>OZ018395.1:65810280-66410280 GCA_963969525.1 Ontholestes murinus
CCTCCAATTTCTATACCATACGTGGTAGTTTCTCATGAAACATTGTACAAAAAGAAATATTTGCACAGAAAATAAAAAATATTTATTCTCTTGTAATTAATTTTTACATTCATCAAAACTAGTGTAGATGTTTTACGGGTTGGAGGGTGGGATAGTGGCCACCCACCCACCCTACATATATTGTTTTGCTATAGTCACTATTACGATGATGATATTTTAATAATCAGGTCACAATTAGCGTAAACTACTGTTAAGAAAAACTAAAATCAGTGTTTTAGCTTATGTTTTAAATACATATGTAGGGTGGGTGGGTGGCCACTATCCCACCCTTTAATTCCTATATTTAGTAGTTTCTCATGAAACATTGCACAAAAAGGAATATTTGCACAGTAATTAGAAAATATTTATCCTCTTGTAATTAATTTTTACATTCATCAAAACTCGGGTAGATGTTTTGCGGGTTGGAGGGTAGGACAGTGGCCACCCACCCACCCTTCATATACTGTTTTGCTATAGTCACTATTACGATGATGATATTTGAATAATCAGTCACAATTAGCGCTAGTGTTAAGAAAAACTAAAATCAGTGTTTTAGCTTATGTTTTAAATATATATGTAGGGTGGGTGGGTGGCCACTATCCCACCTTTGAATTTCTATATCATACAGAATGGTTTCTTAAAAAGAAAATTTATAGGAAAAGTCTTTTTGCTAAGAAAATCAATGAAAAATTCTCGTCTAATTACCTTTTAATTTATTAAAACCAGTGCTTATAATTTATTGATTGGAGAGTGGATTAGAGTTGATGTTATACGGGTTGGAGGTTGGGATAGTGGCCACCCACCCACCCTACATATTCTGTACTATAATCACTATTACGATGATGATATTTTAAGAATCAGAACACAATTCGTGTTAGTGTTAAGAAAAACTAAAATCAGTGTTTTAGCTTAAGTTTTAAATATATATGTAGGGTGGGTGGGTGGCCACTATCCTACCCTCCAATTTCTATACCATACGTGGCAGTTTCTCATGAAATATTGTACAAAAAGGAATGTTTGCACAGGAAATTAAAAATATTTATTCTCTTGTAATTAATTTTTGCATTCATCAAAACTCGTGTAGATGTTTTACGGGTTGTAGGGTCGGATAGTGGCCACCCGCCCACCCTACATATACTGTTTTATTGTAGTCACTATTAGGATGATGATATTTTAAGAATTAGAACACAATTCGTGTTGATGTTAAGAAAAACTAAAATCAGTGTTTTAGCTTAAGTTTTAAATATTGTGTAGAGTGGGTGGGTGGCCACCATTCCACTCTCCAATTCCTATATCATACAGAATGGTTTCTCAAAAAGAAAATTTATTAGAGAAGTCTTTTTGTTGAGGAAATGAAATAAAAATCCTCGTGTAATTACCTATTAATTCATTAAAACCAGTGCTTATGATTTATTGATTGTAAAGTAGATTAGAGTTGATATTATACGGGTTAGAGGTTAGGATAGTGGCCACCCACCCACCCTACATATACTGTTTTACTATAGTCACTATTACGATGATGATATTTTAAGAATCAGAACACAATTCGTGCTAGTGTTAAGAAAAACTAAAATCAGTGTTTTAGCTTAGGTTCAAAATATATATGTAGGGTGGGTGGGTGGCCACTATCTCACCCTCCAATTACTACTGCGATTATACAAATATCAAAAAGTAAAATCTGTATTTTAGTGTAATTTTTTGGATAATAAAATTTAAAAGAATTCCAAACAATAATTTCTTGAGAAATTTGAGGGTGGTATAATAGACACCCACCCACTCTACATGTATAATTAACTTCAATCATTATAACTCTTAGTATTTTCCAATAATTACAATCTTAATTGTTGTAATGTTAACAAAAACAAGTAAACAGTGATTTGGTTTAAATTTAAATGTTTTTGTAGGGTGGGTGGGTGGCCACTATCCTACCCTCCAATTTCTATACCATATGTGGTAGTTTATCATGAAACATTGTACAAAAAAATATTTGCACAGGAAATAGAAAATAATTATCCCCTTGTAATTAATTTTTACATTCATCAAATTCGTGTAGATGTTTAACGGGTTGGAGGGTGGGATAGTGGCCACCCACCCACCCTACATATACTGTTTTCCTATAGTCACTATTTCGATGATGATATTTTAATAATCAGGTCAAAATTAGCGATTTTGTTGCGAAAAACTAAAATCAGTGTTGTAGTTTATGTTTTAAATATATATGTAGGGTGGGTGGGTGGCCACTATCTGACCCTTCAATTCCTATATCATATAGAATGGTTTCTCAAAAAGAAAATTTGTAGAAAACGTCTTTTTTGTTAAGGAAATTAACCAAAAATGCTCGTGTAATTACCTTTTAATTCATTAAAACCAGTGCTTATGATTTATTGATTAAAGAGTGGATTACAGTTGATGTCATACGGGTTGGAGGTTGAGATAGTGGCCACCCACCCACCCTACATATACTGTTTTACTATAGTCGCTATTACGATGAGGATATTTTAAGAACCAGAACAAAATTCATGCTGGTGTTAAGAAAAACTAAAATCAGTGTTTTAGCTTCAGTTCAAAATATATATGTAGGATGGGTGGGTGTACACTATACCACATTCCAATTACTACTGCGATTATACAAGTATCAAAAAGGAAAATCTTATTTTAGTGTAATTTTTCGGATAATAAAATATTAAAAAATTCTGAACAGTAATTTCTTGAGAAATTTGAGGGTGGTATAATGGACACCCACCCACCCTACATGTATAATTGACTTCAATCATTATAACTCTTAGTATTTTCCAATAATTACAATCTCAATTGTTGATATGTTAACAAAAACAAATAAACAGTGATTTGGTTTAAATATAAATGTTTATGTAGGGTGGGTGGGTGGCCACTATCCTACCCTCCAATTTCTATGCCATACGTGATAGTTTCTTATGAAGCATTGTACAAAAAATATTTGCACAGTAAATAAAAAATATTTATTCTCTTGTAATTAGTTTTCACATTCATCAAAACTCGTAGATGTTTTACGGGTTGGAGGGTGGGATAGTGGCCACCCACCCACCCTACATATACTGTTTTGCTATAGTCACTGTTACGATGATGATATTTTAATAATCAGTTCACAATTAGTGCTAGTGTTAAGAAAAACTAAAATCAAGGTTTTAGCTTAAGTTTTAAATATATATGTAGGGTGGGTGGGTGGCCACTATCCCACCTTCCAATTTCTACATCATGATTTCTCAAAAAGAAAATTTATAGAAAAAGTCTTTTTGTCGAGGAAATGAAACAAAAATTCTCGTGTAATTACCTTTTACTTCATTAAAACCAGTGCTTATGAAGTATTGATTGGAGAGTGGGTTAGTGTTGATGTTATACGGGTTGAAGGTTGGGATAGTGGCCACCCTATACAGACTACATACTATACAGAATGATTTCTCAAAAAAACAATTTATAGAAAAAGTCTCTTTGCTGAGGAAATGAAACATTCTAAAGAATTCCCAAATATTCTAAAGGATTTACAAATGTTCTTAAAATTTCTCTAGTAGATTTGTTTGGTTTGGTTTAGTTTATTTACTTTACAAGAATAAAAACTAAGCTAAAAATACATACATAAATATAATCACTTTGAAATTTTTAGCATATATAAAAATTTAAAAAAATATTTAAATATTTAAGTTCAAACACACATTTTGTAATAGGATGTTTCACGGTTTTTAAAGATTTTTTCTTGAAAACTTTGAAATACACTTAATCATTCGGAATTATATTCAAATATTCTTTTCAATAATCGAAAATATTCTCAAACGTTTTTAAACTTTCTCAAATATTCCTAAATATTCTCAAATATCTTTAAACATTTTCTAGCATACTTATTTATGATTTAAAATAGTTTAGTAAATTTTAATTGTAAAATTTTCATTTTAATTTCAGTTTCTTTCAAAAAATATTTCTATTGTAGATTTATTTTTGAAAAAGAAAATTATTCAAACCTTTTCTTTTTCATCTAAAATAAATTATCAATTGAATTTTTACTTTCCTTACAAAGAATATATAGGGAAAGTATTGTTTTCGTGCATGAGCATGAAAAAGTCCGTGGGCGCTATTTCTATAATATTTTAATAATTTTCTTCAAACAGTTCCTTTCTAGTTTTTAGAAATTTTCCAGCAATTTTTCTTGAAGATTTTTTAATTTTGTTATCAATCATATTAATTTCCATTTCAATTTCTTAATTTTTTGGCATTTTCTCTTCCAGATTGGTAAAATGAAAGTTATTATAAATTGTAATTATTTTTCCAAATTTTTATTAAATTATTGAATTAACGGATCACAATTCAATAATACATTAATTTACAATACATATTAATATGTAAGAAAAACATTTGGTTTTACATTATTCTTAACATAGGACAATTGTAGAAATACCATAACACTATTATTTTTACAACAGTAAGAGCAACAAACTTCATGATTTTTCAGAATAGTCTTTAAGATTCCTAGAAGTTTTTTTGAAGGTTCTAAAATTTTCAGCAATATTTTCTAGGCTTTTGGATGGTTATATACGCATTCTTTAAAAATTTCTATAATTTTTAGTATTGACTATTTCTTTTATCAGCAGTTTCTCTTCATAATTTGTAAGAGTTTTTAAGAACTTTTTTTATAATAAACAACAAATAAGCTTTATTTTGTACAGAAGCTTTTCGAATATTTTCGAACATTTTTTTTAACTAATTACTAATTTTTCTTCTAGATTTCTAAAACTGTCCTTGGAGGTTATAGAGTTTAATAGGATTTTTTTAGGTTTTCTGAAAGGTTTTTAAAATATTCTAGCATTTGTTCTTGCCATATTCTAGAATTTCCAACATTTATTATTTAATTTACCATTTATCCTTTATCTGAACTTCTTCTTTCTTTCAGATATAAGAAATTTTCTAACAATTTCTTGTACAAATTATTTGAATTTTTTCAAGGTTTCTAGAATCTTCCAATTTTTTTTATTTTCTTCTAAATTATTTAAATTTGCTTTGAAGTTTTTAGAATTTTCCAATAATTATTCTTCCAGATTTCGAAAATTTTAACACAAATTTCTTCTAGATTGCTAGAATGTTTTATGTGTTGAGTTCTATAATTTGCCAGCACTTTTTTTCTTTTCTAGAATCTCAGCAGGAACTTCCAGAACCCTTAAGGGTTCTATACTTTTTTAGCAAAATCATTTCTAATTTTCTGGAAGTTTCTGTGGAGATTCTAGAAAGGCAATAGAGTTCTGGAAAATTATAGCTCTTATATTTATTTTAAAAATTTTATAGAAAACATTTTTATTTTCCAAGAATTTTTGTATTGTCGGATTGTTTTCTTTAGAATTTTTAATATATTTTTTTTCCTTCTATTAATCTAGATCTGTTAAACTTTAAGATTATCATGATTAGAACCCTTAAGAATAATTTTCGTTCTAGATTCCTAGATTTTTTATAATGTTTCTTAACGAATGTTTTTGAATTAGTTCAATAAAACATTAATGTTGGAAACTTTGGACTTGACTTAAATTTAGTTTAGGTTTATATTTAATTAATTGCTCACTTAACCCGTGATGAAAAATTTATGAACTATTTTATTCAGAACTAAAAAACACCTCACAAAATTTTTTGTTAAACAAACCAAGTGTTTTTTAGTTGTAATTAAAATTAGTTTAGATTTTTTCTTCTAAATAACGAAGGGTTTAAAGAATTTTGTAATAATTTCTCTTCCAAATATCTAAAATTTACTATGAGAGTTCTCAAATTTATCAGGAATTTTTTTTCTAGGTTTCCAGAACTTTCTACAAGGGTTATAGAATTTTCCAGTCATTTCCCTTGCAGGTTCCCAAATTTCTGCACATTTATAAAGAATATAAGAATATTCCACTATTTCTCGCTTTTTTGATCAGAATTTTCTAGCAGTTTTATTTTTGCAGATTTATGAAATTTTATAAAAATTTGCTGTAGATATATAATTTCTCAACATTTCTTTTTAGGTTTCTAAAACTCCCTCGTGTTTCGATTATCCAGTATTTATTCTTCATTGTCAAACGTTTTTACAATTTTCTTCTTAATTTGTTCTGATTAAATTGATAAAGTTAAATCTTATATTTATGTTAAAATAAATATAAGATTTAACTTTCTCAATTTAATCAGAACAAATTAAGAAGAAAATTGTAAAAATTGCAAAGCATAGATATTTTAATTCTTAGCCATTTTCTAAAAATTTTGATTTCTAGAAAATAACTAAGAATTCTAGAATCTCGAATAAATATCAAAATATCTGCAAAAAATATTGCTAGAAAGTTTTGTAACCTAAAATTTCTATCAAACATAAAACACTTTATATTGAACAATCCTGAAAAATAACAAACTGAACGCCTATTATCATTCAGATTAGCCGCAATACATTAGAAATGTACCGCCTAGCGTACTCTTGACCTACCTCAATAGATTGTGTATTAAGATAGGTCAGGAGTACGCTCGGAGGTCAATATATAGGTTATTGTGGTAGGTCAAGAGTACGCTAGATTGATGCATAAGAGTACACTGGTTAGAGCAATGGTTTTATTCATGTGGAATATAGTTCAAAAATTAGAATAAAATTGGTTTACTTTATAGAAATGTATATTTTAGGTATTATATATTTGTGGAGGGCGTATATTTTTAGCATAAGAGTACTTTGTTATTTTATAGAAATGTATAATTAAATTTAGTTATTGTATATATGTAAAGGTCCCGTTAATAAATCATTATAAAAAAGTTGATAATACATTTGAGAATACAATTGAAAAAAGTTACGCCATTTGTTTAAAAACTACTTAAAAAAACTAAATAAAATTATGAATTCTTGGATCTTAAAGTCTCATTCATTACGTGGTACATACATTTCGATATTAAGAATAAAGAAAGCACTTTTATATTTTTATACTGACTAGTTTCTAGTATCGTCTACACGGTAAAAGTATTTTCTTTATTCCTAAAATTAAGAAATTGATTGAAAAGTAATTAAAATAGTTTAATATTAAAAAGAAACTGAAATAAACTTATTAATTTTATGGACAGAAATAAACACATAAACTTTACATTATTTTATCTGATAAGAAAAATCAACTTTATAGAGAATAATTTTCAGATGTATTAGATAATTCAAGTACTATGATGACCCCATAATTAGTTTTTTTTATATATTTAGCATGCGATATGTTTTTATTATGTATTTAAAATTATGTAAAAGATTTTTAGAGCGCCTCTTCGAATTGCATTTATTTCCCATATACAACGTGTCGATATTAGACTTTGTAATGTCATCTTTGCATACGTATAAACGGGTTTTCGGCCACTTTATCTTTGTAATATGTATAACTCTGCTGTGCACAAGGAGACCATTTGTAATTTATAATCTCTGCGGTTTCACTTCCGTTCACATGGTACATTTATATTCGTCGACAATTGAATCAAACGAATAGTTTCCAAAGAATAATTCAAAAGCGCATATAAAAGAATTAAGAAAAATTTATTTTACTTGCAATTCAATTTAAAAAAAAACAAAGTTTTGAAGAATAAATTGAAATCGATTAAAGAGACTAATTATTATAGATTTGCGTAATGTTATCATATATTTAAATTATTGATTATAATGTTTTCTGTTAACGTTAATTAAATCTTGAATTGAGAAATGCCCCTCCTAAAAGTTAATTAGAGAAGATTCTTGAAGATATACGAATTTATATATTGCCTCAATTGATAGATCATCGTGATTCATATTCAATAAGAAAGTTTATTTAAAAAAAGTGCCCAACAACACTAGTTAACTTACGACCCGAGCAAACATTTTTCACTCATTGTCAACTTTCCCTTCATATACCTACGGACTTTCTCCCGGCAGATCAAATAATGCAAATTACCTCATCACTTCAGTTAATCCGGGACACGAGTGGCCAATAAATATCTTCCGAGTGTTTGTTATTTTGCTTTCAATGAAATGCTAATTATAGAGATGAATGGAGGTTGAATTTTTCCTCTTATCCATCATCATCTTCCGCGATCAAGTGCGGAGTTCACGGCTACTTGTATCTCGTAATTACAAGGCTGCTGACCGTTTCGATTTTAATTGCGTGAGAAATGTCAACGACGAGGAGGGGAAAATAATAAAATGCATTTCTGCGAAGACGATTGTAAAATTGTAGGTAATAATTAGGTACGGATGATTCACGTTATGTGGACGGATCTAATTGTAGTTGTTTTAATGAATGAATGGGGCTAATTCATGTTGGTGCAAGCAATGTATTAATTATGTCTGTGCGTATGCAACTTAATTGGGGTAATTAGTTTTTATTATCTCAGATTAACGAGTGAATAATATGAGGAAATTTTAATTATAAAAGAAATGCTTTTGTTTATATTGAACTATTGTTTATCTGCCTTATGAAGCCAATGTATAGTAACAGTAAATTATCATCAATAGGGAGAGAAACATCTTTATTGTATATAACTATTAACATTTATTGTGGTTATTCGTCTTCTTCTTCTTCATAACTATCGACTGTGGGCCTTTCAGCCTATATGATTTCTAGTAGTAGTAGTAGTGTTTTTGCTATCGACCACGCGGTCCTTCCGCCATGTATCATTTGTACATTTGTGTGTGTGTAAATGAGCTTTATGATTAATATTTTATTGGAATTTGATAATAATTTACTTGACTTCGTTGTATTAGTTATGCAATTAAAGTACTTGCAATTATTAACTTTTATGAGTCTGTACATGTCGGGCACACCCATATTAATAAAATCGAGCGACACTCCAGCTGCCGGATGGAGGGATTCTTGTACAACACGACCAGGAGACGACCGTGCCAGTAAATCAATACACACGTACGTTTAACGTGTGCATTTATTAATGCACCGCGGCCACGTCGTAATTTCATCCAACAAGTGCACGGCAATTTAACAGTTTAATGATATGCTGAAAAAGCAGGTTTTCGCTTGGCCGTGAACCTGACGGATTTCGTAAAACCTGTTTGGAAAGTCAAAACGAGACGAAGATGAGGATTCCACCTCCGTGGCTGCGCGTGGCCAGCTGTGGGCGTGATTTTTCTAATTACTTTCATTCGCAACGGGTCTCTGTTTTTGCAATAGAGAGATTAAACCGTATAAATACTATCATACACATTCCTATGTTTAGAAATTATAACGCTAAAACTTTTCTATAAAGCATTTAAAAAAAATTGATGTACTCCCTTGCAAAGTGTTAAGTATTTTTAGTAGTACAACAAAATTTCAATTAATTTTTATTAATATTAAAGCTTTTACAAATATATTTCTTTATAAAGTCAATTTTTCAACAATTCCTCCTTTCAAGTTTTATGCATCGCCATTTTTCTCTGAATACAACTGTCAAAATTTTGAGCACTTCCCCACAAAGCCCTTAGTATTGTCAATAGTACAACACAATTTTAATGAGTTGTTATTAATTTTGAAGCTTTTACAAATATGTTTCTCTATAAAGTTCATTTTTCAACATTTCCTTCTTTAGGGTTTTGTCCATCGCCATTATTCTCTGAATACAACTGTCGAAATTTTAAACACTTCTCCACAAAATCTTTAGTATTATCATTAATAGAGTACAATTTTAATTAGTTTCTATTAATTTTAAAGCTTTTAGAAGTATGTTTCTCTATAAAGTCAATTTTTCAACATTTCCTCTTTTCGAGTTTTATCCATTGCCATCATTCTCTGAATATAAGTGCTAAAATTTTAAACCTTTCCCAACAAAGCCCTCAATATTATCATCAATATAACATAATTTTAATAAGTTGTTATCAATTTTAAAGCGTACTCTTGACCTACGACAATAATCTGTACAATGACCTCTTAGCGTACTCCTGACCTACCTTAATACACTATCTATTGAGACAGGTCAAGAGTACGCTAGGCGGTAAATTTTAAATTTATTGCTACTAAACTGAATTATTGATCATAGGGGTTGCGTTTGTTATTTTTCAGGGTAAGTCAATATAAATTGTATTGTATTGGGTTTTTAAACAAATTATTATTATATTTAAATTTTGTAAAACGGTTAATAACTGTTTTAAAGTTAATGAAAATGATGGTAGTGTCCGTTACTATATGGTAGTTCATTTAACCTGTTTTAAAATTGTTTTTAGATAAACGAACGTTGCTAAGAAGAGAGGAGTTAAAAATTTCAAAAATGTTTATAGAAAAAAATTACGAAAAAGTGCAGAATACACTAAACAATAGTTCCAAAAGTACATATGAAAATTTAAAAATTAATAGTGAATTTAAAAACACAGATGAAAGAGAAAAGGTTTGAATACGTATATTTAAAAAAAAAATCTCAAAAATAAATTTACAATAGGAATATTTTTTGAAAGAAACTCAAATTAAAATGAATTTTCTTTTACGATACAAAATGAAAAATTAACAATTAAAATTTACTAAATTATTTTATATCATTAGTTATTATTATTATTAATATTATATTACGAATATTTGAGAATATTTAAGAATGTTTAAAGACAATTGAAAAAATATAGAAAACTCTTAGAATTCAAGTATAAAATGTATTTTAACTTTTGAATATTTAAATATCTGAGAATACTTCCGAAATTTTAAGAAAATTTTGGAATCCTTGAGAATATTGGAGATTGTTTGAAAATATTTGAGAAGTATTAAGACTATTTGAGAATATTTTAAAATATTTTAGAATTTATAAGAATATTTACGAATGTTTGAGAATTTTGTCAAATATTCGAGAATATTTGTGTATAATCAAGTATGGTAGAGCATATGTGACCAAAATGTCTATATTTAAAGACCAAACTATGCTTTATGTAAACAATAATATATAAATGGATGCAATAGCGGTATTTTGTAGCAGTATTGATGACCTGTATTTATGGGTTTGTGTGGAAGATCCTTCGAAGAAGCGAACTCCGCCCGTTCTCCCTTCAGCTAAAATTTGAGTATATTTGCTTATTTTGTAATATATTTTTTGTGATATTTTGTTCAAATGGAGTACAAAGATATAATAAAGGTATCATTGCGAATGCTCGAGAACGTTTGAGAATGTTTGAGGGTATTTGAAAATATTTGAGAATATTTGATCATATTTGAATAAAATTGCAAATGTTTAAGAAAGTTTGGGAATGTTTGGAAACATTTAGGAAAATTTTAATGTTATAATGAATGAAATAAAATTCCTTACTTCACTTATTATTTTATTAATACCAGATGTACATTTCTAGTACTCAATGGTTTATATAATAAAATAATAGGTGAAGTAAGGAATTTTATTTCGTTCATCATAATACATTATTCAAAACGAAATTTAGCGAAATTTTAGTGCATTTGAGTATAATTGCAAATGTTTGATAATCTATAAGATTATTTGAGAATATTTAAGAATTTTTGAGAATATTCGAGAATATAAAGGAACTTTTAAGGGATAAAATGGGTTTGAACTTTTGTTGCATACAATTCTTCCTCATATAGATTGTATATTTTTCCTTTGTAATTAGGTATTAGCCTAATTAAGAAATTAAAGAGAATATTTGGGATATTTGAGACATTTTAAAATTATTTTGGAATTCTTGAGAATATTTGGGAATGTTTGTGAATATTTGAAAAGTATGAGAACATTTGACAATACTTAAGAATATTAGGGACATTTAAGAATATTTTTAAATGTTTAAAAAAGTTTGAAAATGTTTAAGAAGATTTGACAATATTTACGAAAAATTGAGTCTGTTTGAAAAAATGCCTGAGTATGTTTAAATATAATTGCGAATGTTTATGAATGTATGAGAATATTTGAAAATGTTTGAGAATATATTGAAATGCTTATTAATTTGAATATATGTGGGTTTGAACTTTTGAATATTTAAATATTTGAATATTTAAATGCTTAAGAACTTTAAGAATATTTTATTTAAGAAAAATTGAGAATTATAATGAATAGTTAAGAAATTATTGAGAATTTTTGACAATATTTAATAATTTTAGTGTATGTTTGAGAACATATATAAGAAAATTCATGAATGTTTGAAAATAGTGGAGAATATTTGACAATATTTGAAAATGTTTAAGGATATTTTTGAATATTATTAAATTATTATTGGAAATTATTGAGAATGCTTCTAATCAAAATATTTAAGAATCTTTTTGAAAATTTAAGAAAAATCGAGGTTTGAGAATAGTGGAGAATACTTGACAATATTTGAGAATGTTTAAGAATATTTTAAAGTATTGGATAATATTCGAGCATAATTACAAATGTTTAAGAATGTTTGAGAAAATTTTTGAATTCTTGAGAATGTTTGACAATATTAAAGAATATTTGAGAATACTTGAGAATATTCAAGAATATTTGACAATAATTGAGAATATTCATAAATATTTAAGAATACTTCAGAATGGTTTAGAGTTAGAGGAAGTTTAAAATTGTTGTTTTGAATGTTTATGAAAATTTAAGAAAATTCGAGGATTTTTGAGAACGTTTGAAAATAGTGGAGAATATTTGAGAATGTTTAAGAATATTTTTATATATTCGATAATATTCGAGCACAATTACAAATGTTTAAGAATGATTGAAAAAATTTTTGAGTTCTTGAGAATGTTTGACAATATTAAAGAATATTTGAGAATACTTGAGAATATTCAAAAATATTTGACAATAATTGAGAATATTCATAAATATTTAAGAATACTTCAGAATGGTTTAGAGTTAGAGGAAGTTTAAAATTGTTGTTTTGAATGTTTATGAATATTTAAGAAAATTCGAGGATTTTTGAGAACGTTTCAAAATAGTGGAGAATATTTTACAATATTTGAGAATGTTTAAGAATATTTTTATATATTCGATAATATTCGAGAATAATTACAAATGTTTAAGAATGTTCGAGAAAAGTTTCGAATTCCTAAGAATGTTTGACAATATTAAAGAATATTTGAGAATGTTTGAGAATACATGAAATTATTCAAGAATATTTGACAATAATTGAAAATATTCATAAATATTTAAGAATACTTCAGAATGGTATAGAGTTAGAGAAAGTTTAAAATTGTTGTTTTGAATGTTTATGAATATTTAAGAAAATTCGAGGATTTTTGAGAACGTTTGAAAACAGTGGAGAATATTTTACAATATTTGAGAATTTTTAAAAATATTTTTATATATTCGATAATATTCGAGAATAATTACAAATGTTTAAGAATGTTCGAGAAAAGTTTCGAATTCCTAAGAATGTTTGACAATATTAAAGAATATTTGAGAATGTTTGAGAATATTTGACAATAATTGATAATATTTATAAATATTTAAGAATACCTCAGAATGTTTTAGAAAGTTTTAAAATTTTGTATTGAATGTTTATAAAAATTGAATAAAATTCGAGGATTTTTGAGAAGGTTTAAAAATAGTGAAGAATATTTGACAATATTTGAGAATGTTTAAGAATAGTTTTATACATTCGATAATATTCGAGCATAGTTACAAATGTTTAAGAATGTTTGAGAATATTTTTGATTTATTGAGAATATTAAAGACAATTGGAGAATTTTTAAGTATAATTGCGAAATTTTGAGAATGTATGGTATGAGAATAATTCAGGATATTTGAGAATGTTTAAGAATGTTTGAGGATATTTAAGTATATTCAAGAATATTGAAGAATATTTGAGAAAGTTTAAAAGTGTTTGAGAATATATGGTAATGTTCAAGAATTTTAAAGAAAGTTTAACAATATATGAGATTGTTTATGAATATTTAAGATGATTTTTGAATTTTTGAATTTTTAAATTTCAATTTATGAGGAAGGAAAATATTTTTGTTTAGACAAATTATTTAACACAAAGACATTCTATAAAGTATAAAATATGGATTTGAACGTTTGAATTTTTAAAAATATTAGAAACTTCATAAGAAATTTTGAGGACATTTCAGATTGTTTATTAATATTATTCTTGTTCATAAAATAGTTGTAATTTTTTTATTACATTTGAAAATTCACTTAAAACAATTGAGATTTTCCGAAGAAAAAAACTGAAAAAGCAATTGCGATCTGCAATAGAACATTTGTAAAATTTGTTTAAAACAATTAAAATTTTACAGAAGAATGATTGAAATATGTAATGAAATAATCCTAAATTTAAAAAAAAAGTTTGAAACGTAATTTAAAACAATTGAAATTTCATAATGAAAAAATTAAAATTTTATAAAAGAGCTGAAAAAAAAACTCTCAAATTGTGCAAGAAACATTTAAAAATTCATATTTAAAATCTACTTCAAACAATAAATGCAAAAAAATTTCCATACAAAATAGATTTGTTTTAAATTCACTTAAAACATTTAAAAGTTTACAAAATTGAACTGAAAGAGGAAGAAGAAGAATTTAAATCTAATAAAATAGTAAAAATTTATTTTGAAATTCACTTGCAATCACTAAAAAATAAACTGATAAAATAATTTAAATTTGCAATAAAACAATTGTAAATTTTCTTTGATTTTTTTTAAACAAAAGTTGAAAGGAGTTGAAATTACGAATAGAAATAAAATCCTTATAAAAGAAAACAAAAAAAGAACAATTGAAATCGGTAATCAAACAATAACATTTGAAAATTTACTTAAATCTTTGAAAATTTAACAAAAAACTGAAATCTAAATAATTAATAAAAAATGGTTTCCTGTAAATATCTAAATTTGAATATTAAAAATATATAAAAACAATTGAAAATTTGTTTAAAAAAACAGAGCAAATTGTACGAAAACAATTTTTTTGAAAGGATTTTACAAAAATGTTAAAATATTCTTAGGAAAAGTGAAAATAGAAAAAAAAGTTTAAAATAAATGGATAGTAATTGTTAAATAAAATGACTTTAAAACCGCTGAAAACAATTGGTAATCACACAAAAATTTACTTATAACAATAAAAAAAAAAAGAAAACGTTAAAATATAATAATAAAATCCCAATAAAAGCCTAAATTTAAAGAGTGTTGATTTTACTACAGTTTAAACAATTTTATACAAAAAATACTAAAATTAAAACATAAGGATTGAGGCGATCGTTACTACGTGGTAATTTATGATAAACACTTAACTAGTGTAACTCTTAGTGGTTAAAACATAGTAAGTGCGTTAGTTAAGTGTTTAAAATTAAAACACTTTCACTTTTACCCAAAAAGAAAACGTATACATTTTTCTTAAAATTATACGAAATCCAATTTCTCCTGCATGCAATAAAAAATATATGTAATCACTCAAACATCTTTTTCCACAGCAGAAACAATTTCTTTCTCTCTTTGTGAATACGTGAATAAATTATGGCACTCGAGAATTGTAACAGTTTCCCACAAATAGATTCCATCTAGTTGTTTTTAGCAATTAATTCTTCACCTACATACCCGATGGGATTACATTGAAATCATTGGACGGGAAGTGCTAATTCCCTCGGAAAATAAAAGATACATTTGTAGTGGGAAACTGACGTTCAAGATCAAACCTTACGTCTTCTTGAACTTGATTATTAATAAACGAATGAAGAAATTAAGTTTGTGGATATTTGGGCCAATGTTGACCACATCACTTCCTCGATCGGTGGCCATCAAAAACAATTACTCATTGGTTTCTTCGAGATAAAAGGCCACCGCGTTGTTGTCGTCGATTTATCGGAGCCATTTAACTTTCTACACACACACACAGACAAGAGACAAACGAGAAGCGTTACATTTCAAAATGCTGGTGCGACCTCGTAACACGTTTCGTACAGGAAGTCGACAAATCGAATTAAGGCACTTTTTGCACATGCCGAGACCAGATAACGGGGCGCCTTCTGCATATTTCATAATATTAATACGCTGGGGGAACTAGATTACGGCATCGGAGGCAACTTGGGTCTGCAAAAATTTTTATAATTGATCGGAGCGTGTTTGTGCAAGGATTTAGGTCAGTGGAGTAGTTATCTTTGTTGATTGATTACGTGTATCGATGTTATTAATAATGTAACTGGGTTTCGTTTAACCTACTATTAAGTTTTACCTTATCTCACATAAAAAAAAATTATTGGATTATCATTCTTGACACACGAGTAAATTTTTAGGTGGCCTAATTTGTTTTTAATACATACGAGACGTGCAAAGAGGGAACTTCAATGAACGTATTATGTTTCAGTGGGTACAAAAGCCCACCCCTCGTTGTATTCACCACAGTGTGAATCATCGTGCATTAGATTATTTCCTGGCACGAACGACCCTCTCCCTAAATATACTTCGAGTGATTTCCAGTCCTGATATTTGTTCATTATTTTTAAACACACTTGTCCCAAAAAATATCTCTATGTACTTAAAATACACAAAAAAATGAATGTTTAATTATGGAGGCGTTTACTTTGTGGATGTTAAATTAACGCATCGTGTCTTGAAATAGGTCAAGAATACGCTACTACCATTATAGTATTTCTTGTGATAGGTCAAAATTACGCTACTCTAGGTTTATAATTATTAAAAACACTTTAACAATTAAGTCAATTTAGTATACAATTAAAACCATTAGAAAACAGTAAATAATTGTTAAGTATTTAGTTTGTTACACTGATTTAATTTTATTAATTACCTATTATTTCATATAACTTTTATAAATTATTTACAAAATGTAGTGAAGATGTTTTAATTTAGAAAGTAATCGATGAGTAAATCAAAGAAACAACACAACAACTAGAGATTACGGAGCTGTGGTAATAAATCCCCGTTAACTGCAAACCCCTTACAGTCGCTAATAAAAGTGATTAAGCTGCAGCATCAAATAAGGAACAAAATACACGCTTCGAACTGCAAGGATAAATCAATCCGCGCCGAGGATTTTCTCCACCCAGCCGTGGTTAACGCCGTCTCTCCTGGTAATTTATCTGTTCGGCTTAATGTGCGGTTAAAATTCAATGCAAAGTTTCCTTCGGTAACGTGCACATTAAAATTCGGCGGGCGGCGAAATCATTTTCGCGAAACTGTGTCAAGTGTAGGTCAGTGCGTTCGTTACTGCTGAATGAATTGTAGGACGTAGTTGTCGCCGCCCACTTGCTCTTGTGTTAACAGTAATTAATGCTATTAGTGGTAAATGAGTGAATGAAGCCCACGCAGTAATCTATGCACGGATTTATTTTTATCTACAATAAGAAATTTTTCATTAATTCAATAAAATAAATTTCAAGAACGTATCATAAAAAGTTTGTGATGTTTTTTATAAACCTGTATAAAATATTTGTCTGTAAACTTTCCTACGAATCATGTATATATTTAGAATTCTATTTTGGTACCTGAGTTTCGTTTGATATCAAATTTTAGGACATGCTACATTTCATCTATCTTCTATCACTTGTTATCATTAGATGTAATCTATCCATCACTACTCATATTTTCTAATCTATCATCTGTCAACGTTCACCTTTTACCTGTTATCTAATAATCTTAAACTGTCATCTACCTTCTATTATCTTTATTTGTCATCGTTAGAAATCCATCTATCAATGTTCGTTTATAATCTGTCATAAGTAAATTATTATTTGAAATCATTCATCTGTTATCTGCCTTTTGCCATCTGTTATGTCATCTATTGCCTGTCATTTGTAATCTTCGATCTAACATGTCATCTACCTAGCATCTGTTATCGTTAGAAATAGTGTGTTTACTGTCTGTAACGTTCATCTGTCATCTGCCTTCTGTTAGCATTAATATGTCTTAAAATTCATCTGTTTTAATCTATAATCTGTCGCCTGCCGTTTGTAATCTTCATTTTCCGTCTACCGTATGTCATCTACCTTCTATCATTTATCTTTTGTCATCTGTTATCGTTAGAAGTAGACTGACTATCGCCAGTCGTTTGTAATCTATCTTTAGTTAACTAACACCTGTAATCTTTTATCTCCAAATATATAACTGTCATCTATCTTCTATCACCTGACATTTGTCATCATTTGAAATAGTCTATCGTAATTCGTTTGTAATCTGTGGTAAATAAACTATTATTTGAAATTGTTCATCTGTCATCTGCCGTCTATTATGATTAGATGTAATAGGTCTATTCAAATTCATCTGGTTTTATCCATCATCTATCACCTGCTATTTGTAATCTTCCAGCTACCTCTTAGCATCTATAATTTATCATCTGTTATCGTAAAAAGTAGTGTGTCTATCGTAATTCGTTTGTTGTTTGTAACGTTTGTAACGTCATCTCTCACCTTTTACCCGACACCTTTAATCTGTCATCTGTCATGCAATTCGTCACCTGCCTCCTGATATCTCTTACAAGTAAAATGCCATATTTTGGTTGTGATTCTTAGTTTATCAAATATTATGTATTATTTGTCATCTATCATCTGTCATCTGTCAACTGGCGAAGTTCATCTGTCATCTGCCATCTGCTTCCAATTTACGATTATATGTAATCTGTCTTAAATGTTAATCATCTATCAGTTGTCATCTGTAACCTTCTATCTATCATCTGTTATCGAAATAAGTAGTCTGTTTACCGTCATTCGATTGTAATTTGTCATAAGTTAACTACCACCTATAATTTTTTATGCCGAAAGTTTCAACTGTCATTTACCTCCGTCATATGTCACTTGTCATTTTTAGAAATAGTCCATCAACATCCATTTGTAATCTGTCATAAGTAAACTGCTATCTGAAATGGTTTACCAATTATCTATCATCTGTCATCTGTCATCTGTCATCTGTCATCTGCCATCTGTCATCTGTCATTTGTTATCTGTCTTCTGCCATCTCTTATTATTAGATGTAATACGGTTAATGTTCATCTGTCATCTGCCATCTACTTCCAATCATCTGTCTAAAAATGTGTCTGTTTTAATCTATAATCTGCCACTTGCGTACTGTAACATTCCATCTATCATCTGTCATCTATCTCATATTATTTGTGATTTGTGATCTGTTATCGTTAGAATTAGTCTTTCCATCGTCATTCGTTTGTAATCTGTCACCTGTCAACTATCACCTGTAACCTTTTATAGGTAAACTGTTATCTCAAATCGTTCATCTGGCATCTGTCTTCTGCCTTCTGCCATCTGCTACGATTGAATGTAATCTGTCTGTTTAAATTCTTCTGTTTTTAACCATTGTTATGTCACTCGCCATTTGTAACTTTTCATCTGTCATCTTTTATCTACATCCTCTCACCTGCCATCTATCTTCTATTATCATCTGTCAATTATCATAGTTAGAAATAGTCCGTCTGTCGAGATTCGTTTTTAATCTGTCATAAGTAAACTGTTCTCTGAAATCGTTCATCTGTTATCTGCTTCCAATCATGTGTCTAAAAATTTGTCTATTTTAATCTATCATCTG
Source organism: Ontholestes murinus (assembly GCA_963969525.1). Taxonomy (NCBI): domain Eukaryota; kingdom Metazoa; phylum Arthropoda; class Insecta; order Coleoptera; family Staphylinidae; genus Ontholestes; species Ontholestes murinus. The sequence goes on from OZ018395.1 coordinate 65,829,705, forward strand.
CCATTTGTGGTCTGTAATATTCCATCTATCATCTGTCATCTACCTCATATCATCTGTGATTTGTCATCTGTTATCGTTAGAATTAGTCTGTCCATCGTCATTCGTTTGTAATCTGTCATCTATCAACTATCACCTGTAAACTTTTATAGGTAAACTGTTATCTAAAATCATTCATCTGGCATCTGTCTTCTGCCTTCTGCCATCAGCTACGATTAAATGTAATCCGTATATTTAAATTCTTCTGTTTTTAACCATTTTTAACTTTTCATCTGTCATCTTTCATCTACATCCTATCACCTGTCATCTATCTTCTATCATCTGCCAATTATTAATAGTTAGAAATAGTCTGTCGTCGAGATTCGTTAGTAACTTGTCATAAGTAAACTGTTATCTAAAATTGTTCATCTGTCATCTGTTAAATGCAATCTGACGTTTTTTGAATTCTTCCGTTTTTAGTTATTGTATTATGTCATCTGTCATATCATCTTTCGTCTACCTTCTATCATCTGTCATCTGCCTTTTATCATCTGCCAATTTGTCATCATTAGAAATAGTCCATCTATCGAGATTCATTTGTAATCTGTCATATAAGTAAACTATCAAATCGTTCATTTGCCTTCTGTCATCTGCTACGATTAAATGCAATATGTCTATTTATATTCTTTTGTTTTTAAACATTGTATGTCACCTGCCATTTGTAATCTTCCATCTCACATTTTTTATCTACCTCGTATCATCTGTCATCTACCTTCTATCATCTGAAATTTATCATCGTTAAAGATAGTCCGCCTATCGATTATCTGAAATCATTCATCTGTCATCTGTCATCTGCCTTCTGCCATCTGCCACGATTAAATACAATCTGTCTATTTAAATTCTTCTCTTTTTAACCATTGTAGGTCACCTGCCATTTTTAACCTTCCACCTTTCATATTGCTTGACCCTTCTATCATCTGTCATCTACCTTCTATCATCTGTCATTTAACATCGTTAGAAATGGTCCATCTATCGAGATTCGTTTGTAATATGTCATAAGTAAACTAATATCTGAAATATTCCATCTATCATCTGCCTTCTACCATCTGCTACGAATTAATGCAACCTGTCTATTTAAATTCTTTTGTTTTTAATCATTATATGCCACCTACTGTTTGTAACCTTCCATCTGTCAACCTTCATTCATTTATTATCTGTCATTTATCATTTTTTATCGTTAGAATTATTGTGCCTATATTCATTCGTATGTAACGTTAGTCTTACATCTGTCATCTTTTATGATTATATTGATTCTGTCTTAAAATCCATCTATTTTAATCCATCATCTACCACCTGTCATCTGTAATCTTCCATCTATCATGTGTCATCTACCTCTTATCAGCTGTCATTTGTGATCTACTCTTGTTAGAAATAGTACATCCTCATTTGTTTCTAATCTGTCAATAGTTAACTGTTAGGAATATGAATTAAATGGCAGAAGATAGATGTGATATAGATGGAAGGCGGCAAAGGGTGGAATAAATTTAATTTTTTAATTACATCTAATCATATCAGACGAAGTAGATCGCAGATGATAGATTAAAGCAGATAAATTTTAATACAGGTTACATATAATCGTAACAGATGGTAGATGAAAGATGAACGTTGCAAATTAATGACGATAGATCGTTCATCTATCATCTGTAATCTGCACCATCTGTTACGATTAGATGTAATGTGTATATTAAATTTAAAAAATTTAAAATATTCCGTTATTTGTCGCCTTCCATCTATAACATTGCATCTATCATTTGCTATCTATTTCCTATCATCTGTTGATTGTAGTATATTATCGTTAGAAATTAGTCAACTGTCGTTTCTTTATCTTTTATCTTAAAACATTCACCTGTCATCTATCTCCTATCATCTGTCATTTGTTATCATTAGAAATAGTTCATCTATCGACATTCGTTTGTAATCTGTAATAAGTAATCTATTATCTGACATTGGTTCATCTATCATCTGCCTTCTGCTATCTGCTACGATTTGTCTATTCAAAGTCTTCTGTTTTTATTTATAATCTTTTGCCTGCTATCTCTAAACCTTCTATTTAATACGTCATCTACCTCATATCATCTGTTATTTGTTATCGTTAGAACTAGTATGTTTATCGTAATTCGTTCGTAACGAACATCTGTCTTCTGCCATCTGTTTCTTATCAAATGTTCCGATTATAATAAAAATATAATTTGTTTGTAAAATTCGTCTATTTTAATCTACCATCTGTAACTTTACACCTGTCATCTACTTTCTCTCATCTTTCAGTTGTCATCCTTAGAAATAGTCAGTCTATTGACATTTGTTGATTATCTGTCATAAGTAAACTGTTATCTGAATTCGTTAATCTGTCATCTGTCATTGCCTTCTGCTATTTGTTACGATTAGATGTTATTTGTCTATTAGAATTCTTTTATTTTAACCATCATCTATCTCTTGCCATTTGTAACCTGCCCTCTGTCACCTTTCATCAACCTTCTATCATCTGCTATTTTCATCATAAGAAGTAGTGTATGTATCGTTATTCTTTTGTAACGATTATTTGTCATCTGTCATGTGCTTAGTATCATCTGTTATGATTATATGTAATCGGTCTTAAAATTCCTCTGTAGTAATCTATTATCTGCTACCTGTCATCTGTAATCTTCTATATATCATCTGTCATCTACCTTCTTTCATCAGTAATTTGTCATCATTAGATATTTTTTTGTAAGCTGTCGTAAGAAACTGTTATCCGAATTTGTTCATCTGTCCTTTTGACATCTGCTACGATTAGATTTAATTTATCTATTCATCCATCATCAATCACCGGCAATATCATTTATCACTTGTTATCGTTAGAAGTAATATGTATATGTAACGTTCATCTCTCATCAGTCAAGTTATCTGAAATCATTCATCTACCATCTGCCATTTTCCTCCTGTCATCTGTTTCGAAAAGATGTAATATGCTTCTTACAATTTTTCTGATTTATTCCACCATCTGACGCCATCTATAACCTTTCATCTAGCATCTGTCATCTACCTCCTATCATCTGCCTGTTGTTTGTTTTAATCTATCATCTACCACCTGTCATGTGTAACCTTCATTCTATCATCTGTCATCAACCTCCTATCATTTGTCATTTATCATGTGTTATCGTTAGAAGTACTTTATGGTCATTTGTTTGTAATCTATCGTCAACTGTCACTTGTTATCTTTTCTCTCCAAACTTTTAACTCTTATCTACTTCTTATCATCTATCTTGTTATCCGGTATCTCTAACTGAAATGAAAATTTATCATCCATCATTTGCCTACAGTCATCTGTTATTTATCATCTATCTATTCTTATTTGTTATCATTCATTATCTACCATCTGTCATCTATAACCACTCATCTGCCATCTGTTATTTAAAATACGATAACATGTTTGGTGTCAGTTGATTGTCATCTATAAATCACGAGACGCAAATTACAATTTTTCAATATTAATGTTTTGAGCATCGCCATATTGTTTTGAGCGGGATTATAACAATTATTTTTGTAGTACGTCATAACTACATGTCTTGTAACTTAACTTAGAAACTTGAGAACAAATTATTGGCCTGGCCAATTTTTTAGAATTTTTTAAATCATGAGACGTAAATTTTGATTTTTCAAGATTTATGTTTTGATCGTCGCTATATTGCTTTGAGCAGGATTATAACAATTATTTGTATAGTACATCAAAACTACATACCTTGTAACTTAACTTAAAAAGTTTAGGGCAAAATATTTGCCTGGTAATTTTTTTAGAATTTTTTAAATCATCAGAAGTAAATTTCGATTTTACAAGATTTATGTTTTGACCATCGCCACATTGTTTTGAGCGGGACTCTAACAATTCTTTTTTATAATACGTCAAAAATATATGTCTTGTAACTTAACTTAGAAACTTGAGAGCAAATTATTGGCCTGGTAATTTTTTTAGAATTTTTTAAATCATGAGACGTAAATTTCGATTTTTCAAGACTTATGATTTGAGCGTCACAATATTGTTTTGAGCGGGATTATAACAATTATTTGTATAGTACGTCGAAAATACATAACTTGTAACTTAATTTAGAAACTTTAGAGCAATTTATTTGGCTGGTAAATTTTTTTAGAATTTTTTAAATCACGAGACGTAAATTTTGATTTTTCAAGACTTATGTTTTGAGCGTTGCCATATTGTTTTTAATGGGTTCATAAAAATTCTTTTTACAGTACGTCAAAAAAAATATCTTTTAACTTGACTTAAGAACTTTGGAGTGAATTATTTGTCTGGAAATTTTTTTAGAATTTTTTAAATCACGAGACGTAAATTTCGATTTTTCAAGATTTAAGTTTTGAGCATCGCCATATTGTTTTGAGAGGGATTATAAAAATTATTTTCATAGTTCCTTAAAACTACATGCCTTCTGACTTAACTTAGATATTTTAGGACAAATTATTCGGCTGGTAAATTTTTTTGAATTTTTTAAACCATGAGACGTAAATTTCGATTTTTCAAGATTTATGTTTTGAACGTCGCCATATTGTTTTGAACGGGATTATAAAAATTCGTTTTACAGTACGTCAAAAATACATATCTTGTAACTTGACTTAAAAACTTTGGAGCGAATTATTTGGCTGGTAAATTTTTTAGAATTTTTTAAATCATGAGACGGAAATTTCGATTTTTCAAGACTTAAGTTTTGACCATCGCCACATTGTTTTGAGCGGAACTATAACAATTCTTTTTATAGTACGTAAAAAATACATGTTTTCTCACTTAACTTAGAAATTTTAGGGCAAATTATTCGGCTGGTAAATTTTTTACAATTTTTTAAATCATGAAACGTAAATTTTGTTTTTTCAAGAGTTATGTTTTGAGCGGGATTATAACAATTATTTGCATAGTACGTCGAAAATATATGACTTGTAACTTAACTTAGAAATGTTAGAGCAAATTACTCGGCTGGTAATTTTTTTAGAATTTTTTAAATCATGAGACGTAAATTTCGATTTTTCAAGACTTATGTTTTGAGCGTCGCCATATTGTATTAAGCAGGATTATATAGATTCTTCTTACAGTACGTTAAAAATACATATCTTCCAACTTGACTTAAAAACTTTGGAGCGAATTATTTGGCTGGTAATTTTTTTAGAATTATTTTAAATTATCAGACGTAAATTTCGATTTTACAAGATTTATGTTTTGACCATCGCCACATTGTTTTGAGCGGAACTATAACAATTCTTTTTACAGTACGTCAAAAATACATGTCTTCTAACTTAACTTAGAAACTCTAGGGCAAATTATTTCAGCTGGTAAATTAATTAGAATTTTTTAATTCATGAAACGTAAATTTTGTTGTTTCAAGAGTTATGTTTTGAGCGTCGCCATTTTGTTTTGAGCGAGATTATAACAATTATTTTTATCGTACGTCAAAAAATAGGTTTTTAACTTAACTTAGAAACTTTAGGGCAAACTATTTGGCTGGTAAAATTTTTAGGATTTTTTAAATCACAAGACGTAAATTTCGATTTTTCAAGGCTTATGTTTTGAACGTCGCCATATTGTTTTAAACGGGATTATAAAAATTATTTTTGCAGTACGTCAAAAATACATGTCTTTTAACTTAACTTAGAAATTTTAGAGCCAATTATTTGGCTAGTAAATTTATTAGAAATTTTTAAATCATGAGACGTAAATTTTGATTTTTCTAGATTTATGTTTTGAGCGTCGCCATATTGTTTTAAGCGGGATTATAACAATTATTTTTGCAGTACGTCAAAAATACATATCTTTTAACTTAACTTAGAAACTATTTTGGCTGGTAAATTTTTTAGAATTTTTTTAAATCACGAGATATGAATTTCGATTTTTCAAGATTTATGTTTTGAGCGTCGCCATATTGTTTTGAGCGGGATTATAACAATTTTTTCTATAGTACGTCAAAAATACATATCTTCTAACTTGACTTAAAAACTTTGGAGTGAATTATTTGACTGGCAATTTTTTTAGAATTCTTTAAACCATGAGACCTAAATTTCAATTTTTTAAGATTTATGTTTTGAGCGTCGCCATATTGATTTTGCTCAGATTATAGCAATTGTTTCTGAAGTGTATCAAATATTTATGTGTTTTGACTAAACTTATTCAAATTGTTTACATTTCTCTCTAGAAAAACTCATTTATTTGGGGAGATAAAAATTGTTTTAGAAATGGAGAGAATATTAACATGCACGTGATTTTTATTATATTAATTTTATGATGCGCACGGTGTTTTATTTCCATTGCGTTTCACGGAGAGAATATTATGTGTCAGCGTGTGTGACCACGCTCAGACAAAAAGGAATCCTCAAATTATGGCTCTGCCTTTATGGTAATTATTTTATGAATTATGTATGGCAAATCCCGTTGTGCGTCTTTTTACGGCTGCCTTTTATACTTTATAAAACTAATGACCGGCGAGCTCATGTTTGTATGGACATATGTTTCATTTAAGGCCGGTGTCTGAAAGGAGACTCATTTAAAACTGTAAACCCCGATGATGATGATGATGATAATGAAGATGATGAATATTCATCACACATAGATTTTTTAGCATTAGCAAACTTCATCATCAAGAGATTGTTGATACCAATTACTTTCGTAGACTTATTTATTTATTGTAATCATAAAATTAATAAAATCTTGTATCTTATCTGATTTATATTTAAATTAATTTCGATGAATTATTTAACTCGTGGCGAAACGATTTTTTTAAAGAATTACATTGTTGATTAAATAGTTTAAATCATAAGATTTTTTAAAATGTAAATATCTGTAATTACTGAAGGTAATAAAAATATGTTTATCAATTAACTTTATTCGTAGCGATTTAATCATCGCGCTGTGAAATTAAACACTGGCGGAATTTAATTATACGTTGTAGAGCATTGCATCGGCCTAATTGTTCCGGATATTTCTATATTTAATATTTAATCGTTCGTACGAGCTCTCGAAAGCCCGTAGGAAATGTGCAAAGAGCGATGCAAATTAGTTTCATTGCATTAGGAAATTCGCCGCCGGGTTTATTAACGTAACAATTATTTTTGGCGTGAACTAATTACTTCAATGCCGCGAAAATCATTTACATATTGTGTGTACACAAATATGTTAATAATCTCAGCGTAATAAGCAACGCATTAAATTTACAATCTTACAAATATTTAAACTTCAAAATTATTTGCATAGGTTTAAATAAAAATTATAGTTTAAAATTTCAGTGTAAAAATTACTAGAAATAGACTTTAAATGAAAAAAATTCTTACTATTTACGATCACCAGAAGCAAGTAATTTAAAGTCAATAGCATTTTTACGTCTGCAACGGATTCAGATTCGGAGCAGGTTTGAGAAGATTAATAAAACGGTAATAAAATCGGTCTGGGCGAAACGATCGCGCCTTTAAAAGCGTAATTTTCGTTTTCGTTTTAAAATTTTAATAAGCCAAATGTTATCGAAGTGAAATTATAAAAAGTGCAACGTTAAAGTACATAAGGTTTAAGTTTTTTTAGCTGGAGAATCCTCGCGGAGTCTTTATAAAGCTCTTAAAGCTTTTAAAAGCTATTTATTGATCTTCAAAATGTTTAGATTTTATAAAGAAATCACTGATGAAATTATGTTGTTTTGTATTACGAGACATATTTGATTAATATTGCAAATAAAAAAACTTTGGGATTAACTGGAGACAATTTCGTAAATAACTATTTATTGTTTATGTGACAGCTTTAGATTTCATTAAAAAATCTTAATGAGGGAAATAATTTTAATCGAAAGCTAATTAAGTTTGCTGCAAATAAATACTTAAGTACCTTTCCACAGAAGATACATTTCTGTTCCAATAATATAAAAGTAAATCCAATATTAAAATAATAACAAAATATTCACTTCTTATTCCTAATTTACATAAAAATTCATTTACTGAAGTCACTCACTAATACAGTCACAAATAAACATAGTAATCATATTTACTTTAGGAATTACACCCAGGTCGTATCTAGGTCAAACAATATTTGTAATCCCGTGTACACATTTCTGTAATGAAAACGAAAAAAAAAAATGAATCTTACATAAACACAATTCGACTTATCTCGACGTACATCTGGTTGCGAAAGGTCGCGCTTAATTGCGGATTAGGGGCAGAGTTCTCCGGGGGTAATTACTGCCCGAAAAAGATAATAATAACAAACCGTGCTCGGAAACGTGATTCAATCGCTTTATTTACCTGCGCATTAACTCTGACATTAACGAAAAGTTTACCGCGTTAATTTACGTATTAACGGATTACGAAACAATGAAACATTGTTGATCATAAGTAAAGCTATTAGGATAATTCAGAAGGTAATTATTGTATGGCCATAAAGGGACTGTACAACTTTTTTTGTTATTATTCACCGCTGTATTTATAATATGATGATAATTTAAATTAGCCATCTACTCCTGCTGTTTCAAGATTCTATCCGTAGGGTACACACTTTAAGTATTTGTCTAGGTCACCCATCTTGATCACCTAGGTCACCTATTTACATTTCGTGATTATAAAATCCAATTCGGATCCTTCTTTTTTAACAATAATTAGAAGGAAAACCTTCCCCGAACAATTTAAACCCTATCTACTCCAGGTCATTAGCTTACGAAGTGACCTAGGCACCTAGGTCACTTGAATCTACGTCGACTCCTGAATTATCTTTGCCCATTTATATATAATATACAAATTTTTCAAATAGCTATTTTTATTTCACCTTGGAATACAATATATAAAAATGATAAACTAAATAAATATAAAGAAAACTTATAACTTTTTTATACCACTTTTTATTTCACTTTTTGCGACTAGTTTCTAAATTACAATGTAATTTAGATTTTAAGTACTTGTTTGATAATGATTACCGTGTAATCGAAACTAGTCGCAAAAAGTGAAATAAAAAGTGGTATAAATAAGTTTTCTTTATTTAAAAAAAATTGAATATGTACTACGAAGTTAACGCCGAGAAGATTCAAGAATTAAATAAATATATATTACAGATAATGGATTGACAATTAATAGATAACAATTGCTACTATTTGACTGAAAACAATATGGCGATGGTCAAAATATAAATCTTGGGAAATGAAAATCTCACACTTCAATGTTTGAAAAATTCTGAATACATTACCAGACAAAATAATTATCTGAAAACTAAAGCAGAAAATATCTATTTTTTATATGCTCATAACAATTGCTATAATTCGACTGAAAACAATATAGCGATGGTCAAAAATTTATTCTTGAGAAATGAAAATTTACATTTCAAGATTTGAAAAGTTCTGAATGATTTATTAGACAAAATATTTGCCTGAAATTTGTTTAACTTAACCACAAAGCATATATTTTTTATATATTCTAAAAACAATTGCTATAATTTGCCTGAAAACAATATGGCGATGGTCAAAAAATGAATCTTGAGCAATAAAAATTTACATTTTAAGGTTTGAAAAATTTTCAATAAATTACCAGACAAAATATTTGCCTAAAAATTTCTTAACTAAACCAGAAAACATATATTTTTCATATTTAGAGTATATGAAAAAACAATTGCTATAATATAATTATATAATTCGACTGGAAACAATATGGCGATTATCAAAAATTAAATCTTGAGAAATGAAAATTTACTAAAATTTCTACGTTAAGTAAAAAAATATGTATTTTTGATGTATTGTAAAAATAATTGTTATAATCTCTCTCAAAACAATATGGCTACGCTCAAAACTTAAATCTTCAAAAATCGAAATTTACGTTTCGTGATTTAAAAAATTCTAAAACAATTACCAGCCGAATAATTTGTACTTAAATTTCTAAGATAAGTCAAAAATATGTATTTTTGATGTATTATAAAAATAATTGTTATAATCCCTCTCAAAACAATATGGCGATGCTCAGAACTTAAATCTTGAAAAATGAAAATTTACATTTTAAGGTTTGAAAAATTCTCAATAAATTACCAGACAAAATGTTTGCCTAAAAATTTCTTAACTAAACCAGAAAACATATATTTTTCATATACTCTAAAAACAATTGCTATAATTCGACTGGAAACAATATGGCGATTATCAAAAATTAAATCTTGAGAAATGAAAATTTACATTCCAAAGTTTGAAAAATTCTGAATAAATTACCAGACAAAATATTTGATTGAAAATTCCTTAGCTAAACCAGAAAAGATATATTTTTCATACACTCTAAAAACAATTGCTATAATACCGCTCAAAATAATATGACGACGCTCTAAACTTAAATCTTGAAAAATTGAAATTAAAGTCTCATGATTTAAACAATTCTAAAACAATTGCCAGGCAATTAATTTGTACTAAACTTTTTGCGTTAAGTTAGAAAATATGTTTTTTTAACGCACACTAAAAATGCTTGATATAATCGCGCTCAAAACAATATGGCGATGCTCAAAACCTAAATCTTGAAAAATTGAAATTTAGGTTTCATGATTTTAAAAATTCTAAAACAATTACCAGGCAATTAATTTGTACTAAAATTTCTAGGTTAGGTCAGAAAATATGTATTTTTGATGTAGTGTAAAAATAATTGTTATAATCCCGCTCAAAACAATACGGCGACACTCAAAACTTAAATCTTGAAAATTTGAAATTTACGTCTCATGATTCAAAAGATTCTAAAAAATTACCAGTCAAATAATTTTCCCTAGAATTTCTAAGATAAGTTAAAAGATATGTATTTTTAAAATTCTTCAAAAAGAATTGTTATAATCTCGCTTAAAACAATATGGCGACGCTCAAAACTTAAATCTTGAAAAATTGAAATTTACGTCTCATGATTTAAAAAATTCTGAAACAATTGCCAGTCATATAATTTGTACTAAAATTGCTAGGTTAAGTCAGAAAATATGTATTTTTGATGTTCTACAAAAATAATTGTTATAATCTTGCTCAAAACAATAATGCGACGCCCAAAACTTAAATCCTGAAAAATTGAAATTTACGTCTCATGATTTAAATTTTTTTTAAACAATTGCCAGTCAATTAATTTGTACTAAAGTTTCTACGTTAATTCAGAAAATTTGTATTTTTGATGTATTATAAAAATAATGGTTATAATCCCCCTCAAAATAATATGGCGACGCTCAAAACTTAAATCTTGAATAATTGAAATTTGCAACTCATGATTTAAGAAATTCTGAAACAATTGCCAGTCATTATTATTAATTTGTACTAAAATTTCTATGGCTTGTTAGAAAATATGTTTTTTGTTTTTTTTAACTATAAAAATAGTTAATAATAATCCCGCTTAAAACAATTTGGCAACGCTCAAAACATAAATCTTGAAAAATTGAAATTTACGTCTCATGATTTAAAAAATTCTAAAACAATTGCCAGGCAATTAATTTGTACTAAAATTTCTACGTTAAGTCAGAAAATATGTATTTCTCATATACTATAAAAATAATTGTTATAATCTCGCTTAAAACAATATGGCGACGCTCAAAACTTAAATCTTGAAAAATTGAAATTTACGTCTCATGATTTAAAAAATTCTGAAACAATTGCCAGTCATACAATTTGTACTAAAATTTCTGTGGTTAGTCAGAAAATATGTTTGTTTGACACACTATAAAAATAGTTGTTATAATCAAGCTTAAAACAATTTGGCAACGCTCAAAACGTAAATCTTGAAAAATTTAATTTTAGGTTTGATGATTTAAAAAATTCTAAAACAATTACCAGGCAATTAATTTCTACTAATTTTTTTCCGTTAAGTTAGAGAATATATTTCTTTGATGTACTCTAAAAATAATGGTTATAATCCCGCTCAAAACTATATGGTGACGCTCAGAACGTAAATGTTGAAAAATTGAAATTTACGTCTCATGATTTAAAAAATTCTAAAACAATTGCCAGGCAATTAATTTGTACTAAAATTTCTACGTTAAGTCAGAAAATATGTATTTCTCATATACTATAAAAATAATTGTTATAATCTCGCTTAAAACAATATGGCGACGCTCAAAACTTAAATCTTGAAAAATTGAAATTTACGTCTCATGATTTAAAAAATTCTGAAACAATTGCCAGTCATACAATTTGTACTAAAATTTCTGTGGTTAGTCAGAAAATATGTTTGTTTGACACACTATAAAAATAGTTGTTATAATCAAGCTTAAAACAATTTGGCAACGCTCAAAACGTAAATCTTGAAAAATTTAATTTTAGGTTTGATGATTTAAAAAATTCTAAAACAATTACCAGGCAATTAATTTCTACTAATTTTTTTCCGTTAAGTTAGAGAATATATTTCTTTGATGTACTCTAAAAATAATGGTTATAATCCCGCTCAAAACTATATGGTGACGCTCAGAACGTAAATGTTGAAAAATTGAAATTTACGTCTCATGATTTAAAAAATTCTAAAACAATTGCCAGGCAATTAATTTGTACTAAAATTTCTACGTTAAGTCAGAAAATATGTATTTCTCATATACTATAAAAATAATTGTTATAATCTCGCTTAAAACAATATGGCGACGCTCAAAACTTAAATCTTGAAAAATTGAAATTTATCGTCTCTTGATTTAAACAATTCTAATACAATTTCCAGGCAATTAATTTGTACTAAAAATTCTAGGTTAAATTAGAAAATATGTATTTTTGATGTAGTGTAAAAATAATTGTTATAATCTCTCTCAAAACAATATGGCGGCGCTCAAAACATAAATCTTGAAAAATTGAAATTTACGTTTTATGATTTAAAAAATTCTAAAACAATTACCAGCTGAATAATTTGTACTAAAATTTCTAAGCTAAGTCACAAAATATGTATTTTTGATTTATTATAAAAACAATTGTTATAATCCCGCTCAAAACAATATGGCGACGCTCAAAACTTAAATCTTGAAATATTGAAATTTACCTCTCATGATTTTAAAAATTCTAAAATAATTACCTGGTAGTAAATTTGTACTAAAATTTCTACGTTAAGTCAGCAAATATGTATTTCTGATATACTATAAAAATAATTGTTATAAAACCGCTCAAAACGATATAGCGACGCTCAAAACGTAAATCTTGAAAAATTGAAATTTAGGTTTGATGATTTAAAAAATTCTAAAATAATTACCAGGCAATTAATTTCTACTAATTTTTCTCCGTTAAGTCAGAAAATATATTTTTTTAATGTACTCTAAAAATAATGGTTATAATCCTGCTCAAAACAATATGGCAATGCTCAAAACGAAAATCTTGAAAAATTGAAATTTATGTCTCTTGATTTAAAAAATTCTAAAAACAATTGCCAGGCAATTAATTTGTACTAAACTTTCTACGTTAAGTCATAAAATATGTGTTTTTGATGTATTGTAAAAGTAATTGTTATAATCGCGCTTAAAACAATATGGCGATGCTCAAAACATAAATCTTGAAATATCGAAATTTACATTTCATGTTTTGAAAAAGTCTGAATAAGTTACCAAACAAAATATTTGTCTAAAAATTTCTTCTCTAAACCAGAATATATATATTTTTGTATACTCCAAAAACAATTGCTATAATTCGACGGAAAACAATATGGCAATGGTCAAAAATTAAATCTTGAGAAATGAAAATTTACATCTCAAAGTTTAAAAAATCTTGAATAAATTATCAGACAAAACTTTTGCCTGCATTTTTTTAAAATAAATCAGAAAACAAACATTTTGCTATATATTACAAAACAATTGCTATTTGACTGAAAACAAAATGGCGGTGGTCAAAATTTAAATCGTGAGAAATGAAAATTTACATTCCAAGGTTTGAAAAATCCTGAATAAAATACCAGACGAAATATTTGCTTAAAAATTATTTAACTAAACCAGAGAACAAATATTTTTTATATAATCGAAAAACAATTGATTTAATTTGACTGAAAACAATATGGCAATGGTCAAAAATTAAATTCTTGAGAAATGAAAATTTACATTTCAAGGTTTGAAATTTTTTTTATAAATTATCAGACAAAATATTGGTTTGAAAATTTCTTAATTAAACTAGAAAACGTATATTTCTCATATACTCCAAAAATAATTGCCATAATTCGACTGAAAACAATATTGCGATGGTCAAAATTTAAATCTTGAAAAATGAAAATTTAGGTTCCTAGGTTTGAAAAATTCTAATTAAATTACCAAACAAAATATTTGCCTGAAATTTTCTTGACAAAACCAGAAAACTTATATTTTTCATATACTCAAAAAACAATTGTTATAATTTGACTGAAAACAATATGGAGTTGGTCAAAATTTAAATCTACACAAATGAAATTTTACATTTCAAGGTTTGAAAAATTATAAATAAATTACCAGTCAAAATATTAGCCAGAAAATTTCTTAACTAAACCAAAAAATATATATTTTTCATATGCTCCAAAAGCAACTACTACAATTTAACTAGAAACAAAATGGCTATAGTCAAAATTTAAATCTTGAGAAATGATAATTCACATTTCAATGTTTGAAAAATTCTGAATCAATTACCAGACAAAATATTAGCCTGAAAATTTCTAAACTTGATCAAAAAATATATATTTTTCATATAGCCCAAAAATAATTGCTATAATTCGACTGAAAACAAAATGGCGATGGCCAAAAATTAAATCCTGAGAAATGAAAATTTACATTTCAAGGATTGAAAAATTCTGAATAAATTATTAGACAAAATATTAGCCTGAAATTTTTTTTAACTAAACCAAGAAACATATATTTTTCATTTACTTGAGAAACAATTGCTATAATTTGACTGTAAACAATATGGTGATGGTTAAAAATTGAATCTTGAAAAATGAAAATTTATGTTTCAAGGTTTGAAAAATTCTGCCTTAATTATCTGCCAAAATATTTGCCTGAAAATTTATAAACTAAACCAGAAAATATATATTTTTCATATATTAAAAAAACAATTGCTATAATTCGACTGAAACCATATGGCGATGGTCAAAATTTAAATCTAAGAAATGAAAATTTACGTTTCAATGTTTGAAAAATTCTGAATAAGTTAATAGCCAAAATATTTCCTTAAAAATTTCTTAATTGAGCTAGAAAACATATATTTTTCTTATACTACAAGAACAATTGCTATAATTCGACTGAAAACAAAATGGCGATGGTCAAAAATTAAATTCTCGAGAAATGAAAATTTACATTTCAAGGTTTGAAAAATTCTGAATAAATTACTAGACAGAATATATGTCTGAAATTTGTTTAACCTTACCACAAAACATATATTTTTCATATATTCTAAAAACAATTGCTATATTTCGCCTGAAAACAATATGGCGATGGTTAAAAATTAAATTCTTGAGAAATGATAATTTACATTTCAAGGTTTGAAAAATTCTGAATAAATTACTAGATTACTTCATATGTGTGAAATTTGTTTAACCTTACCACAAAACATATATTTTTCATATATTCTAAAAACAATTGATATTATTCGTCTGGAAACGATATGGCAATAGTCAAAATTTAAATCTCGAAAAATGAAAATTTACATACCAAGGTTTGAAAAATTCTGACTAAATTATTTGCCAAAATATTTGCCTGAAAATTTATAAGCTAAACCAGTAAACATATGTTTTTCATATACTCTAAAAACAATTGCTATAATTTGTCTGAAAACAATATAGCGATAGACAAAAATTAAATCTTCAGAAATAAAATTTTACATTTCAAGGTTTAAAAAATTCTGAATAAATTACCAGACAAAATATTAGCCTGAAAATTTTTTAACTAAACCAAAACACCTATATTTTTCATATATTCCAAAAAAATTTGCTATATCTCGCCTGAAAACAATATGGCGATGGTTAAAAATTAAATCTTGAGAAATTAAAATTTACGTTTCAAGGTTTGAAAAATTCTGAATAAATCACTAGACAGAATATATGTCTGAAATTTGTTTAACCTTATCACAAAACATATATTTTTTATATATTCTAAAAACAATTGATATTATTTGCCTGAAAACAATATGGCAATAGTCAAAATTTAAATCTCGAAAAATGAAAATTTACATTCCAAGGTTTGAAAAATTCTGACTAAATTATTTGCCAAAATATTTGCCTGAAAATTTATAAACTAAACTAGTAAACATATGTTTTTCATATACTCCAAAAATAATTGCTATAATTTGTCTGAAAACAATATGGCGATGGTCAAAATTTGAATCTTGAGAAATGAAAATTTACATTTCAAGATTTGAAAAATTCTAATTAAATTAATAGCCAGAATATTTGCATAAAAATTATTAATTAAACCAGAAAACATATGTTTTTAATATGCTCTAAAAACAATTGCTATAATTCGACTTTAAACAATATGGCGATGGTTAAAAAATAAATCTTAAGAAGTGAACACTTACACTTCAAGGTTTGAAAAGTTCTTAAGAAAAAACCAAACAAAATATTTGCCTGAAAATTTCTTAACTTCAACATAAAATATATATTTTTGATATACTCTAAATACAATTGCTATAATACGACTGGAAACAATATGGCAATGATTAAAAATTTTAACTTGAGAAATGAAAATTTACATTTCAAGGTTTGAAAAGTTCTTAATAAAAATCTAAACAAATTATTTGCCTAAAAATTTCTTAATTTAAACAAAAAATATATATTTTTAATATATTCGAAAAACAATTGCTATAATTAAACTAAAAACAAAATGGCGATGGTTAAAATTTAAATATTGAAAAATGAAAATATACATTTCAAGGTTTGAAAGATCCTAAATAAATTAATAGCCAGAATATTTGTCTAAAAAATTCCTAATTAAACTAAAAAACATATGTTTTTAATATACTCTAAAAACAATTGCTTTAATTTGGTTGAAAACAAAACGGCGATGGTCAAAATTTAAATCTTCAGAAATTAAATTTTACATTTCAAGGTTTAAAAAATTCTGAATAAATTACCAGATGAAATATTAGCCTGAAAATTTGATAGCTAAACCAAAAAACCTATATTTTTTATATATTCCAAAAACAATTGCTATATTTTGCCTGAAAACAATATGGCAATGGTTAAAAATTAAATCTTGAGAAATGAATGTAAATTTCATTTCAAGGTTTGAAAAGTTTTGATTGAAGAACCAAACAAAATATTTGCCTGAAAATGTTTTAACTTAACTCTAAAACAAATATATTTCATATATTTTAAAAACAATTGCTAAAATTTCACTAAAAACAAAATGGCGATGGTTAAAATTTAAATCTTGAAAATTGGAAATTTACATTTTGTGGTTTGAATAATTCTAATATAATCATTATGTTTATTGTTTAAATAAACTATTAAACAATTAGAAAAGAGACATAATACACCATGCTGCATAACGAATTCGTAATTATAATTATTGCATTACATGCATAATAAAAATGTAATTATAAAATTAAAAAAACGTATTGGAAATGCGCTGTAATTGAAGAAAATTACAGATCAATTTATTTATATGTGGGATTTTCTCCTTTTCGAATTGCAGGTGTACGTTTTATTATAGTTCTATTGTGAAATAGAAACCGATATCAGTGCAGGAAAGTTGTAATGCAATTCCAACAAATACATATAATTGCGTTCGTATTGTATAAATTTAAGAGCAGAAATCATTCGGTGTGAATAAATTATATAACGACGCTTTGGTCTCAGGTGGTTTTACAACGATTGTAAATGTCTGAAACGTCCTCATCTATTTTCCTAGTGGTATAATTTGTTTCGTATTGATTTTACATCCTTTGCAGATGAATTATTAATTAAAAACGTAGTAATTACGTGATATTAACAATTTTATTTTTGTGTTAACTCACCACCCACCTATTAACTATCAGACAGCCTTGGACATTTATTTCACGTTTTGGCCCATTTCTCTTGCAAATAGCGCATTAAGGATAAGTGGAGTCTTAAAGTGCTCGTTTCTCTGGCGCTGACATTTTTAAATATCACATCATCATCGTACGTGTGCATTGTATCTAACAACGGAGTGCAAAAAGGTCGGACGAAAACAATTTGCTTTCCCAACCAGTTCGAAATTTGAGCAATAATAAAAAATACGTTCTCTTTATGTATTTGGCAATAAAAATATTATCTCTTAAAATTAACCTACAAAAAAACTACATAATTACATGATAGATAAGATTTATTACTTTTATACTTATTTTTATTATTATTATTTCAATATTTTCCGGAAACAAAATTAATTTTATTTAAACCTCATATTGCATAACACGTAAATATTTATTTTTGAAGAATAACAATTTCACAATGATTGATAACGCATTCTTCGAAATATAACTATGACTTACCTTCAGTAAATCGTGTTTTGTAAATACGGATATGAATCACTTGTACAAATTAATCTAATCCAAATATTTTAAACGATCATTTATAAAACAAAGTTGTTTTCAGCATAAACATAAATAAACATTCATTTATTCCATATTATTATTCCAGCGTGTTTTTCATTGAAATAAACAAACAAAAAGGTTTTTCCTATATTAATATTTTTATGAACTTATTATTGCTTTTATAAATAATGAATATTTCCTTTTCGTATTATTAATTACATTTAATTAACCATATGTTTCACACTTTCCAATGGATCAACTACTCGTATCATTAATCCCATTAAATTAATTAAAGACTTTAACGTAGCTTGTCAACGAAATGAATAATTTCATATGGCAGAAGAGAAGCAGATGGTGTGATATATAAACTGACGTGTAAATTATAGGAAACTGTTAATATAAGACTGAGCTTATATGAAAGGTGCAGATTTATTAATTGTATATAATTTATATTTCCAATGCAAATCTCTTCTAATCTATCAGAGGGTGGTTTGTAATTTTAAATGTAGAATAGAGCGGAAATTGTTTTGAATCGATTTGTTAAGTTTTAAGGGTGTGGCAATTGTTTTTATATTTAATTTCAGCGATTGTAATTTGGGCAATTTTAAAATTACGAATTAATTTCCAACGCAAAACTTTTTTAATCTATCGAAGGGTGGTTTGTAATTTTTAATGCAGAATAGAAGGGAAAGTGTTTTGAATAAGTTTCTTAAGTTTTAAGTTTGTGGCAATTGTTTTTATATTATTTTTTCAGCGATTGTAATTAGGGCAATTTTAAAATTACAAATTTATTTCCAACGCAACACTTTTTTGATCTATCGGAAGGTGGTTTATAATTTTTAATGCAGAATAGAGGGGAAAGTGTTTTGAATAAGTTTTTTAAGTTTTAAGTTTGTGGCAATTGTTTTTTTATTATTTTTTCAGCGATTGTAATTTGGGCAATTTTAAAATTACAAATTAATTTCCAACGCAAAACTTTTTTAATCTATCGGAAAGTGGTTTATAATTTTTAATGCAGAATAGAAGCAAAAGTGTTTTGAATAAGTTTTTTAAGTTTTAAGTTTGTGGCAATTGTTTTTATACTATTTTTTCAGCGATTGTAATTTGGGCAATTTTAAAATTACAAATTAATTTCCAACGCTAAACTTTTTTAATCTATCAGAGGGTGGTTTATAATTTTTAATGCGGAATAGAGAAGACAGTGTTTTGAATAAGTTTTTTAAGTTTTAAGTTTGTGGCAATTATTTTTATATTATTTTTTCAGCGATTGAAATTTGGGCAATTTTAAAATTATAAATTAATTTCCAACGCAAAACTTTTTTAATCTATCGGAGGGTGGTTTATAATTTTCAATGCAGAATAGAGGGTAAAGTGTTTTCAATACGTTTTTTATGTTTTAGGTTTGTGGCAATTGTTTTTATATTATTTTTTCAGCGATTGTAATTTGGGCAATTTTAAAATTACAAATTAATTTCCAACGCAAAACTTTTTTAATCTATCGTAGGGTGGTTTATAATTTTTAATGCAGAATAGAGGGAAAAGTGTTTTGAATAAGTTTTTTAAGTTTTAAGTTTGTGGCAATTGTTTTTATATTATTTTTTTCAGCGATTGTAATTTGGGCAATTTTAAAATTACAAATTAATTTCCAAAGCAAAACATTTTTAATCCATCGGAGGGTGGTTTGTAATTTTTAATGCAGAATAGAGGGGAAAGTGTTTTGAATAAGTTTTTAAGTTTTAAGTTTGTGGCAATTGTTTTTATGTTATTTTTTCAGCGATTGTAATTTGGGAAATTTTAAAATTACAAATTAATTTTCAACGCAAAACTTTTTTAATCTATCGGAGGGTGGTTTATAATTTTTAATGCAGAATAGAGGGGAAAGTATTTTGAATAAGTTTTTTAAGTTTTATGTTTGTGGCAATTGTTTATATATTGTTTTTTCAGCGATTGTAATTTGGGCAATTTTAAAATTACAAATTAATTTCCAACGCAAAACTTTTTTAATATATCGGAGAGTGGTTTATAATTTTTAATGCATAATAGAGGGGAAAGTGTTTTGAATAAGTTTTTTAAGTTTAAAGTTTGTGGCAATTGTTTTAATATTATTTTTTCAGCGATTGTAATTTGGGCAATTTTAAAATTACAAATTAATTTCAACGCAAAACTTTTTTAATCCATCGGAGGGTGGTTTGTAATTTTTAATGCAGAATAGAGGGGAATGTGTTTTGAATAAATTTTTTAAGTTGTAAGTTTGTGGCAATTGTTTTTATATTATTTTTTCAGCGATTGTAATTTGGGCAATTTTAAAATTACAAATTAATTTCCAACGCAAAAGTTGTTTAATCTATCGGAGGGTGGTTTATAATTTTTAATGCAGAATAGAGGGGAAAGTGTTTTGAAAAGTTTTTTAAGTTGGTAACAATTGTTTTTATATTATTTTTTCAGCGATTGTAATTTGGGCAATTTTAAAATTACAAATTAATTTCCAACGCAAAACTTTTTTAATTTATCGGAGGGTGGTTTATAATTTTTAATGCAGAATAGAGGGGAAAGTGTTTTGAATAAGTTTTTTAAGTTTTAAGTTTGTGGCAATTGTTTTTATATTATTTTTTCAGCGATTGTAATTTGGGCAATTTTAAAATTACAAATTAATTTCCAAAGCAAAACTTTTTTAATCTATCGGAGGGTGGTTTATACTTTTTAATGCAGAATAGAGGGGAAAGTGTTTTTAATATTTTTTTTATGTTTTAAGTTTATGGCAATTGTTTTTATATTATTTTTTTGGCGATTGTAATTTGGGCAATTTTAAAATTACAAATTAATTTCCAACGCAAAACTTTTTTAATCTATCGGAGGGTGGTTTATTATTTTTAATGTAGAATAGAGGGGAAAGGGTTTTGAATAAGTTTTTCAAGTTTTAAGTTTGTGGCAATTGTTTTTATTTAATTTTTTCAGCGATTGTAATTTGGGCAATTTTAAAATTACAAATTAAATTCCAACGCAAAACTTTTTTGATCTATGGGAGGGTGATTTATAATCTTTAATGCAGAATAGAGGGGAAAGTGTTTTGAATAAGTTTTTTTAAGTTTTAAGTTTGTGGCAATTGTTTTTATATTATTTTTTCAGCGATTGTAATTTGGGCAATTTTAAAATTACAAAGTAATTTCCAACGCAAAACTTTTTTAATCTATCGGAGGGTGGATTATAATTTTTAATGCAGAATAGAGGGGAAAGTGTTTTGAATAAGTTTTTTAAGTTTTAAGTTTGTAGAAATTGTTTTTATATTATTTTTTTAGCGATTGTAATTTGGGAAAATTTAAAATTACAAATTAATTTCCAACGCAAAACTTTTTTAATCTATCGGAGGGTGGTTTATAATTTTTAATGCAGAATAGAGGGGAAAGTGTTTTAAATAAGTTGTTTAGGTTTTAAGTTTGTGGCAATTGTTTTTATATTATTTTTTCAGCGATTGTAATTTGGGCAATTTTAAAATTACAAATTAATTTCCAACGCAAAACTTTTTTAATCCATCGGAGGGTGGTTTATAATTTTTAATGCTGAATAGAGGGGGAAGTGTTTTGAATAAGTTTTTTAAGTTTTAAGTTTGTGGCAATTGTTTTTATATTATATTTTCAGCGATTGTAATTTGGACAATTTTAAAATTACAAATTAAATTCCAACGCAAAACTTTTTAAATCTATCGGAGGGTGGTTTATAAATTTTAATGCAGAATAGAGGGGAAAGTGTTTTGAATACGTTTTTTTTAAGTTTTAAGTTTGTGGCAATTATTTTTATATTATTTTTTCAGCGATTGTAATTTAGGCAATTTTAAAATTACAAATTAATTTCCAACGCAAAACTTTTTTAATTTATCGGAGGGTGGTTTATAATTTTTAATGCAGAATAGGGGGGAAAGTGTTTTGAATAGATTTGTTAAGTTTTAAGTGTGTGGCAAATGTTTTTATATTTAATTTCAGCGATTGTAATTTGGGCAATTTTAAAATTACGAATTAATTTCCAACGCAAAACTTTTTTAATCTATCAGAGGGTGGTTTATAATTTTTAATGTAGAATAGAGGGGAAAGTGTTTTGAATAAGTTTTTTATGTTTTAAGTTTGTGGCAATTGTTTTTATATTATTTTTTCAGCGATTGTAATTTGGGAAATTTTAAAATTACAAATTAATTTCCAACGCAAAACTTTTTAATCTTTTGGAGGGTGGTTTATAATTTTTAATGCAGAATAGAGGGGAAAGTGTTTTGAATAAGTTTTTTATGTTTTAAGTTTGTGGCAATTGTTTTTATATTATTTTTTCAGCGATTGTAATTTGGGCAATTTTAAAATTACAAATTTATTTCCAACGCAAAACTTTTTTAATTTATGGGAGGGTGGTTTATAATTTTTAATGCAGAATAGAGGGGAAAGTGTTTTGAATAAGTTTTTTAAGTTTTAAGTTTGTGGCAATTGTTTTTATATTATTTTTCAGCGATTGAAATTTGTGAAATTTTAAAATTACAAATTAATCTCCAACGCAAAACTTTTTTAATCAATCGGAGGGTGGTTTATAATTTTTAATGTAGAATAGAGGGGAAAGTGTTTTGAATAAGTTTTTAATGTTTTAAGTTTGTGGCAATTGTTTTTATATTTAATTTCAGCGATTGTAATTTGGGCAATTTAAAAATTACAAATTAATTTCCAACGCTAAACTTTTTTAATCTATCGGAGGGTGGTTTATAATTTTTAATGTAGAATAGAGGGGAAAGTGTTTTGAATAAGTTTTTTTAAGTTTTAGGTTTGTGGCAATTGTTTTTATATTATTTTTTCAGCGATTGTAATTTGGGCAAATTTAAAATTACAAATTAATTTCCAACGCAAAACTTTTTTAATCTATCAGAGGGTGGTTTATAATTTTTAATGCACAATAGAGGGGAAAGTGTTTTGAATAATTTGTTTAAGTTTTAAGTTTGTGGCAATTGTTTTTAAATAATTTTTTCAGCGATTGTAATTTGGGCAATTTTAAAATTACAAATTAATTTCCAACGCTAAACTTTTTTAATCTATCGGAGGGTGGTTTATAATTTTTAATGCAGAATAGAGGGGAAAGTGTTTTGAATAAGTTTTTTAAGTTTTAAGTTAGTGGCAATTGTTTTTATATTATTTTTTCAGTGATTGTAATTTGGGCAATTTTAAAATTACAAATTAATTTCCAACGCAAAAATTTTTTAATCTATCGGAGGGTAGTTTATAATTTTTAATGTAGAATAGAGGGGAAAGTGTTTTGAATAAGTTTTTTAAGTTTTAAGTTTGTGGCAATTGTTTTTATATGATTTTTTCAGCGATTGTAATTTGGGCAATTTTAAAATTACAAATTAATTTCCAACGCAAAACTTTTTTAATCAATCCGAGGGTGGTTTATAATTTTTATTGCATAATAGAGAGGAAAGTGTTTTGAATAAGTTTTTTTAAGTTTTAAGTTTGTGGCAATTGCTTTAATATAATTTTTTCAGTGATTGTAATTTGGGCAATTTTAAAATTACAATTTAATTTCCAACGCAAAACCTTTTTAATCTATCGGAGGGTGGTTTATATATTTTAATGCAGAATAGAGGAGAAAGTGTTTTGAATAAGTTTTTTAAGTTTTAAGTTTGTGGCAATTGTTTTTATACTATTTTTTCAGCGATTGTAATTTGGGCAATTTTAAAATTACAAATTAATTTCCAACGCAAAACTTTTTTAATCTAGCGGAGGGTGGTTTATAGTTTTTAATGCAGAATAGAGAAGAATGTGTTTTGAATAAGTTTTTTAAGTTTTAAGTTTGTGGCAATTGTTTTTATATTATTTTTTTAGCGATTGTAATTTGGGCAATTTTAAAATTACAAATTAATTTCCAACGCAAAACTTTTTTAATCTATCGGAGGGTGGTTTATAGTTTTTAATGCAGAATAGAGAAGAATGTGTTTTGAATAAGTTTTTCAAGTTTTAAGTTTGTGGCAATTGTTTTTATATTATTTTTTCAGCGATTGTAATTTGGGCAATTTTAAAATTACAAATTAATTTCCAACGCAAAACTTTTTTAATCTATCGGAGGGTGGTTTATAATTTTTAATGCAGAATAGAGGGTAATGTGTTTTGAATAAGTTTTTTAAGTTTTAAGTTTGTGGCAATTGTTTTTATATTATTTTTTCAGCGATTGTAATTTGGGCAATTTTAAAATTACAAATTATTTTCCAACGCAAAACTTTTTTAATCAATCGGAGGGTGGTTTATAATTTTTAATGCAGAATAGAGGGGAATGTGGTTTGAATAAGTTTTTTAGGTTTTAAGTGTGTGGCAATTGTTTTTATATTTAATTTCAGCGATTGTAATTTGGGCAATTTTAAAATTACAAATTAATTTCCAACGCAAAACTTTTTTAATCTATCGGAGGGTGGTTTATAATTTTTAATGCAGAATAGAGGGTAATGTGTTTTGAATAAGTTTTTTAAGTTTTAAGTTTGTGGCAATTGTTTTTATATTATTTTTTCAGCGATTGTAATTTGGGCAATTTTAAAATTACAAATTAATTTTCAACGCAAAACTTTTTAATCTATCGGAGGGTGGTTTATAATTTTTAATGCAGAATAGAGTGGAAGGTGTTTTAAATAAATTTGTTACATTTTAAGTTTGTGGCAATTGTTTTTATATTATTTTTTCAGCGATTGTAATTTGGGCAATTTTAAAATTACATATTAATTTCTAACGTGGAACATTTTTAATGTATCGGAGGGTGGTTTATAATTTTTAATGTAGAATAGAGGGGAAAGTGTTCTGAATAAGTTTTTAAGTTTTAAGTTTGTGGCAATTGTTTTTATATTATTTTTTCAGCGATTGTAATTTGGGCAATTTTAAAATTACAAATTAATTTCCAACGCAAAACTTTTTTAATCTATCGGAGGGTGGTTTATAATTTTTAATGCAGAATAGAGGGGAAAGTGTTTTGAATAAGTTTTTTAAGTTTTAAGTTTGTAGAAATTGTTTTTATATTATTTTTTCAGCGATTGTAATTTGTGCAATTTTAAAATTACAAATTAATTTCCAACGCAAAACTTTTTTAATCTATCGGAGGGTGGTTTATAATTTTTAATGCAGAATAGAAGCGAAAGTGTTTTGAATAAGTTTTTTAAGTTTTAAGTTTGTGGCAATTGTTTTTATATTATTTTTTCAGCGATTGTAATTTGGGCAATTTTAAAATTACAAATTAATTTCCAACGCAAAACTTTTTTAATCTATCGGAGGGTGGTTTATAATTTTTAATGCAGAATAGAAGCGAAAGTGTTTTGAATAAGTTTTTTAAGTTTTGAGTTTGTGGAAATTGTTTTTATATTATTTTTTCAGCGATTGTAATTTGGGCAATTTTAAAATTACAAATTAATTTCCAACGCAAAACTTTTTTAATCTATCGGAGGGTGGTTTACAATTTTTAATGCAGAATAAAGGGGAAAGTGTTTGGAATAAGGTTTTTAAGTTTTAAGTTTGTGGCAATTGTTTTTATATTATTTTTTTAAGCGATTGTAATTTGGGCAATTTTAAAATTACAAATTAATTTCCAACGAAAAACTTTTTTAATCTATCGGAGGGTGGTTTATAATTTTTAATGCAGAATAGAGGGGAAAGTGTTTTGAATAAGTTTTTTAAGTTTTAAGTTCGTGGCAATTGTTTTTATATTCAATTTCGGCGATTGTAATTTGGGCAATTTTAAAATTACAAATTAATTTCCAACCCAAAACTTTTTCAATCTATCGTATAGTGGTTTATAATTTTTAATGCAGAATAGATGGGAAAGTGTTTTGAATAAGCTTTTTAAGTTTTAAGTTTGTGGCAATTGTTTTTATATTATTTTTTCAGCGATTGTAATTTGGGCAATTTTAAAATTACAAATTAATTTCCAACGCAAAACTTTTTTAATCTATCGGAGGGTGGTTTATAATTTTTAATGCTGAATAGAGGAAAAAGTGTTTTGAATAAGTTTTTTAAGTTTTAAGTTTGTGGCAATTGTTTTTATATTATTTTTTTAAGCGATTGTAATTTGGGCAATTTTAAAATTACAAATTTATTTCCAACGCAAAACTTTTTTAATCTATCGGAGGGTGGTTTATAATTTTTAAAGCAGAATAGAAGGGAAAGTGTTTTGAATAAGTTTTTTAAGTTTTAAGTTTGTGGCAATTGTTTTTATATTATTTTCTCAGCGATTGTAATTTGTGCAATTTTAAATTAATTTCCAACGCAAAACTTTTTTAATCTATCGAAGGGTGGTTTATAATTTTTAATGCAGAATAGAGGGGAAAGTG
Organism: Ontholestes murinus; assembly: GCA_963969525.1. NCBI lineage: Eukaryota > Metazoa > Arthropoda > Insecta > Coleoptera > Staphylinidae > Ontholestes > Ontholestes murinus. Next base: position 65,856,471 of record OZ018395.1, read on the forward strand.
TTTTGAATAAGTTTTTCAAGTTTTAAGTGTGTGGCAATTGTATTTATATTATTTTTTCAGCGATTGTAATTTGGGCAATTTTAAAATTACAAATTAATTTCTAACGCAAAACTTTTTTAATCTATTGGAGGGTGGTTTATAATTTTTAATGCAGAATACAAGGGAAAGTGTTTTTAATAATTTTTTTAAGTTTTAAGTTTGTGGCAATTGTTTTTATATTATTTTTTCAGCGATTGTAATTTGGGCAATTTAAAAATTACAAATTAATTTCCAACGCAAAACTTTTTTAATCCATCGGAGGGTAATTTATAATTTTTAATGCAGAATAGAGGGGAAAGTGTTTTGAATAAGTTTTTTAAGTTTGTGGCAATTGTTTTTATATTATTTTTTTAGCGATTGTAATTTGGGCAAATTTAAAATTACAAATTAATTTCCAACGCAAAACTTTTTTAATCTATCGGAGGGTGGTTTATAATATTTAATGCAGAATAGAGGGGAAAGTGTTTTAAATAAGTTTTTTAAATTTGAAGTTTGTGGCAATTGTTATTATATTATTTTTTCAGCGATTGTAATTTGGGCAATTTTAAAATTACAAATTAATTTCCAACGCAAAACTTTTTTAATCCATCGGAGGGTGGTTTATAATATTTAATGCAGAATAGAGGGGAAAGTGATTTAAATAAGTTTTTTAAGTTTTAAGTTTGTGGCAATTCTTTTTATATTATTTTTTCAGCGATTGTAATTTGGGCAATTTTAAAATTACAAATTAATTTCCAACGTAAAACTTTTGTAATCTATAGGAGGGTGGTTTATAATTTTTGATGCAGAATAGAGGGGAAAGTGTTTTGAATAAGTTTTTGAAGTTTTAAGTTTGTGGCAATTGTTTTTATATTATTTTTTTAGCGATTGTAATATAGGCAATTTTAAAATTACAAATTAATTTCCAACGCAAAACTTTTTTAATCTATCGGAGGGTGGTTTATAATTTTTAATGCAGAATAGAGAGGAAAGTGTTTTGAATAAGTTTTTTAAGTTTTAAATTTGTGGCAATTGTTTTTATATTATTTTTTCAGCGATTGTAATTTGGGCAATTTAAAAATTACAAATTAATTTCCAACGCAAAACTTTTTTAATCAATCGGAGGGTGGTTTATAATTATTAATGCAGAATAGAGGGGAAAGTGTTTTGAATAAGTTTTTTAAGTTTTAAGTTTGTGGAAATTGTTTTTATATTATTTTTTCTGCGATTGTAATTCCGGAAATTTTAAAATCACAAATTAATTTCCAACGCAAAACTTTTTTAATCTATCGTAGGGTGGTTTATAATTTTTATTGCAGAATAGAGGGGAAAGTGTTTTGAATACGTTTTTTAAGTTTTAAGTTTATGGCAATTGTTTTTGTATTATTTTTTCAGCGATTGTAATTTGGGCAATTTTAAAATTACAAATTTATTTCCAACGCAAAACTTTTTTAATCTATCGGAGGGTGGTTTTATTTTTTAATGCAGAATAGAGGGGGAAGTGTTTTGAATAAGTTTTTTATGTTTTATGTTTGTGGCAATTGTTTTTATATTTAATTTCAGCGATTGTAATTTGGGCAATTTTAAAATTATAAATTAATTTCCAACGCAAAACTTTTTTAATCTATCAGAGGGTTGTTTATAATTTTTAATGCAGAATAGAGGGGAAAGTGTTTTGAATAAGTTTTTTAAGTTTTAAGTTTGTGGCAATTGTTGTTATATTATTTTTTCAGCGATTGTAATTTGGGCAACTTAAAAATTACAAATTAATTTCCAACGCAAAACTTTTTTAATCCATCGGAGGGTGGTTTATAATTTTAAATGCAGAATAGAAGGGAAAGTGTTTTGAATAAGTTTTTTAAGTTTTAAGTTTGTGGCAATTGTTTTTATATTATTTTTTCAGCGATTGTAATTTGGGCAATTTTAAAATTACAAATTAATTTCCAACGCAAAACTTTTTTAATCTATCGGAGGGTGGATTATAATTTTTAAAGCAGAATAGAGGGGAAAGTGTTTTGAATAAGTTTTTTAAGTTTCAAGTTTGTGGCAATTGTTTTTATATTATCTTTTCGGCGATTGTAATTTGGGCAATTTTAAAATTACAAATTAAATTCCAACGCAAAACTTTTTTAGTCTAACGGAGGGTGGTTTATAATTTTTAATGCAGAATAGAGGGGAAAGTGTTTTGAATAAATTTTTTAAGTTTTAAGTTTGTGGAAATTGTTTTTATATTATTTTATCAGCGATTGAAATTTGGGCAATTTTAAAATTACAAATTAATTTCCAACGCAAAACATTTTTAATCCATCGGAGGTTGGTTTATAATTTTTAATGCAGAATAGAGGGAAAGTTGTTCTGAATAAGTTTTTTAAGTTTTAAGTTTGTGGCAATTGTTTTTATACTATTTTTTCAGCGATTGTAATTTGGGCAATTTTAAAATTACAAATTAATTTCCAACGCAAAACTTTTTTAATCTATCGGAGGGTGGTTTATAATTTTTAATGCAGAATAGAGTGGAAAGTGTTTTGAATAAGTTTTTTAAGTTTTAAGTTTGTGGCAATTGTTTTTATATTATTTTTTCAGCGATTGTAATTTGGGCAATTTTAAAATTACAAATTAATTTCCAACGCAAAACTTTTTTAATTTATCGGAGGGTGGTTTATAATTTTTAATGCAGAATAGAGGGGAAAGTGTTTTGAACAAGTTGTTTAAGTTTTAAGTTTGTGGCTATTGTTTTTATATTATTTTTTCAGCGATTGTAATTTGGGCAATTTTAAAATTACAAATTAATTTCCAACGCAAAACTTTTTTAATCTATGGGAGGGTGATTTATAATTTTTAATGCAGAATAGAGGGGAATGTGTTTTGAATAATTTTTTAAGTTTTAAGTTTGTGGCGATTGTTTTTTATTATTTTTTCGGCGATTGTAATGTGGGCAATTTTAAAATTACAAATTAATTTCCAACGCAAAACTTTTTTAATCTATCGGAGGGTGGTTTATAATTTTTATTGCAGAATAGAGGGGGAAGTGTTTTGAATAAGTTTTTTAAGTTTTAAGTTTGTGGCAATTGTTTTTATATTATTTTTTCAGCGATTGTAATTTAGGCTATTTTAAAATTACAAATTAAATTCCAACGGAAAACATTTTTAATCTATCGGAGGGTGGTTTATAATTTTTAATGCAGAATAGAGGGGAAAGTGTTTTGAATAAGTTTTTTAAGTTTTAAGTTTGTGGCAATTGTTTTTATATTATTTTTTCAGCGATTGTAATTTGGGCAATTTTAAAATTACAAATTAATTTCCAACGCGAAACTTTTTTAATCAATCGGAGGGTGGTTTATAATTTTTAATGCAGAATAGAGGGAAAAGTGTTTTGAATAAGTTTTTTAAGTTTTAAGTTTGTGGCAATTGTTTTTATACTATTTTTTCGGCGATTGTAATTTGGGCAATTTTAAAATTACAAATTAATTTCCAACGCAAAACTTTTTTAATCTATCGGAGGGTGGTTTGTAATTTTTAATGCAGAATAGAGGGGAAAGTGTTTTGAATAAGTTTTTTAAGTTTTAAGTTTGTGGCAATTGTTTTTATACAATTTTTTCAGCGATTGTAATTTGGGCAATTTTAAAATTACAAATTTATTTCCAACGCGAAACTTTTTTAATCAATCGGAGGGTGGTTTATAATTTTTAATGCAGAATAGAGGGGAAAGTGTTTTGAATAAGTTTTTTTAAGTTTTAAGTTTGTGGAAATTGTTTTTATATTATTTTTTCAGCGATTGTAATTTGGGCAATTTTAAAATTACAAATTTATTTCCAACGCAAAACTTTTTTAATCCATCGGAGGGTGGTTTATAATTTTTAATGCAGAATAGAGGGGAAAGTGTTTTGAATACGTTTTTTTAAGTTTTAAGTTTGTGGCAATTGTTCTTATATTATTTTTTCAGCGATTGTAATTTGGGCAATTTTAAAATTACAAATTAATTTCCAACGCGAAACTTTTTTAATCAATCGGAGGGTGGTTTATAATTTTTAATGCAGAATGGAGGGGAAAGTGTTTTGAATTAATTTGTTAAGTTTTAAGTTTGTGGCAATTGTTTTTATATTATTTTTTCAGCGATTGTAATTTGGGCAATTTTAAAATTACAAATTAATTTCTAACGCGAAATTTTTTTAATCTAGCGGGAGGTGGTTTATAATTTTTAGTGCAGAATGGAGGGGAAAGTGTTTTGAATAAATTTTTAAGTTTTAAGTGTGTGGCGATTGTTTTTTTTTTTTTACAATTTAGTAGTATAAGGATAATTTAAAAGTGATTGGAGATTCGGACAAAAATGTTTGTAATATCCCGAGGCGAAATATTAGCAGTCGTTGTCCCTGGCTGGTTCAACCTTTTTATTTTCTTAAGAAGTAAGTACGCACCTACAATTTCTAACAGTGGTGATTGTTTAAAATCCATTTTTCTGGTAGTGTTAGAAGAATTGTTAAAGAACTTCACTTTTATGATTAATGCGTTGTGTTGATGGTCGAGCAAATCGGTTCCGGTTAACGAAAAAGGATAAAAAGAATCTCGTATAAACAAACGTCATTTAACGCACCGACGATGAAGCTTCTGCGCATGTCGCGCAATGCTGCGCTCTGTCGACGCGTTGGAGTTCCCCAACTCCTTTATTTCACCCGTTGCGCTCGAACGCAAGAGTGTTGAGCCGTCCGGTGCGCGTCTCTTGGTGCGTGGTCGTGTCGTTTCGTGAAATAAACCATCATCAGTGAACGTTTGTTTTGTTTTTTCTCTCTTTGTTGAGTGTCTCCCCTTAAATGGATTATTTATAATTGTGCTCGGAGGGCGCAGGCAAAAGCACCGGAGGAGAGACGTGTAAGTAAAAGTTTCGAGCGTACTCTTGGATTTAACCGGTCACCGACCCAACGTACCTTCTGAAGACATGGTTTATCATACCTTGTCCATCAGGATTTACATTATAAGCATACGAATTTCAATTGCACTCATTAGTTTTAATCCTCAATACGATAAGAAATTAATCAACTATAAGAAATATTAACAGCGTTAAGAAAGGTAATAGTGATGGTCTATCAAGTCTGTTAAATTTAGTACCACTATTAATGAATTGGACAATAATATTAAGTCTAAGTTTGTTTGAAAACGCAGTTAGAATTCGTTGTTGTTAGGTTATAACCCGAAGAAGCAATTAGTGATTGTGTTTGTTGTATTAGTCACGGTCGTACCCTTACCTGCTGGTCGGGACCGGTTGTTTTTAAGAAATACCTAAGGAGTGACGCGCCACGGGGTGTTCTTACAAACAGGCTGGTCGTAAAGATTCAATGACCAACGACGACTTCGTAATTATTACCATCAAGAACAGACGTGAGGTTCGTGACGTTGGTGGAATTCATAATAAACTTCGTTTTCCAATGGAAATAGTTTCATCATAAAAACATTTTTTTATACAGTTATCATTAAACTCTTAAGTAGATGAATTAGGAGATTAGTTTTGGATATTCTCTTCATTTTTTACCCTCCTATTTTCAACCTGGGAAAGTAAGAAAGGTGATTCTCTTAAACAGAAAATGTTCAATAGAAGAGGTACTATTTTTTCTATTCTATTATGTGTAGTAATAAGAAAAGCTATTGCTTAAAACGTCAATTATTTATTTAAAGAAATTATTAAATTGTATCCTTCAAATGATTACAAACCAATTTATTTTATAGAACGCAAAAATCTCTATTAATTTTGCTTTCTCCTGCAAATAATTCTATTAATATCCAAAATCTTCTTATTGTCTTTGTTAAAACTAATACATCAATTATTTTTATACATTAATCAATCAATTACTTAAAGATTAAGAGTTATTCTTTCAATATTGATACTGAATCGTAAGAAATTTTTCGTGAATTCCGGAACTAATAATTGCCCCACCATCCCTAATCCCCATTATCATCTGGAGTTATTACCGGCCATAGTAATTAAGGGACAAAAGGCGGGCCGTCGCCGGAGTTATCTTAATGTCCCTGCGGATTTGCCGGTAATGGCCGATATTTCGGTATCTACCGCCGAGATTCATTCTTTTGTGCGGAAAAACTCTGCGCCGAAAAATAAATTCGGTTTATCTCCGCGCGTCGGCGTAAACAAATTAACAGGAAAGGAGATTACGCGACGTGACAAACAATTGTTGTGCGAGGGGGTGAGGGGGGCGAAACTCGCGGGATTTGTTGTTTAATTAGGAGGATTTAATTCCGTTTTCGACTTGTGCTTGTAATTGGATTTCATTGTTGTTTAAATTTATATATATAATGAGAATGAAAAAATTAAACAGCGATCTTTAGATTACAATTCCGAGCCTCTATCAACTAGGCCATTTAGGCACAGTGGTGTATTTATTATTAACTACTGCAATTTGATGATTATGCTTAACTAATTGGAGGGTGGGATAGATGCCACCCACCCACCCTACATATACATATACTCTTTAATTTACATTTACATTTGTTTCATTTTGTATTACATAAAGAGTTTGATTGTTTTTAGCAGCAAACTCGTCAACGATTAGCAACTAAAGTTATCATGTATATGTAGGGTGGCCTCTATCCCACCCTCCAATTAGTAAAACATAAGCGAGGGTTTCAATTAAAAATTGTAAAATATAAATAAACACAAAATAATTGCAATTTTTAGAGATTTATTCATACAAATTTTTCAAATAATTTTTGATGATGTTTTACTGATTAGAGGGTAAGATAGAGGCCACCCACCCACCCTACATATACATATAAACTCTAATTCCTTATCGTCTCGCTGTTTCCAATAAACTTAATTACAAAACTTTTTGAATGAAAAATAATTTAAATAGGGAAACATTTTATGTGAGTAAATTCATAAAAATTAGATGCATGATGGGTGGGCAGACTTTAAATCTAAATTAGGTAATGTCAACTATAGAAATTTAAACTTAAATTTTGATTTTGTTTCATTTTTTTATTACATAAAGAGTTTGATTGTTTTTAGCAGCAAAATCATCGACGATCAGCAATGAAAGTTATCATGTGTATGTAGGGTGGGTGGGTGGCCTCTATCCCACCCTCTAATCAGTAAAACATAAGCGAGGGTTTTAATTAAAAGTTGTTAAATATAAATAAATACAAAATAATTGCAATTTTTAAAGATTTATTCAATCAAATTTTTCAAATAATTTTTGATGATGTTTTACTGATTGGAGGGTGGGATAGAGGCCACCCACCCACCGTACATATACACATAAATAACAATTACTGATAGTCTCGCGGTTTGGAATAAAATTATTTACAAAACTCTTTGAATAAAAATGAAATTCCAAAAGTAAAATTTTTGTGTGAGTAGATTAATAAATTTTTACACAAGATGGGTGGGCAGACTTTAAATCTAAATTGGATTAACTCTAGTCATTTAAATTTGAACCTAATTTTGATTTTCTTTTCGAGATTTCTAGAAATTTACAACATATTTTGCCTTTTCTTGTTGAAAACTTTTCTTCTGCAACATTTTTTCTTCAATTCTTTCTTCAATTCTGTTTTGAGAATGTTGTAACATTCCTAGGTTTATACATTGGAATTGTCTAAAAATGTGTGTTCTAAATTTATAGGAAAAGCCTTGAAGTTTCTAAAAATTTCCTGTATCTTTTGGCGGAGTTTTCAGGAAAATTGTTTTACATTGTCTTGCAATAATTCCTTTTTTATTTTGCAGTGATAATTTACCAGGTTTTTTTTAAAGAATTTTTCTTCTATAGAAAAATCGTTTGCGATTTTTTTATTTTTAATTTTATTTACACTTTTTGTAAAATATTTTTGTCAAGATTTTTTAGAAATTTCTTGCTACTCTTGACCTATTTTCTTATCTCTTAAATACTTAAAGAGATATGTAGCACTTTTTTTTAAGTTTTAAATTTCTAGGAAAAAAATCTTTTTTTCTTTAATTTAAAGTTTTCATTCTTTAAAGATTTACAGCTCTTCTTTTTTTTGTTAAAGGTTCCAAATTTATAAAACAAGAATCTTGGATTTTTTATTTGAAATACTTATGGAGTTCAAGACCATTTTTGATTGCATAAATTTTAATTTTATCCAAAATTTTTATAAAGATTTCTAAAAATTTCCGGCTTCTCTTGTCTCATTTTCTTATCTTTTGCAAACATTTCTCTTTTGCGTTTTAAAATGTTTTAAGAGTTCCAAATTTCTAGAAATTTGTTTGGATTTTTTGTATCTTAGATTCTAAGAGATTTCTAGTACATCTTTCTTTTTTAAAGTTCTAAATTTGTAGGGAAAAATATTGTTTGTTTTTTCAAATTTAAATTTTAGATACTTTAGAGATTTATAGCACTTCTTTTCTTTTGTTAAAGGTGTTCCTAATTTCTAGGAAAAAATCTTGGAGTTTATTATTTTAGATACTTAGATTTCAAGAATATTCCAGCAATTTCTAGATTGCCCAAATTCTAATTTAATCCAAATTCTCTGTAAAATTTATTCGTCGAGATTTCTAGAAATTTCCCGTTTTTTTTGTCTCATTTGAATATCTCTTGCAAAAATGTCTCTTCTACTTTTCTAAAAAGGTCCAAAATTTATGTAAAAAAATTCAATTTCATTTTCTTTAAGATTCCAAATTTCTAGAAAATCTTGGAATTTATATAAATTTTAGATAATTAGAGGTTTTTGGCCCTTATCTTCAATTTTTTTAAGGTTCCAAATTTTTAGAGAAAATCTTGTATCTTTCTAAATTTTGGATACTTGGGGATTTTTGTAGATTTTTTTAAATTTCTGGGAAAAAATCGTGGCAACTTTCGATTTTAGATACTTAGAAATTTCCATAAATTTCTTTATTTAAGAATTTTAATTGTATTTATTCTCGCTCTCTTTTGTCTTTTTTTCTTATCTCTTTTAAAAAAGTTTTAAATGTTTCAAATTTGTAGAAAAAGATTTTTCAATTTTTGTACTTTAGATACTAGATTTATAGAATTTCAATTGTAATTATTCTCTGGCTCTAAAAATTTTCTTAAGTAAATTTCCAGCATCTCTATTATTATTTTGTTGATAAAGTCTTTTTTCTTGCTTACAACAAGTTTTCTTAAAGATACTTAGATGTTTCTAGAACTACTGTTCTATTCCTAGAAAAAATTTCTAGAATAAGATCTTGTAATTAAAAAAAAAATAGAAATTGCTAATAATTTTTAGATTAATCGAATTTTAATTATATTTATTCTCTCACTTTCGAAATTTTAATAGAAACTTATTCTGGAAGTTTATAGAAATTCCCAGCATCTCTTTCATCATTAAAAAAATGTTCCCTAAAAACTTTTCTTTCTTTCTTTTTCTTCTTTTCAACTATTTCTCTAAAAGTTTTTTAATACATTTATCTAGCAACAATTTCTCTTTCACTTTGCGATAGATTTTTATCATGTGCTTGCTATTCCTTATTAGAATTTTTCTTTCTAAGAAAATCATTTGCATTTTTTCTTTGAAATTCGAATAATTTTCCAGGAATTTCCCGATTGCTATAATTTCGATTTTATCTAATATTTTCTGTAGAATCTTTTTGTCAAGAGTTTCCATCTTCATCTTCTTCTCCTGTCTCATTTTGTATGAGTTTTTTAAAAATATTTCTAGAAAACATTTTCTTTGTTTTTTTTTGTATTCTGCTGAAAAATAAATTATTGTATAAATACATTCTTAAAACAATTTTTCTTCAAATTTTCAAATATTTTCATTTTACTATATATTTTCTATGTCATTTCTATTCCTTATTAAATTTTCTAAGAATTTGCGATTTTTAATTCGATTTACTCTTTTTTGTAAAATCCTTACGCCAATAATTCTTGAAATTTCTAGCTTCTCTTGTCTCATTTTGTATGAGTTTTTCATTTTACATACTTAGAAATCACATTTTTAGAAATTTTCAACATCGCTTTCATTATGTTGTTGAAAAAGTTGTTGCCTAAAAACTTTTCTTCGTTCTAACAAAAAATTGTTTCTGCTAGGAACTTATTCTGGTTTTTATATGTTAATGCTCGGAAATGCCGAGCTCTAGTTTTAATCTTGACCTTTATAGCTTGTGCAAGGGCTTTAGAGAGTTGTGAATCGAAAAGGATGTACCTAGGTATTTACAGGAGTAGGAAGGGTAAATTATGGTATTGTTTATGATAATGGAGGGGGAATGTGGCGTAATTTTGTGATGTGGAATTAGGAGTTTGGATTTAGAGGGGTTGACTTTTATACGCCATTTGGAGCACCAGGATTGCATAGCATTAAATGATTTTTGTAGGGAATTTTGGGCGACCTGGAGGGTAGGAGCATGGGCAATAAGGGTGGTGTCATCGGCAAAGTGAAGGAAGTAGTTTAAGGGATCAAAATATGTAGGGTTAGGATTATACAGATCGTGACAGAAAATATTGTAAAGGAGGGGTGATAAGGGGGAGCCCTGGGGCACCACTTGGTGGATTGGGAATGGGTCAGAAAGTGTTTGCTTGATTATAACTTGACTGGATCTGTTGGAAAGGAAGTTGTGTATGAGGTTTTCTTGAAAAAAAAGATGTTTTCCAGAAACATTTCTTCATTTCTTCAACAGTTCTTCCTCTATTTTTGCAACAATTACTCTTTCATCATGTAATCTTTTCGTCAAGATTTTAATAAATTTCCAGTTTGTCTTGTCTCATTTTATATGAGTTTTCTAAAAACATATTTTTCCCACCTCTTGCAACAACTTCTCTTCTACTTTTCAAAAAGTTTTGAAAGTTCCAAATTTCTAGAAAAAACACTTTGGAATTTTTAAATTTTAGATACTTAGAAATTATATTTCTTGAAATTTACAACATCACTTTCATTATTTTGCTGATAAGTTTATTCTGGAGATTTCTAGATATTGCCAGATTCTCTGTCTCTTTTTCTTATCTCTTGCAAGAAGTTCTCTTCTGCTTTTTAAAAAGTTTCAACTGAGAGATTTTAGCATTTCTCTTTCATTTTTTGCTCCACACAAAAATCTTGATACTTTTAAATTTTAGATATATAGTTTTTAGCAATTTCTAGATTAATAAAATTTCGATTGTATTTATCACCCTCAAAAATTTCCTAGGAAATTATTCTGGAGAAATTTCCACCATCTTTCATTATTTTGTTTAAAAACTTTTGTTCTTTCTTAGAATATTTTTTCTTACAGATTCTTTCTAGCACTTCGCTTTTATCTAGAAAAAATCTTAGCTTTTCTTAAAATTTTTAGGTATTTATAAATTCCTTACAATTTTAATATTAATCGAATTTTAGTTGTGTTTATTCTCTCACACTCAAAATTTCCATAGAAAATTATTCTGAAGATTCTACAAATTCACAGCATCTCTTTCATCACTTTTTTTTTTAAATTGTAGCCTAAAAAGTTTATTTATTGCAATTTTTCAAAAAAAAAACTTCTATCTTGCAAAAATTTATCTTTCATTTTGCAATAGATTTTTATCATGTGCTTGCTATTCCTTATTAACATTTTCTAAGAATTTCTCTTCATAAAAATTTTTTTTACTTACTGAAATTCGAAGAATTTTCCAGCAATTTCTCGATTGCTAAAATTTTGATTTTATCTACCATTTTTTCAAAATCTTTTCAAAAAAGGTAAAAATTTCTAGAAAAAATCTTGGTACTTTGGAGAATTAAAAGATTTTTAGCATTTCTTTAAGATTCCAAATTTGGAATGTTTAAATTTTACATATTTTTGGGACTGTATTTTTATTTATTTCAGGTACTTCAGAGATTTCTAGTGCTTTTCTTCTTTTTTTAAGGGTCCAAATTTGTAGAGAAAATCTTGAATATTTTTTTAATTTTACGTACTTGGAGATTAAAATCACTTTTTTTTAATGTTCTATATTTCTAGAACAAATTTTGTTTCTTTTTTTTAAATTAAACAATTTAAAATTTGTAACAATTTCTAGATCTGTAGAAGTTTAATTGTATTTATTCTATCAAATTCGAAATTTCACTGGAAACTTATTGTGTATATTTCTAAAAATTTTCAGCATTGCTTTATCATTTTTTTTTTTTGCTAAAAACTTGACTTGCAACAATGTTTCCTCTATTTTTTGGAACAATTACTCTTTGATTGTGTAATCTTTTAGTCAAGATTTTAGACATTTTCCAGCTTTTCTTGTCTCTCTTTGCATGAGTTTTCTGAAAACATATTTTCTTATCTCTTGCAACAACTTCGCTTCCGCTTTTTAAAAAGTTTTGAAATTTCTAAACAAAGAGCCTTTTTTAAATTTTAGATACTGAGAGATTACTAGAAACTAATAATATTTTGAAAAGTTCTAAATTTCTAGAAACAAAAACCTTGCATTTTTATTTTCATTTTAAATATTTAGAAATTCATAGCAATTTCTTGATTAATAAAATTTTAATTGTATTTATTTCCTCGTTTTCAAAATTTCCCTATTAGCTTATTTTGTTGATTTCTAAAAAATTTCAACATTTCTTTCATCTTGTTAAAAAAAAATTGAGGCCTAAAAACTTTTTTCAATTTTTCAAAAAGTGTTTTTCTATAATTCTATCTTGCAAAAATTTCTCTTCTATTTTTGTAAGTTCTCAATTTCTAGAAAAAATGGCTATTTCTGATTTTAGATACTATTTCTAGCAATTTCGAGATTTACAGAATTTTAATTGTATTCATTCTCTCTTTCTCGAAATTTCTTTACGAACTTATTCTGAAGATTTCTAGAAATTTCCAGCTTCTCTTGTCTCTTTTTCTTACCTCATGTTAAAAAAGTTTAAAATGTTCCAAATTACTAGAAAAAGGTCTTTGAATATTTGTATTCAGTCTTGGTATTCCCTCTTATCAACTTCATTTTTCGTTCGTAAATATTTGGCCCGAAGATTATTAATCCGTTTGATATCACGAACCATCACTTACACATCAAATTACTGAGGAACATCTTTCTTGAGATTACTCAATTTTGGAATATTCGCATCTAAAGCTTTATATAGTCCAGAGTACAGAAATTGAGAAGCTTCAATTTTTCTTATATTTTTCAAAAAGTTTTTTTTTTAGGTAGAAACCTTCCAACAATTTCTCTTTTATTTTATGATAAGAATTTCTTGTTATCGGCGATTCTTTCTTTTCAATTCCAAGAATTTTACAGCAATTATAAATTTATCTATTGTTTGTGTTTTTTGGCAATTTTTTATTTTAGATTTTCATAGAATTTTCTTGTCAATTCTAGGTATATAGAATTTTAATTGCATTTATTCTTTCATAGTTCTTTCTAGAAACGTTTTTTAAAGATTTCTAGAAATTACAAAATTTTCAACATCTCTTTCATTAATTTATCTTAAGCTTTCTAAAAACTAAACATTTTCACACTTATTCTACAGTTACTTTAAAGTTTTTTTTACATTTTTTTATATATAGATTTCTTTTTAAAATGTGAACATTTTTTTTCTGTTAGATTCCAAGGGTAATTCAGCAATCAAAAAAATTAAATAGATGCTGAAAAAATCTAGAAATCTCAAGGAGAATTGTTTTTGAAGAAAGTAAAGTAAGAAATATTCGGTATTTAATCTAAAAGAAAATTTGCTGGAAAATGAATTCTTAAACTCTTGAAGAAAGGCCTCGCATTTTTGGAAAATATATTCCTGATAAAGTTCAACAGAATAAAACAAGAAATAGTGGTAAAATAGGAAATGTTAAAGAACGAAAAATAAATGTAAATTTTGAAAACATTCAAATAAGAAATTAAAATTTTAAGAAAGAATTTTTTGGAAAATTGCAGAACCCTTAGAATCTATAATATAAAAGAACCTACTAAAATGTTTTGATAAGATGAATCAAAAAGAAAAAATGAAAGAGCATTTCTAGAAATTAAAACAAAACAATTAGAAATTAAAAAATAGAAAAATTCTTTAAAATTTAACAAAGAAAATTCGCAAATTCTATAAATCTATTTTTTCATTAACTAAATTTTAGAAATTTCATTTCACAATAGCGTAGTTTTATTTAAGGATTAGTTTTTCAGCAAATACATTTTTTACATTAAAAAATGTTCACCAATTCCTAGAAATTTACTTTATCAAAAGTTCTTTTCTTAACATTAAAAGAAAACTAGTATTTTCCAGCATTTTTCTCCACTTGTCAAGAAAATCTTTAAATTATGAAATATATAGTTTTCTAGGAAATTTTGGATTTTTCGAGGAACTGATGGTGTTTTTAAAATGTAAGCATTTTTAAGAAGTTTTTTTTTTCCATTTTTTTTTTTAAATTTACACACTACCTGCAAACAAAGTTACAACGCTTTTTTGAAGTGAAGTAAATGAAAATTGCATTCCGCGATTTAAAAAATTGTACAAAAATAGCGGCACAAGGAATTAGCTTCAAAGTTTCAGAATCTATTAACAAAACACGTAGTTTCTATTTCTCGCATTTAAATTTTCAATTATTTAAAAAAAAATTTAAATTTTGAATTTTAAAGATTTTTGTCATCAATTTTAAACATATTTTTAAAGACGATTTTATGTATTTAATATTTGTTTAGGATTTCAGCAAATACAATTGTTTGGTTGTTTTTTTTTTAGGAAGAGTTTTCCAATAATAAATTTATTTTAGTAAATTTTATATTTTTTAATGATTTCTTCAAGATTTTTTTCTGAATGACTTGTCAGTAGTAAAAGTATTCTTAATTACATATTTCGCAGAAACGACTTTTCCAAAAACACGTTTCACATATTTTTAGAAGATTTTAATATTATTTTTACTGAATGACTTTTTGGTTTTCAAGATTTTTTTACGATTTTAGAAAAAAATATGTTTCTGAATAACGTAATTTATAAGAAAGTAAAAGATTTTTCTTGGCTACAAAGAATAAAAACTCTTAAGTTTCAAGATTTGTAATTTTTTGAATAATAACATTTCTTATGTTTTTATTTTAAGTTTCCTGGCACCTGTTTCGACCATACTCGATCATTTTCAAAGTTTAAACGAATGATTAATATCCCGCAAGGTTCTGTATCAGATCTAATTTTGTTAATTATTGTTGAGAGCAAAAACTATTTGATTGTGTAGACACCAATTTTTAATTTCCAATAATGTTTGTAAGTCCCTTGAATTATTTGAAGAAATTAATATTGTGTCATCAGCATGTTATATTGATCTTCTATAACCTAAATATATCATTTAAATAAATTAAAAACAATATTGGACCAACAACAATCCCCTGTGGAACCCCTGTGTCCAGAATCAAACACTTGGACTTTGCTTAGGTATTGTTTGTTTTTAATTCGGCAATTTGCAATCTGATCACCAAATACAATTTTAACCATTAATTGGCCACTTGAATTACACCATAACGATTCAATTTATTAAGCTAACGCCACAAGTTAATGTTCTATTTTTTAGACTTTTCATTAACACACAAATAGTGTTAGATCAATATTTTTAGGGCTATTAAGTAAACTCTGCACTTAAATAGAAAAAAAGGAGAAAATTTATCGGATTGAGTTGAATAATACAAAATGTTTGATTCCTAATATTTTATATAATTGCCGTATTTTTTTTACATAACTTTTAAAGGTATAAAATGTAGATTATAACATTCCTCTAATGTCCCCATATCTTAATTTCTCTAATTAATGGTAACAAACAATCTTTATACATCATTAAATCGCCATAAAATTTATATAATCCTGTTTTTCCATTTCGGGCAAACAAAATTAATTATTCATGTATGCAACTTAATTATAATGCATCGCATTAAAGCGTCGTCTATGTAAGATTATCCATATGCATAAGTCGGTGTCATTAAAGCACCACGCAAAAACATGTGACTAATAATTATCTTAAATTATTATAATAATTTCGTTAAATAAAAATAATAGAAAATACACGTACACGTTGTTAGTATCTCTACAATCAAATTCATAAATTATTTATTTATGTTTATACGTTACAATTCCTTCAGCTACGATCCCACGGCTTTAAATTTTCGTAATCCGTGTTTTCCGAAATGAGGGCAAAAATATGCGCAGGCACGTAAAGACGACGGAGACCTCATGTAAATTAAAGGCATTAAAAAGTAAGTTGTTTCACGCACACAAAAGAAGCGGCTCTGAAGAAGAAACGGAGAGAAACAAGTTGGGAACGGAAATAAATTATTATTTTCCTCTTTTGGCCTTCGGGTCATTCTTGAGGCCGAACAATGCGCCCTTCAGGATGCGAGGCCGGGTATGGCACACCTTCAAGTTACACACAGAGAACAGAAACGTGTTCTTTATGTAATGCAAATAATTTAAAACACGAGCAGTTAATATTACGTAGTTTTAAAGATTTAAAATAGTACAGAAACAATAATTTAATTCACTGGATTACCACGTAAACTTAAGAGGTTTGCACACAGACAGTTGAAATACATGTTAGCACACATCCAGCAATTACTCTTAATCGTATATTACTGACAAATTGTAAGTAATCAAACTAGCATTGTATTAACACAACACGAACAAAAAAAAAAACGTCTTCTGACACGATTACGTTCGAGTGAGTGAATCTTTTGGCCTTGATCACCGCAACGTTTTATGGGAAATGATAGGTGATTAAAATGGCCATTAGTTGTTGGCGTGCTCCATCGCTCCTATTAATTACCTGCGGTCTTTTTTCGCAAGACTAATCGATTGTTTTTGTTTTTTTTTCGCTGCAAGATGCCGTTAGATTTAAATTAGATATTTATTGACTAAAAATATACCGTAATTTCTGACGATTATTTTCAAATCTGGGCAAAAAATGTGTAGGCATTCATTTGTTTCGTAAAATAGAATAGTTTATGAAGTAATTTTTGAAATTATCCAGTCTGTAGCTTTTGTTTTTTTGTTAATTTTTTTATAATCAATTGAAAATGGATTTAATTAAAAATATAATTTCCACGATTTCTGACGATTATTTTCAAATCTGGGAAAAAACTGTGTAAGAATTAATTTGCTTTTTACAATAGAACAGTTTTTGAATTAATTTTTGATATTTTGAAGTTTTCAGCTTCTCCTTTTTCTTAATTTTTTGATAATCAATTGAAAATTGATTTCATTAAAATTTTAATTTCAACGATTTCCGACGATTATGTTCAAATCTCGGCATAGAATGTGTAAGCATTCATTTGTTTTGTAAAATAGAACAGTTTTAGAATTAATTTTTGAAATTTTCAAGTCGACAGCTTTTGGTTTTTTGCTAATTTTTTTATAGCCAATTCAAAATGGATTTAATTAAAATTACAATTTCAACGATTTCTGATGAATATTTCGAAATCTGAGTAAAAAATGGGGTAGACATTCAATTGTTTTATAAAATAAAATAGTTTTCGAATCAATTTTTAAAATTTTTAATTCGGCAGCTTTTGTTTTTTTAATATTTTATTTATACTTAATTGAAAATGGTTTTAATTAAAATTTTGATTTCGACGATTTCTGATGATTATTTTCAAATCTGAGTAGAAAATGTGTAGGCATTCATTTGTTTCGTGAAATAGAACAGTTTTTTAAATTAAATTTAAAAAATTTTAAGTCCGTAGCTTTTATTTTTTGTTATTTTTTTGATAATTAATTGAAACTGGATTTAATTATAATTTTGACGATTTCTGACGATTATTTACAAATATGGAGACAAAACTGTCAAATTCATTTGTTTTATAAAACCGAATACCATTTTTGAATTAGGTTTTGAAAATTTTACGTCTGCAGCTTTTGTTTTCTTGTTAATTTTTTATAATGAATTGAAAATGGATTGCAGTAAAATTACAATTTCAACGATTTCTGACGAATATATCCAAATCTTGGTAGAAAATGGGTAGATATTTAATTGTTTTATAAAATCAAATCGTTTTTTAATTAATTTTTGAAGTTTTTTAGTTCGCAGCTTTTGTTTCTGTTTATTTTTTTTAATAATCAATTGACGATGGATTTAATTAAAATTTTAATTTCGGCCATTTCTGACGATTACTTTCAAATCTGTACAGAAAATGTGCAGATATTCATTTGTTTCATAAAATAGAACAGTTTATAAATTAATTTTTGAAATTTTTAAGTTCACACCTTTTGTTTTTTTTTTGTTAATATTTTGATAATCAATCAATCAATTATTTGAAAATCTGTGCAGAAAAAGTGTAGGCATTCATTTGTTTTATAAAATAGGGAGGATTTTGTAATAAATTTTGAAATTTTCCAGTCTGCAGCTTTTGTATTTTGTTATTTTTTTGTAATCAATTGAAAATGGGTTTAAGTAAAATTACAAGTTTAACGATTTCTGACGAATATATCCAAATCTGAGTAGAAAATGGGTAGATATTCAATTGTTTCATAAAATAAAATAGTTTTTGAATTAATTTTTGATATTTTCAAGTTTCCAGCTTCTGTTTTTTTTCTTAATTTTTTGATTGTCAATTGAAAACGGATTTCATTAAAATTTTTATTTTTGACGATTATGTTCAAATCTGGGAATATAATGTGTAAGCATTCATTTGTTTTGTAAAATAGAACAGTTTTTAAATAAATTTTTGAAATTTTTAAGACGGCAGTTTTTTTTGCTAATTTTTTATAGTCAATTCATTTAATTAAAATTACAATTTCAATGATTTCTGACGAATATTTCGAAATCTGTGTAGAAAATGGACGGATCCTCAATATTTTTATAAAACAAAATAGTTTTTTAAATAATTTTTGAAAATTTCAAGTCTGCAGCTTTTTGTTTTTTTTGTTATTTTTTGATAATCAATTGAAAATGGATTGCAGTAAAATTACAATTTCAGTGATTTCTGATGAATATTTCGAAATCTGGGTAGAAAATGAGTAGATATTCAATTGTTTTATAAATTCAAATGGTTTTTTACTTAATTTTTGAAGTTTTTAAGTTCGCAGCTTTTTGGTTCTGTTTATTTTTTTAATAATCAATTGACATTGGATTTAATTATAATTTTAATTTCGACGATTTCTGACGATTATTTTCAAATCTGGACAGAAAATGTGTAGGTTTTTATATGTTTCATAAAATAATACTATTTTTGAATTACTGTTTGAAATTTTCAAATTCGTAGCTTTTGTTTTTTGTTGTTTTTTTTAATCAATTGAAAATAGAATTAAATTTATAAATTGGACGATTTCTGATGATTATTTTCAATTCTGGACAGAAAATTTGTAAGAATTTTTTTTGTTTCATAAAACAAAGCAGTATATGAATTCAGTTTTGAAATTTTCAAGTCTGTAGCTTTTGCTTTTATGTTATTTTTTTATAATCAATTGGAAATGAATTTAATTAAAATTATAATTATAATTTTCTGACGATTATTTTCAAATCTGGATAGAAAATGTGTAGGTATTCATTTATTTTATAAAATAGAACTGTTTTTGAATTAAATTTTGAAAATTTTAAGTCGGCATCTTTTGTTTTTTTTTGTTAATTTTTATAATCAAATGAAAATGGATTTAATTAAAAATTACAATTTCAACGATTTCTGCCGAATATATCCAAATCTGGGTAGATAATGGGTTGACATTCAATTGTTTTATAAAATCAAATAGTTTTTTAATTAATTTTTGTAGTTTTTTAGGTCGCAGCTTTTGTTTCTGTTTATTTTTTTTTATAATAAATTGACAATGGATTTAATAAAAAATTTAATTTCGACGATTTCTGATGATTATTTTCAAATCTGTGCAGAAATGTGTCGTTATTATTTTGTTTTATAAAATAGGGTAGTTTTAGAATTAATTTTTAAAAATTTTAAGTCCGCAGCTTTTGTTTTTTCTTCTTATTTTTTTATAATCAATTGGAAATGGATTTAATTAAAATTACAATTTCGACAATTTCTAACGATTATTTTTAAATTTGGGGAGAAAATATGTAGGCATTTATTTGTTTCGTACAATAGAACAGTTTTTAAAATTTTTATGTCCGCAGCTTTTGTTTTTTTGTTATTTTTTTTAAAATCAATTGAAAATGGATTTAATTAAAATTATAATTTCAACGATTTCTGACGATTATTTTCAAATATGGACAAAGAATGTGCCGGAATTCATTTGTTTCTTAAAATAAAATAGTTTTTGGATAAATTTTTGAAATTTTTATCTCCACACGTTTTGTTTTTTTTCTTATTTTTTGTAATCAATTGAAAATGAGTTTAATTAAAATTATAATTTTAAGGTTTCTGATGATTATTTGAAAATCTGTGCAGAAAAAGTGTGGCATTCATTTGTTTTATAAAATAAGGAAGATTTTGTAATAAATTTTGAAATTTTCGAGTCTGCAGCTTTTGTATTTTGTTATTGTTTTGTAATCAATTGAAAATGGGTTTAATTAAAATTTTAATTTCGACGATTTCTGACGATTATTTTCAAATCTGGGCGGAAAATGTGTAGCCATTTATTTGTTTTATAAAATGCAACAGATTATGAATTAAATTTTGAAATTTCTAAGTCCGCATCTTTTGTTTTTTGTGTTATTTTTTGTAATCAATTGAAAATGGATTTAATTAAAAATTACAATTTCAACGATTTCTGACGAATATATCCAAATCTGGGTAGATAATGCGTAGATATTCAATTGTTTTATAAAATAAAATAGTTTTTCAATTAATTTTTAAAATTTTTAAGTCCACAGTTTTTGTTTTTTAAATATTTTTTTATAATCAATTGAAAATGGATTTAATTAAAATTATAATTTCAACGATTTTTGTTGTTTATTTTAAAATCTGCACAGAACATGTATACGTATTCATTGGTTTCATAAAATAGAACAGTTTTTTAATTAAATTTTGAAATTTTTAAGTCCTCAGCTTTTTATTTTTTGTTAATTTTTTGTAATCAATTTGGAAATGGATGTAATTAAAATTCTAATTTCAACGATTTCTGGCGATTATTTTTAAATCTGGAGAGAAAATGTGTACGTATTTATTTGTTTAGTAAAATAGAACAGTTTTTGAATTAATTTTGAAATTTTTAAGTCTTCAGCTTTGGTTTTTTGTATTTTTTTTATAATCAAATTATTTTGAAAAAATTTCTTTCAATAGTTTTAAATTTTCTATCATGTTTGTTTTTCATTGTACCTGAACTCGACTATCTTCTCTTTCATATTCAAAAGAAATGTGTTTAAATGTTTTAAAATGACCCAGAAATTTCTCTTCTAAATTTCTAGAATATTTCAGGAATTTCGCTTAAGAAATTTGAAGATTCTGCAGCTTATTTAATATCATGCAGTATTTTCTCATTTAGGTTTCTGCAATTTTCTGGTGGTTTTATTATAACAAAAAAAATAATGCATCAGAAGAGAATTTCCAGATTTTCTTACAAAATATTGATAAATCCCTTTTCAATTTTGAAAGAATTGCTATGAAAAGTTTTAGAAACTTTCATTCCATGTCCGGAGAATATTTTCTCAAACGCCCAACATCATTGTTTTCATTTTTCTACAAGTTTTAAATATCATCTCCTTCAGATTGCAAAAAATGTGTTCTAGAATTTTCCAGAAATTTCTAGCATATTTCTAGAAAGTAATTTCCAAGAAATTTTCCTCTACATTGCTAAAATTTGATTTAAGAATTCTACAGCTTCTTTAAATTCCTAACTTTAGGCTCTGAAATGTTTCTATTATAAACATTCTATATAACGCATCAAATGAGGAAAAATAGAAGTGGTAAAGTGTATGATGAGGTGAATACAAATCTGGTAGGATCTTGTATAATAGAGAAGGAATAGATAAAAGTATAGCAAAGGTTTGATCAGATAAATGGTGCACAGAAGGAGAAGGAATAGAGAGCATCAAAAAAAGGAATATATGAGTAGAGAAGAAGAAGAGTTCGAAGCTAAAAAGTCTTGAGAAATTTTATGATTATGATTATGTTTTGGCAACAAAAACTTTTCTCAACCCGAAAATGTATTTAAAAACAAATTCGTTTAACTATAATTCCAGCAATAATAATAATAATAATCTATTAGAATCTAACTTCTTTATCAAAAGTACAATTCGAATTGAATTATTTACAGAGGCAGTTATAATAATTATAGGTGATTTATATTTTAAGCTAATTGATGGATATTAAACTGTAACATCTACATCTCCATAAACTTTAAAGACAAGTCCTTATTGTTAGTATCCACTCGAACTTCACTGACGTCAATAGTAATCAACGACAGACACGAACCACTGCATCAAATCCACCGGACCATTTTCCGACTCGACATTTGTTAACAATGCCCCCCCTTGTCCGAATGTCGAATCGATAATCCGGAGAGTACGCCAATGGTCATTACAATAGGGAGAAGACCCTATTCTGTCAGAACATGCCCCGACTAACCCTTTATGTGCTCAAATAATTAACGTCGAAACTTTTTCCTATCTTAAAATACGAAAGTGACGAGCGATTGAATAGAGGCATCCAGAAATAATTTAAAATTTTCTTATTACTTATTAAAGGAAAATATCTCCGATGAATTAGAAATGTCTCTCTCACCTATAAACATGTTTCTAATAACCGTAAAGTAACAGTTACCGATATTACTTTAATCGTTATTTTCTTTTTGATTGCTCCGATCGGTCGTAATTGTCGGGAAAAATTATCATCTGCGTGGCTGCGAACGGCATTCCGATAATTTATCGTTAATTAAAGGCGTGATGTCCGTAACACTTATCTCTTTCTATAATATATCATGCACGCACGACGATCGAAGTGAGAGTCGATGTAATGAAAAACGTGATGATTTATTATCGCGAGATGACTTCAGCGATACATTCGTTATTACAAATTCATACAATTATCTATTGAAAGCAACAAAATATAAAATAGTAGCATATATTACCAATTCATATTTTTTTGGGAAGCTTGAAGCCATAACTTTGTGATTCATCTTGAATCAGATGATAAATAAACTGTACTTTGTTAATATTACACATGTGTGATTTGTTTTCTTTTTCTTGAATGAATTTCTCACATATCACTTGGTGAAACATTTTGAACTATTACTGATGAAGGTTTAAATTAAATTGAGAATTGCGAAACTAGTCGAGTAAATATAGGAAAAAGTGTAATTTAATTTAAACCTTCATCATTAAACGTTCAAAATGTTTCACCAAGTGATAAATGAGAAATTCATTCAAGAAAAAGAAAAAAATCACACACGTATGTTTACAATTTATTTATGGTTTTATAAAGTTTCTAATACATACTTTGTTTACTTCTTTCTTGAAAAATGTTCACCCTTATCTGAGGGTTAAACATTACGAAATTATAGGTAAAGTAAATTAGTGAAACAAACCAAGTGTTTATAAATTTTTCACCTATTAATTCAATATATAGAATATTTCATTGGACCAAAGTATGAACCTTGGGGTATACCTTTCAACACTAATCTCTAACTTAAAAAAAGCTTTCTGCTACAAAATATACATCATATAAAAATATTTCCTGTGTCGTTTTTAAATTGTTGAGGATGCAGTCGTTACCATGAAAACGTACAGAATGTGGAAAAACTGTAGCAACAATACTATCCATCCAGTGATCTTCGATTAATTTGCATTATTAAAAGGCACGCAAAAAAAGGCGACGGTAATTATAATATGCGTGTGAATAGGCGGCATATTTTACAAGGTTCTTTTCAATTCAGATGTAAATATGAAAACCTTGCGCTCTTGCGATAAAAGTAATAAATATTTATTGGTGAGTGTTGCGGGTTGTTAGCCTTAAACGACCGTCAGAGTAAACACGAGGTCTTTTGGGTGTGTATGGACAATTGCTTAGATTCTTGGTTTAGGCAAAAATTTAAAC
Organism: Ontholestes murinus; assembly: GCA_963969525.1. Lineage (NCBI taxonomy): Eukaryota > Metazoa > Arthropoda > Insecta > Coleoptera > Staphylinidae > Ontholestes > Ontholestes murinus. Next base: position 65,880,275 of record OZ018395.1, read on the forward strand.
CAAATTATTCCCTAAATTGCTTTCAAACATTTAATAAAATTTTCATTTGGGCTTAAAATTTAGCTTCATTCATTACCCCAACATTCTCTCGTAGACATTAATTTATTTTAAAACTTATGTTTCGTATTGTGGAAAATCGAGGGTGAGATAGTGGCCACCCACCCACCCTACATATATTTTGAAACTTACACTAAAACACTGAGTGTTGGAGCTTTGAAATACATCAGTATTTTTGATGAATGTTCTTGGGAAAAATAAACGTGTAACAGTGACTGAAGTTTTGGTGTATATGTAGGGTGGGTGGGTGGCCTCTGACCCACCCTCCAATCAATAAAACACGCTCGAGATTCGTTGAATAAAATTTTTATTTAGGCGTAAAGTTTTGCTTTATTTAATACCTTTACATTCTCTGATTGCCTATAACTGTGCTCAAAGAAAAGATAAGTAAGTTTGGTTTTCATAAAAAGTTTATTTGGTTTTTACATTATGTTCCGTGATATTTTTATTTTCAGTCGCTTGACACGTGGTTCCATCAAGAGTGTAGCTCAACAAGTATCAAATAATTTTTTGGTGTCACTTCTTTGATAACTCTTATTATTAGCTTTATTTTCCCAACTAACTATACAGTCTATAACTTTTTTCTTTAGGCTACAAGTATATGGATTTATAATTCGCATCCTAATTAAATTAATCTATAATGACTTGATCCTCAAAAATTTCAACAGAATTATTTGAAGCAATAACTTAATCATCACCGCTTCAACAGAAAAATGCTATTTTATGATCAACTTCCAGAAGAGATCAATTCGTCAATATTGCATAAATATCTTCAAGTCAATATTTACGCAGTATTGACGAATTGATCTCTTCTGGAAGTTGATAATAAAATCGCATTTTCCTATTGAAACGGTGATGATAAAGTTATTGCTTCAAATAATTCTATTAAAATTTTTGAGGATTAAGGAATATTCAAGTTTGCAGATAATTTAAGGATTATTATGTAAATATTATGAAATATAGGAAAATATTTGAGCAAGAGAATTTAGACTTTGGAAATATTGAATTGTAAACTTTCAAAAATATGGCATCTACTCAATTTAAAGCTCAATTCCAATAAATACCTTTCTGCAGAAAGGGACCTTTCTTCTCATTCTTCACATACTCCTGCACACTCATCTGTCAAATGCCTACAATTTTGTCCTTTCCACTAACATATAACACACATTTTCCATAACCATCTTCCATCCAGCATTTACTGAAACATTATGTATCTTTTCAATCGCAAAATATACTTCAGAAACCACAGTTACTCTTTCTCTTTCTCTAGATCACTAGAAAATTGTTCACCGACAATTTTCTCTACTTCTCTCTCATAACACTTCACTTGTTTTTTGCCTTTCCTTGCATCTATTTTACATGTATCATGTTTCCACTTGTACTTAAATCCTAAATTCTTCATTGATTGAACCTTTTCAATTAACTCACACTTCCATTCTGATTCTTTTATTCTTCCCTAACTTCCTTTATTTATAAACCACTTCGACTCAAATATCTACAGCATGTCTTCCATTCCTCCACAAACTATCACGATTAATTCCTCAACATCTGCATATGCAGTGATTTATATTTTGCTTGTTCCGATCAGTAACAGACGCGCTGGCCCCTCGCTACACATTTCTTCTAATTCACTAATATATAAATTAAATAGCAAAGGGTTTAACGGGTAATCGTGTCTCATACCCATCCATATTCTATATTTATTTGATATATTAATTTTCACTCTTCTTATCCAATCTACTTTTACATCACTAACTCCTTTCCTTCACAAGTATTTTGTCAAAGGCATTGTATCATACGCTACTTTTAGGTCTAAGAACACCTCATACACAAATCCTCTCTCCCTTCCATCACTCTCTTTACTATCTTTGCCAGAGTTAAGATCTAGTCTGTTGTTTCCTTTTAAGGGGTTTGAGTTTCTGGAAACCAACAACTAACTTTCACTAGACAGTTCACCACAGTCATGACAATCTCGTACCTAATACTCAATAATGTTGTTACTCTGTAGTTATCTACATCAGAAATATCTCCTCCACAATGCCGGTATTTTAATTTCGTCCCTTCGCAGCTAATTTAACAGCTCCTTATATCCTTTATTTCCTCGCTTTCCTATCTACTTTCACATCTCAGATTTTAATGTTTTTGCCTGTTTTGCTTCACCAATAAGGTCAACTACTCCTCCTAGAATTCCGTTTCCTATCCTACATGAAAGTCCACAGCGTTTCCTATATTGTTTGTTTATTCTTGTTGTCAATCTTTCTTTCACAATTTTTTTTAGAAAATCCACATTTCTGATTCACTTCTACACATTCTTAATTTTTTAGGGTATTCTTCTCAATGGCTGTAACATTTTTTCTTTCACATACACTATTGTACTTATCTATAGCTGCCATCACATGCTATCCATCCGCTTCGTATGCATTCCCTCATTGCCTTTCTCACTTCTCTCTTTGCATTTCTTTGGACAAGATACGCGCTTTTCCATGTTTTCCCAACACTTTTCTTCCACACCCCACTACGACATTCTTTAACTTTTCCAGTGATCTAACTTCATCCCACTGAAACTTCTATAAACTGTTCTTCATATCCCTGTTAGCACACCACTCTCCAGTTTTTTACATACTTGATTTTGCTCCACTTGTTAATCCCCATTACTTCTTCCACTTACATTCTTCCTACTTCTTCCTTGAAAATCCACTGATGACTATGTAAACAATTACTTTCGATTCCCAATGTATGTTCTCTAACATTCCCAATGGTCTTCTGTGCGTCCATTTAATAACTCCCATCTCTCTTCATCAACCACTCAATCACCTTTCAACCCTCATTGTTCATCAACTTATCCTGATATCTTCTTTCAATCATTGTACCCCAACACTAATCCCTTCCCTCGATTTCCACAAACTTACTTTGAAATCATCTGTAGTCTATATATTTCTTTACTAGCGTACTCCCGACCTAGGTCAACGCGTAGTTGATTAAGGTAGGTCAGGAGTACGAAAGGTCATTGAATTGATTATTGTGGTAGGTCAAGAGTACGCTGGATCAAGAGTTTATAAAGATATATTGAATTAATTATCAGTTAAAATAATAATAGAAACAATATATTAAAAACTAGAAATCAATTTTTAAAGAAAGCGTCAAAACAATTGAATATCACAATAGGAAACAATCAAAATTACAAAAAATTGATAACGTTAAAATATGTGAACATCACATTAGAAATTAGTGTAGGGATATTTTAGAAAGTTTCTTATTACAATTAATCATTTTGTTCATATCAATTGTTTATAAACAACCCTTAATATTATTTATATCCATTGTGATAGCTAGTTTCTGCATTACGTTTTACGCGGTTTCAACTGAGTCACAAATTTATTTTGCAGTGATCTCATAAGTCCGTTGTCGTCAATAACAGATGTAATATTTGTTTTGAACATGTCTCTCCAATAATCATGATTAGGAAGTTTAATTTGTTATTGTCTAGCAATGAAACGCAGTTGATGTTCTGGTGCATAGCTGCACGTCGAAATGTTTATGGATGCGTGACTCATGCGGTTACGTATGATGGTCATTAAGATTCGTGGTTTAGTGAATTATTACTCAGCAGTGTTAATTTTTTACATTTTACTTTGTAGGTTTAAAAAATCCTTGAAAAATGTTTACAATCTACGAAATACTGAGATGGTGCTGATTATAAAATCTTAATTGTGCCCAAATTATAATCATAAATTTTAATTGTTTTTTGATATTCTCTTCTTCTCTAAGTTGGTTGTTTTATTAGCGTAAACTTTAGATTTGAGATAACACCACAGGAAAATATTCATAGGAATGGTTAAAAGAGAACTGTGTGGAGGCAACTTTATGTCACCTCTTCTGGAGATTAATTTCACTTTGACAGGCACCCTGAAGCTTTAATTCACGTACCAATTGAATTTTATAAGGGTGCAATTTTAGGACTTTATGTACATTACAATGTAATAACGATCTGGGCATATTTAAAGCTCTTTCGAGCTTTTTAATTGAAATTGAAACGAACAGACTGGTTAACACTATCGACGTTCTCTGCTGTTTTTGATCATTTTTATCGACACGTTTTTGGCTTTTCTAATGTTGTACTAATTTTTTTTAAACTTCTTAGCCAATTTTTAATGCTCGGAGTTTGATTTAAATGGCTAAAGCTTCTCATACAGTCGACGAATTACAATTTTTGTAAAACTCTCGCACGCACAACACGCGGTCCGCTGTAGAAAAACGCTCCATAGCGACTTAATTTCCAAAAACCAGTCCAACAACTGACTTAACCTCCCTGACTTTAAGAATCATTGCTTTCAAACAGAAAACTAAAGAAATATATACTCTTATTTAGGAATTAATTAGAATGGAAGACCATTTCCAAAGTTATAATTGCTTGCACATAAAATCTGCTCTTATTTCTGTAATTAAAATCACTATCATTTATTTTTCTTTAGTGGCTTACTAGTACGTATATGTGGAAAGGTTTTTAAATATAATTTAAATTGCAATAATTTTCTAATCAACGAGAGGAAACTGTTAAGAAACGTATCCTTCGCGGTGAAGTATTTACATTCACACGGTCGGTCTTCTGCGACATGTGCACACTTCCTTAGCAAATTATAATGGCCATAGGTCATGGACACATATACCCATATAGCATTTGTGCCATTTGTGGTGCACTCGACCTCCCCGCTTTCAAAATGAACGTGCTTCAATGCAAGCCAAGCAGATTAATTAGCATCGCGCCCTTTATGGATTTACGAGCTATTTATAAATGAAACAATCACACCGAAAGAAGAACTACAACCTTATATAGATAAATTAATGTATAATTTATAAAAACACTTAAATCTGGTGTTCCTCAGGGTTCTAAACTTGTTTTATTTTTAAGCAACATCCAGAATTTGATGAAATTATTCGAAACCACAAAATCGCTATTTATAACTTAATTTAAATAAATATATAGGGTGGGTGGGTAGCCTGTAACCTACACTACAATTTTATTTATATTAATAATAGGCTTTCTTAAGAAAAAGTGTGAGAAATGACAAATTAAAAATGAAAAGATTTAAAAACGTATATCTTTAAAATTAAATTAAATTTTATTTTATGTTTTAAGGTTTGGAGGGTGGGATAGTGGCCACCCGCCCACCCTACATATACATTTAAATTTAAACTACAAATAGTGTTTTTATGGCTCTGAAAAATATAAACTAAAAACGAAAGTGTTATTTTTTAATCATCACAATTTTTCAATTGATTATAAAAAATATAAAAACAAAAGCTGCCGACTTGAAAATTTAAAAAATTATTGCAATAAATGCCCTATTTTATAAAACAAATGAATGCCTAAACATTTTCCGTCTATATTTAAAAATAATCGCCAGAAATCGTTGAAATTAATATTTTAATTGAAACCATTTCCAATTGATTGTAAAAAATAAAATAAAAACCAAAGTTGCAGACTAGAAAATTTCAAAATTTAATTCACAAACTATTATGTTTTATAAAACAAATGAATCCCTGCACATTTTCTACCCCGATTTGAAAATAATCGTCAGAAATCGTTGAAATTACAATTTTAATTAAAACCAATTTTAATTGATTTTAAAATATATATAAAAAAACAAAAGCTGCAGACATGAAAATTTCAAAAATTAATTCAAAAACTATTCTATTTTACGAAACAAAAAAATACCTACAAATTTTATGCCCAGATTTGAAAATAATCGCCAGAAATTGATAAAATTACAATTTTAATGAAATCCATTTTCAATTGATTATAAAAAAAAATAACAAAAAAAAAACAAAAGGTACGGCCATGAAAATTTCAAAAATTAATTTAAAAACTATTGTATTTTATGAAACAAATGAATGCCTACACATTTTCTACCCAGATTTGAAAATACTCGTCAGAAATTGTCGAAATTATAATTTTCTTTAAATCAATTTTCAATTCATATTCATATATGAATAGAATTTTCCAAAACCTTTGAAATTTGGGACAATATTATTGGAATATGGAACACAACTTTTGAAACAAATTATTTTAAATTGGAAAAGAAATTTATCAATATTTTGTAAACGTAAGAAAATCTGAAAAATTCTCTTCTTATGCATAATAAAATGTTCATTAATAATAAAACGACTGGAATATTTTAGAAATATAAAGGAGAACATGCTGAAATATTTTAAAGAAGCTGTAAAACTCTCAAAGAAAATTCTCGTAATGTTAAAAAAAAATTCTTGGGATTTTTTTAAGAAAAATTTCAGAAATATTCTAAAAATCTAGAAGAGTAATTTTTGAAAAATTATAATTCATATTTTTTCAATCTGGAGAAGAAGATAATCAAAAATTTTCGTAAACGAAAAAAAAATGTTGGGAATTGTAAAAATATTATAGGAACCTCGAATAAAAATTTCTAAAACTTTTGAAAGAAATTCTTTCAAATGAAAAAGAAATTTATATAAATTTTCTTTTTTTTCTTTATGATTTCTTCTGCGCCTATGTATAAAATAATATTATTTATTTACTTTTGTTTATTATTATTACGATTTAGCTTTAATTATTGTTTAGTTGTTAAGTAGTTTAGACGAGTTTGTTGTTCTATTTTTATTTATTTATTTCTCTGAAAGTTGGTTTATTTTGTATTTTTTTTCTTTAATATACATAGGGTGAATTTCTTAAGCAAAATTTCGGAAATATTCTAGATATTTGGAAAAGAATTGAAATTCTAAAACCTTTAAACTTATTTTTTGGAATATACAATTATAAATTCTCTTCTTATTCATAAAAAATGTTCGTTAATAATAAAACCATTTTAGAAACTTACTCTAAAACATGTTGCAGAGTTTTAAAGAATTTTTTAAACCCTTAAATAAAATTCTATCAATGTAAAAGAAAATTTCTTAGAATTTCTTAAAAGAACATCCTAGAAAATTTTAGAAACCTGTAAGAAACATTTCTGAGAAGTTCCAGCACTCTTGAAGTTCTAAATCTGATTTTTTTTGCAATCTAAAAGAGAAAGAAATCGAAAATTTTTGTAAAACGCAAAAAGGAATGAAAGGAAAAAAATCTTTCAAAATGAAAAAGGTATTTATTATTTATTTATGTAAGAAAATCTGGAATTTATTTTTTTATGTGTATTAAAAAAATGTTTGTCAATAATAAAACCACTAGAACATTTTAGAAACATAAAGGAATAAATGTTACAAAGTTTTAGAGAAGTTGTTTAACCCTCAAATAAAATTCTCCCGACGTAGAAGAAAAATCCTTAAAAGAAATATTCTAGAAATTTGGGAAAATAATTTCTGAGATATTCTAAAACCTTTGAACAGAGATAATTAGAAATTCTCGTAGAATGGAAAACAAATAATAAATTGAGACTATATTATAGGAATCTGGAACATAAATTTTTGAAATGCTTTCAAAATGAAAGAGCAATTTATTAATATTTTGTAAACCTAAGAAAATCTGAATATTTTCTTTTTATGCATTAAAAAAATATTTTTTTTTATAATAAAACATCTAGAAGATTTTGTAAACATAAAGGAGAAAAGAAAAGAAAAATTTTGTAATATAGAAATCAATTTTGTGGAAATATTTAAAAAAAAAATCTAAAAAAATTCTGGGAAATTCTAAATCCCTTGAACATACTTTTTTTGCAAATAGAAAAAAGAAACGTTGCGAATTAAAAAAAAAAATATTCCATGAATCTGGATTATAAAAGCTTTTGAAAGAAATTCATTAAAAATGGAAAATTAATTTATTAATATTTTGTAAACGTCATAACATCTGGGAATTCACAGTTTTTAAAGAAGCAAATTCTCGTAATATAGGCGAAAATTTTCTTGGAACTTCTTAAATGTAGCAAATTTCTTGTCAAATTCTTAGGCAAAATTCCTGAAATATTCAAGAAATTATTTTCTGGGGAATTCTAAAACTTATTTGACAAATTATTTTTGCAGTCTACATGAGAAATTAATCAAAAAAAAGGAGTAAAAGGAAAGAATTCTTTCAAAACCGAAAAGATATTGGTCAATATTTTGTAAACGCAAGAAAATCCGAAAATTATTTTCTTATGCATTAAAGAAACGATCTTTAATAATAAAACAACTAGTAACATAATGGAGAACGTTCTGGAAAGTTTTAAAGAAGCTGTAATACCTAAAATAAAATTTTCGCAACGTAGAAGAAAAGAAAATTTTCTAAAGACAACTTTCTGAAATATTCTAAAGAAATTCTGGGAAATTGTAAAACCCTTGAACATATTGTTTTGCAAAGAGAAAAAAGAAACTTTGAGAATTTGAAAAAAAAATCTATGAATGTGGAATAAATTTTTTTTAAACTTTTGAGAGAATTTTTTTCAAAATCGAAAATGAATTTATCAATATTTTGTAAACGTAAGAAAATCTGGAAGTTTTAAAGGTTTATGATCATCAAAGAAAATTCTGGTAATATAGAAGAAAATTTCTTGGAAATCTCTTAAATGTAGGAGAAAATTTCTTGAAAAATTCTTAAGAAAAATTCCTGAAATATTCTAGATGTTCTGAAGAGAATTTGCTGGGGAATTCTAAAACCTTTGAAACATTATTTTTGCAATCTAAATATGTAAATAATCAAAAAAGAAGGAAATAATTCTTTCAAAATGAAAAATAATAAGAAAAAACAAAAACTTTCCAAAAATTGTATAATAATAATAAGAGTAATTTCTGGAGAAATCTTAAACACTCAAAAAAAATATTGTAATGCTTTATAACTCACTATGAACATTTTAGGATTAGTAAAATTGTTTGGTGTTAGCAAAGTTACACGTGTGACTTATTTTGACAATGTCTATATCAGTTGTTTTTATATTTTTCGGGCGTTGAAAAATGCACTTTTGCCGTTTAGGCACTAAAAGCGTATATTGCGAAAATTTTACGTCTGTGGCAATTGTTTTAACGTATTTTTTTGGAGTTGAAATTGTGCTATTTAAAAAAAATTCACCTTTTACGTTTAAGCTCAATTATTTTTGAATTTTACTATTAAACTGTTGTAATTTATTGTAATGACTATAACAACGACTATGACAATGACTTTGACAATGACTATGACAATGACAATGACTATGACAATGACAATGACAATGACTATGCAATGACTATGATTACGACTATGACAATGACTATGACAATGACTAAGACAGTGAATATCACAATGATTATGACTATCACAATGGCTATGACACTTACTATGATAATGACTATCACAATGACTATGACACACCTTTACACATATTTTTTGAAATATGAAGAGAACATAATCAACATTTCTCATAAAACGAAAGAAAAACATTGGAAATTTGCGAAAATATTTTAGGAACCTAAAACAATTATTCTAAAACTTTTGAAAGAAATTCTTTCAAAATGGAAAAGCATTTATCAACATTTTGTAAACGTATGAAAATCGGGAAATATTTTTATAATGCATTAAGAAAATGTTTGTTAATAATTATACCACTAGAAATTTTTAAAAACCTAATGCATTAAAAAATTCTCTTTAAAAATAAAACCATTAGAAAAATTTAGAAACCTAAAGGAGAAAGTGCTGAAAAGTTTTAAAGAAACTGTAGAAACCTTAAAGAAAATTCTCGGAATGTAGAAGAAAATTTAATGGAAAATTTTTAAAGAGAAATTCCTAGAATACTGTAGAAATCTGGACGACAAATTTCTGCGAAGTTTTAAAATCCCAGAAGTTCTCAAATTAAATTTTTTTTATTTGAAAATTCTTTTTTTTAAACAAGCTTTCTTCGAAATTCATGAAGATACATTCTAGAAATATTCTAAAAATCTGGAAGAGAAATTATTTAAGAGAAATTCCTGAAATATTTTATAAATCTGAAAGAGAAATTTCTGGAAACCTTTGAACATATTTTTTCACCATCTGAAAGAGAAGAGAATTGAGTTCTGGTATAGAGACAAAAAAACATGATGGACAATTTGGGAGTTTGAGAGAAAATAAACTAAGTGTCTGCAACAAAAATTTCTAAAACTTTTGAAAGAAATTTTTTCAAAATGGAAAGGACATTTATCAATCTTTTGTAAACGTAAATACGTAAGAAAATCTGGAAATTCTCTTCTGATGCATTAAAAAAATGTTCGTTAATAATAAAACCACTAGAAAAGTTTAGAAACCTAAAGGAGAAAGTTCTGTAAAGTTTTAAAGAAGCTGTAGAGCTCTCAAAGAAAATTCTGGCAATGTAAAAGAAAATTTTTTATGAGAAATTCATAAAATATTCTAGAAATCTAGAAGTAAAATTTTTGAGAAGTTCACAAACGATTTAAGTTCTAAAACTATCTAAAAAATTCTCGTAAATCGAAAAAAGGAATGAAGGGAGAAATACTTTTAAAATGGAAAAGTCATTTGTCTATATTTTGTAAAGATAAGGAAATCTGGAAATTGCATTAAAAAATGTTCTTTAATAATAAAACCATTAGAAAATTTTATTAATCTAAAGGAGAAAGTTCTGCAAAGTTTTAAAGTAACAACTACTTTAAAACTTTAATGAAAATTCTCGCGATTAGAAGAAAATTTCTTAAAAATTATTTTAAGAGAAATTTTTAGAATATTTTAGAAATCTGTAAGAGAAAATTTCTGGGAAATTCTAAATCTCTTAAACATAATTTTTGCAAAACGATAAAAGGAACGTTGGAAATTTGAAAAACTATTCTATGAATCTGCATTCTAAAAATCTGAAAATTCTTTTCTTATGCGTTAAAAATAAAATAATAAAGCCACTAGAAAATTCTGCAAAGATTTAAACAAGCTGTCTTCGAAATTTATGAAGAAACATTCTAGGAATATTCAACAAATCTGGAAGAAAAATTTCTTAAGAGAAATTCCTAAAATATTCCAAAAATCTGGAAAAGAAATTTCTTAAGAGAAATTCCTGAAATATTTTATAAATCTGGAAAAGAAATTTCTGAAAAAACTTAAACCCTTGAACATTTTTTTTTGCAATCTGGAAGAGGAGATAATCGAGTTTAGGTAAAACGAAAAAAAAAATATGATAGACAATTTGTTTGGGAGAAAATAAACTAAGCATCTGCAACAAACATTTTTAATAATTCTTTTAAAATGAAAGTAAAGAAATGTATCAATATTTTGTAAACGTAAAAACGTAAGAGAATCTGGAAATTCTCTTCTGATGCATTAAAAATAAAAAATGTTCGTCTTAAGAAAACCACCAGAAAATTTTAGAAATCTAAAGGAGACACAGCTGCATACCTTTAAAGAAGCTGTAGACCCTTAAAAAAAAATCTCGGAATTTGGAAGCAAATTTCTTAAGAAAAATTCCTGAAATATTCTAAAAATATGGAAGAGAAAATCTAAAATCCTTCAACATATTTTTTACAAACTGGAGGAGGAGGTAATCGAAATTTGTTGTAAAAAACATTGGGAATTTGGCAAAAGGTTCTGTGAATATGGAACAGACATTTCTAAAACTTTTGAAAGAAATGCTTGCAAAATGGAAAAGCTTTTATCAATATTTTGTAAATGTAAGAAAATCTGGAAATTCTCTTTAAACATTTAAAAAATGTACGTTATAATAAAACCACTAGAAAATTTTAGGAACCTTAAGGAAGAAATGCTCCAAAGTTTTAAAGAAGAAATTAAAGAAATATTATAAAAATTTGGAAGAGACATTTCTGGGATATTCTAAACCCTTGTGCATATTTTTTTGCAGAACAAAAAAAGAAACATTGGGAATTTGACAAAAAAAATTTGAATCTGGAATAAAGTTTCTAAAACTTTTGAAAGAAATTCATTCAAAAAGGAAAATAAATTTATCAATAAACGTGAGAAAATCTAGAAATTCACACTTTTAGTGAAGCTGTAAAAACATCAAAGAAAATTCTCGCAATATTAAATGTAGGAGAAAACATCTTGGAAAATTCTTAAGAAAAATTCCTCTCATATTCTAGAAATTTAGAATAAAATAAGGAATAAAAGGAAAGAAATTCTTCCAAGATGGAAGAGGATTATATCAATATTTTGTAAACGTAAGAAAGTTGTACATTTTGTTCTTAAGCACAAATAAATTAATAATAAAACCAGTGGAAAATCTTAAAATCCTAAAGGAGAAAATGCAAATGCAAAATAAAAAGGAAGAAATTTTTTCAAAATGGAAAAGTTATTAGTCAATATTTTGTAAACGAAAGAAAATCTGGAAGTTCTTTTTTTATGCATTAAACAAAGATCTTTGATAATAAAACCACTAGAAAATTCTAGTAACTTAAAGGAAAAAGTTCTGCAAAGTTTTAAAGAAGGTGTAGAACCATCAAAGAAAATTCTCATGATGTAGAAGAAAATTTCTTCGAAATTTCTAAAAAGAAATTCCAAAAATATTCTAAAAATCTCAAAGAGACAATTTTCAAGAGAAATACCAAAAATTTTCTTAGAATCTTAAAGAGAAATTTCTTAAGAAATATTCTATAATCTGAAAGAGACATTTTTGGAAAATCTTGATCACTTAAACATATTTTTTGCCATTTGGAGGAGAAGTTCTTGATTCTAGGTCATGTACAACAAAAAAAAAACAACATGATTGAAGATGTGAGAAAACAAAATAAGCATCTTGAACAAAAATTTCTAAAACGTTTGAAAGAAATTTTTACAAAAGCTTTTATCAACATTTTGTAGACGCAAGAACATTTGAGAATTTTCTATTTCTTCTTTCTGCTATAATTTTCTGTCTTAAAGCATTAAACTCTTTTCGCACGTGCAATGAATCATTTTTTTATAACGTAGGCATCCAGTTATGTGTAGTCATCACAATTTACGACTTACAATCGTCTTGATGATTAATGCAAATTCGCATTCGTTATCCGAGTCCACGTGTGCAATATCAGCGATTCTTCGAAATAAACATTAACGCGACTAAACAATGAACCGGCAAACGAGTACCGATGATGTAATCTGTTTTCGCATTCCGTATGAACCGACGTTTCCACAACGTTCTAGAACGTGTAACATCTTTGCTTTAAATTTTGTCAGATGCTATCACTTTTTGAACTGATATGATTGTAAATTTAAGCTGTATTTAGCAATTTTGGTCCATTCAGAACTATCCTTAGTATTTTTACTAGAAATATAAGATGTTGTTCTTTATTTTTAGGCCAATTTTGGCCAAGAATTTTATTACTTGTTCTGCAAGTTAAAAAAAATAAGGTGATTATATTCAGATGTCCTTTTTGCTTTAGGAGATTGTAAACAGGTCATATGAGTGATTATTTTTACCTTACAATTCTTAAACATTGGCAACTACACCACATGCAAAAGCTTTTATAGTCAAAGCTAACTAGATTTGTTATTTCAGAAAATAAGTTTCCATTATGATTACTCTTGGTATATCCATGAAAAAGTTTACGCGAGCATCGTGGAAATAAGTTGAGTAAATGTTTATTACGTGCAGTTGCGGTCTGGTCGGTGTGCATTTCAGCAATTTCCTCGGTGGTGCAAAATAAAACTCGCCGAATCCGATTATGAAACTGGAACCGTCTGGTATTTTAACCGCACCGCACAAAAGTGCCGTCCATCCTTGAAAAGCGCGCTCGCCTTTGCCTGCCCCAGAACAAATAAAGGATTGCATTGTTGGCAAACACAATTCCAGTCCGGTGTTTGCAAAACTACTCTACGCGCGAATGCTACGTGCTCGAAAAATTTCATACACACACATACAGATAGAAAGGTACACATGAACGTGATTTACAAATTAATGATGGGATTAATATCAGTGCTGAAATTAGGTTACACATACGTGTGGAAAATAAGGACGAAATTATTAGATTAGATTTAGTAGATGACGTACGTCATTCTTGAACTCTTCTAAAACATTTTTGAAAGGTGTAAATTCAGTTATAAGGAAGTTCAAGCAATAGAAGTGGTGGTACCACTGATTCCAATTGAAGTTAGATGACGTACGTCATTCTTGAACTCTTCCATGACATTTTTGAATAGCATAAATTCATTTATGTGGAAGATCAAGTAATTAAAGTAGTCGTACCAATGATTTTAAATGAAGATCTTAACTCTAAGTGAAGTTAGATGACGTACGTCATTATTGAACTCTTTTAAAACATGTCTTAATGTGGTATAAATTCATTTATAAGAAAGATCAACCAAAAGAAGTGGTCGTACCAATGATTTCAATTGAAGATCATAACTCTAATTGAAGTTAGATGACGTACGTCATTCTTGAACTCTACTAAGGCATCTTTGAATAGTATAAATTAATTCATATGAAAGATTAAATAATATAAGTGGTAGTACCAATGATTTCAATTGAGAATCATAACTCTAATTGAAGTTAGATGGCGTAGATCATTCTTAAACTCTTCTAAAGCATTTTTGAATAGTATAAATTCATTTATATGGAAGATCAAGCAATAGAAGAGGTCGTACCAATGATTTCAATTGAAGATCATAACTCTAAATGAAGTAAGACAACGTACGTCATTCTTGATCTCTTATAAGACATTTTTGAATAGTATAAATTCATTCATATGAAAGATTAAATAATAGAAGTGGTACTACCAATAATTTTAATTGAGAATCATAACTCTAATTGACATTAGATGACGTTTTATAATCGTACCTCATTCTGGTACTCTGCTAAGACATTTTTTTAAATTATAGAAATTTGCTTGAAATCAGTGAAGCGAGAAAAATCAATTGAAATTTCCAATACGATTTCTCGTGGTGAAATATTACCGTACGGTACTGGTCGTGAGGAATTTTCGATGCCGAGGCTCGCCCGGGTTGCGAAACGTGTCGCCGCTGAAGATGGTTTCTTCGTGTTGGGAAATAACAGTTTCGATGCACGCTTTCTAGGGGGGATAATAATTAACTTTTGAATCGAGGTCCCCGTCGTTGGGAACTGTGTGTAATTTATGAAGCCCGCAGCTTCGAGATTAATGGCGGATAGAAGAGTACCGAGGCGTACCGCGTATCCTAACGGGATCTGCGTGGGTGGAAATTTTACCATGAACAAATAAAAGGGATAATTTGTATGTTCTAAAGTTTAAATGATTTCCTAGTTTGGTTAAAATTTATCGTTTTTCCTTTAACGACCATCAAAAGTATTTTTATTTGTACTAAAATCGAAAGTACTACTTTATTTTTGAATGAATATTATGTGATTTTTAACGTAAATTGTTTAGAGACAAAATAGCAACTTTTCAAATTTTAACTGCAGAAATTGAAAATTACAATCCACGTTTTGAGGAACGATAAAAAATAAACTAAAAGTGGGATTATCCCTAAATTTTCAAAATTCAATCTAAAAGAAGTATACTTTAAAACTACTAAAAATAATTGACGTGCGCTAATGATAAACAAATTGGCAACTCTTCAATTTTTAGCTGCAGAAATTGAAAATTGCTATCGACGTTTTGAGGAGCTATAAAAAATAAACCACAAGTGGGATTATCCTTAAATTTTCAAAATACCCTCTAAATGAAGTATACTTTAAAACTACCAAAAACAATTGACGTGCGCCGATGAGAAATAAAATGGCAACTCTTCAAATTTTATCTGCAAAAATTGAAATTTGCAATCGATGTTTTAAGGAACTATAAAAAATAAACCACAAGTGGGATTATCCTTAAATTTTCAAAATTCAATTTTAATAAAGAATACTTTAAAACTACCAAAAACAATTGACGTGCACCGATGAGAAACAAAATTGCAACTCTTCAAATTTTAACTGGAGAAATTGAAAATTACAGTCGACGTTTTGATGAACTATAAAAAATAAACCACAAATGGGATTATCCTTAAATTTTCAAAATTAAATCAAAATATAGTATACTTTAAAACTACTAAAAATAATTGACGTGCGCCGATGAGAAACAAAATGGAAACTCTTCAAATTTTACCTGCAAAAATTGAAAATTGCAATCGACGTTTTGAGGAACTATAAAAACTAAACTAAAAGTGGGATTATCCCCAAATTTTCAAAATTCAATCTAAATATAGCATACTTTAAAACTACTAAAAATAATTGACGTCCGTTGATCAGAAACAAAATGGCAACTCTTCAAATTTTAGCTGCAGAAATTGAAAATTACAATCGACGTTTTGAGGTACTATAAAAAATAAACCATAAGTGGGATTATCCTTAAATTTTTAAAATCCAATCTAAATAAAGTATACTTCAAAATTCCTAAAAACAATTGACGTGCGGCGATAAGAAACAAAAGGGCAACTCTTCAAATTTTAGCTGCAGAAATTAAAAATTACAATCGACGTTTTGAGGAACTTTAAAAAATAAACCACAGGTGGGATTAACATTAAATTTTTAAAATTTAATCTTAATAAGGTATACTTTAAAACTACTAAAAACAATTGACGTGCACGGATGAGAAACAAAATGGCAACCGTTCAAATTTTAGCTGCGGAATTGAAAATTACGATCGACGTTTTGAGGAACTGTAAAAAATAAACCACAAGTGTGATTATCCTTAAATTTTCAAAATTAAATCTAAATAAAGAATACTTTAAAACTACCAAAAACAATTGATGTGCGCCGATGATAAACAAAATGGCAACTCTTCAAATTTTAACTGCAGCAATTGAAAATTACAATCGACGTTTTGATGAGCTACAAAAAAGAAACCACAAGTGGCATTATCTTTAAATTTTCAAAATTAAATCAAAATATATTATACTTTAAAACTACTAAAAACAATTGACGTGCGCTGATCAGAAACAAAATGGCAACCCTTCAAATTTTAGCTGCCGAATATGAAAATTACAATCGATATTTTGAGGAACTATAAAAAGTAAACCACAAGTGGGATTATCCTTAAATTTTCAAAATTCAATCTAAATAAGGTATTATACATTATTATATAACTACTGAAAACAATTAATGTGAGCCGTTCAGAAACAAAATGGTAACTTCAAATTTTAGCTGCAAAAATTAAAAATTACAATCGACGTTTTGAGGAACGATCAAAAATAAACCACAAGTGGGATTATACTTAAATTATCAAAATTCAATCTAAATAAAGTATACTTTAAAACTGCCAAAAACAATTGACGTGCGCCGATGATAAACAAAATGGCAGCTCTTTAAATTTTAGCTGCAGAAATTGAAAATTGCAATCGACGTTTCGAGGAACTGTGAAAAATAAATCACAAGTGGGATTATCCTTAAATTTTCAAAATTCAGTCTAGATAAAGTGTACTTTAAAACTACAAAAAACAATTGACGTGCGCTCATGAGAAACAAAATGGCAATGGGATCAAGTCTTTTCCGGTAAATATCTTGATGACAACGTTTGTAATTTTAATAATGTTCTGTATTCTGTGTTTAACTTATTTGTTCCGTGTAAATATTTAAAATCGTCCAAATACCCAAAATGGTTTAATGGTAAATTGATCAAATTAATCAAATCAAAAAAAAAATGCTCATGCTAAATACAAAAGAAGTGGTAGTTTTTCTGATTACAATGTATTTAGAAGAAAGCGTCAACAATGTGCTGATTTGAATAATATTCTATACAAGCAGTATATCTCTCGAATCGAAAACGAAATAAGTATTGACCCAAAACATTTTTGGGATCATGTAAATGTATGCCGCAAAACAAATGGTTTTCCAAAAGAAATGTATCTAGGCAATGTTAAAAGTGATACAACTGATAAAAAGGTTGATTTGTTTGCGTCACATTTTGCGGCTGCATATCAGGATCATCATCAACTTATTTCTAGTTTTCGGGGTGATCAAACTATTGATTTAATGGGTCTTAATGTCTTTCGGAGTCTTGCTGCACTGGCCCAGATGGTATTCCTGCATACTTTTTAAAGAGATGTGTGCACACGCTGAGTAAACCAATATACACTATTTTCTCTTCTTCACTAACCTCTGGTATATTTCCTCATTGTTGGAAGGATACTTTTATTATTCCTATTCACAAAAATGGCTGTAGGGGAAATATACAAAACTATAGAGGCGTATCTATTCAGTCTGTCATACCAAAACAGTTAGACTTTTTAATTTCTGAGCAACTTATGAGATCATGTATGCATACTATTGTTAACCAGCAACATGGTTTTCTAAAAGGTAAGTCGACTATTACAAATTTGTTGCAGTATCAAACATTTCTGTGTGATGCCTTAGAGAATGGTCTACAGACTGATGCGATTTACACTGACTTCTCTAAGGCTTTCGACAGAGTGCAACATAGTATATTGTTGCATAAACTCAAGTCAATGGGTTTCGGTGACAATGTGGTACGCTGGCTTAAAAGTTATTTAAGTAATTGAACTCAGCGTGTGCGCATAGGAAAATTTACCTCGAACTATATACAGGTATCATCTGGTGTGCCGCAAGGCTCCCATTGTGGACCAATTTTATTTATTCTTTTTATTAATGATATTGGATTATATCTTGAAAACAGCAATTTTCTTCTTTACGCCGATGATCTAAAGATATATAAAAACATTAGTTCTAGATTAGATCAAATTGAACTCCAAAATGACCTAAATGGATTATCACTATGGTGTAAACATAATCTATTAGAACTGAACATAAGTAAATGCTTCCATATTTCTTTTTGTCGACGATCTGGTAGTAGTTTTGAATATCACATTAATAACTTTAGCCTAATGCAAGTATCTGAAATTAAAGACTTAGGGGTAACTTTCACGTCTAAATTAAACTTCTCTAAACATATTTCAGATATTTGTAACAAAGCGTTGAAAATTCTAGGTTTTATTAATCGATTCTCAGCGGACTTCAAAACTACTACCATAAAATCATTATATTTGACATTAGTTCGACCACATTTAGAATATGCTTCTCTTATATGGTCTCCTTATACTATAACTTTATGCCAAAACTGGAAGCGGTGCAAGGGAGATTTTTAAAGCTTATGTCTTGTAGGTTGGGTAGAGGTCACATTTATAGCCATAGTGGTATGTTGACTGAACTAAATATAGTATCATTGGCCGAAAGAATAATGTTTTTAGACATGTCGTTCCTGTATAAATTAATAAATGGGCAAATCAGCAGTAGCGAATTAATAATGAAGTTAAATTTTTATATTCCGCGTTGCTCTCAAGTTAGAAACAAACCATTATTTCGACTCGATTTTCATCCCACTCGTTATGGGATGTTTAATCCCCTCGATCGTCTTATGCGTAGCGCTAACGGAATCAGCACAAACATTAATTTTATGCTATTTGCACCAACATATCAAATTTTTAAAAGAAGGCTTCGGTATGTGGAACTATTTAATGTCATTCGTTCAGTTTAATTTTATATCATTATTAGTGTTCTAGATTTTATTACATAATTTTTATTCCAATATTTTGTCATTGTTTGTTTAATTTGAAGTAACTCATGTTTGTTATGTATTTTATTTATTTATTTGTATGTGTTTTTATTTATTTTATCTATTTATTTATATTTTATCTATTTATTTATATTTTATCTATTTATTTACGTTTATATTGAATTTACTTATTTATTTTACACTTCATTTGTGATACTGAGGCTGTGATATTTTCATATCTGTGATACAACAAATGAGTTTACTCTATTTTTATTATTTCCTTAATTTATTACCTTTATTTATTACATTTTTAGTTTTTAATTACATTTTAATTTAATGAATAAGAGTAACATTGAGACCTGATGCAGATCTTTTGGTGTATTTTAAATTGGGTTTTGGACATTTTGTAAATTATATTATTGCTTTTTTGTTTTGTTTTGTACTGTTATTAATTAATCTTGATTTGTTCATATTATCTCATTGTAATTCATCAGTTAATTTGTATTTTATATATTTATCTATATAAATAATTTATATTACTATATACATGTCAAATGTAAATTTATTATGTAAAGGAGTTTTCCGTAAATAAATAATAATAATAATAATAATAACTCTTCAAATTTTAGCTGCAGAAATTGAAGATTGCTATCGATGTTTTGATGAACTAAAAAAAAAACCACAAGTGGGATTATCTTTAAATTTTGAAAATTCAATCTCAATAAAGCATAATTTAAAACTACTAAAAATAATTGATGTGAGCTGTTTAGAAAAAAGATGGCAACTCTTCAAATTTTAGCTGCAGAAATTGAAAATTGCAATCGACGATTTGAGGAACTATAAAAAATAAACCACAAGTGGCATTATCCTTAAATTTTCAAAATTAAATCAAAATAAAGAATACTTTAAAACTGCTAAAAACAATTGACGTGCGTCGATGAGAAACAAAATGGCAACTCTTCACACTTTAGCTGCAGAAATTGAAAATTACAATCCACGTTTTGAGGAACTATAAAAAATAAACCACAAGTAGGATTATCCTTAAATTTAAAATATTTAATCTCAATAAAGCATTCTTTAAAACTGCTGAAAACAATTAACGTGCGCTTAAGAGAAACAAAATGGCAACTCTTCAAATTTTAACTGCAGAAATTGAAAATTTCAATCGATATTTTGAGGAACTTTAAAAAGTAAACCACAAGTGGGATTATCCTGAAATTTTCAAAATTCAATCTGAATAATGCATAATTTAAGCCTACTGAAAACAATTGACGTGCGCTGATGAGAAACAAAATGACAACTTCTCAAATTTTAGCTGAGAAATTAAAAATTGCAATCGACGTTCTGAAGAAGTATAAAAAAAATAAACGACAAGTGGGACTATCCCTAAATTTTCAAAATTCAATCCCCATAAAGTATATTTTAAAACTTCCGAAAACAATTGACGTGCGCCGTTGAGAAACAAAATGGAAACTCTTCAAATTATAACTGCAAAAATTGAAAATTGCAATCGACGTTTTGATGAACTATAAAAGATAAACCACAAGCGGGATTATCCTTAAAATTTCAAAATTCAATCTAAATGAAGTATACTTTGAAACTACTGAAAACAATTAACTCACGCTGATGAGAAACAAAATGGCAACCCTTCAAATTTTAACTGCAGAAATTGAAAATTGAAATCGACGTTTTGAGGAACTATAGAAAATAAACCACAAGTGGGATTATCTTGAACTTTTCAAAATTCAATCTGATTAATGCAAATTTTAAGCCTACCGAAAACAAATGACGTGCGCCGATGAGAAACAAAATGGCAACTCTTCAAATTTTAGCTGCAGAAATTGAAAATTGCAATCGACGTTTTGAGGAACTATAAAAAAAATTAGCCACAAGTGGGATTATCCTGAAATTTTTAAAATTAAATCTAAATGAAGTATACTTTAAAACTACTCAAAACAATTGACGTGCGAAGATGAGAAACAAAATGTCAATTATTCAAATTTTAGCTGCAGAAATTAAAAATTGCAATCGACGTTTTGATGAACGATAAAAAATAAACCACAAGTGGGATTATCCTTAAAATTTCAAAACTCAATCTAAATAAAGTATTCTTCAAAACTACTAAAAACAATTGATGTGAGCTGATAAAAAACCAAATGGCAACTCTTCAAATTTTAGCTGCAGAAATTGAAAATTGCAATCGACGTTCTAAGGAACTATAAAAAATAAACCACAAGTGGGATTATCCCCAAATTTTCAAAATTCAATCCTTATAAAGTATATTTTAAAACTACTAAAAACAATTGACGTGCGCCGATGAGAAACAAAATGGAAACTCTTCAAATTTTAACTGCAGAAATTGAAAATTGCAATCGACGTTTTGATGAACTATAAAAAAAAACCACAAGTGGGATTATGCTTAAATTTTTAAAATTCAATCAAAATATAGTATGCTTTAAAACTACTAGAAACAATTGACGTGCGCCGATGAGAAACAAAATGGCAACTCTTCAAATTTTAGCTGCAGAAATTGAAAATTACAATCCACGTTTTGAGGAACTATAAAAAATAAACCACAAGTGGGATTATCCTTAAATTTTGAAAATTTAATCTCAATAAAGCATACTTTAAAACTAGTGAAAACAATTGACGTGCGCTTAAGAGAAACAAAATGCAACTCTTCAAATTTTAGCTGCAGAAATTACAGCCAATAGAAATCTACTGCTGTTATGAGAATTAACGAACAGAAACCTGTCTATAAAAGGAAAAACTAGCTACAATTTATTATTATAATCATGTTTTCTTTAATTTTCTCCATATATGTCAATTGAGGAAACCGTAAGCAACACTTTACCCCGAAACCGATAAATCTTTTTAAAGTCGGAGAAAATACCGCAACGCCAATTAAACCATCGGTCGTGTAAATTAATGCGCATTTATCTCCCTGTCCACTCGAGCCGGGATTTATTCGGTACTTCATATTTCCCCTCCTCGAATGCACCTGTTAGGCGCAAACGTGATGTTGATGATAATTGTCGTCACGTTGGCAATTGCAAAAAAATAACACTGTTCAAAATGCAGATACGATTAAGTACTTTCGAAACAACAATTATAATGGCATCTACTAAAAGTACCGTGCGGAATAATGTACATATATAAACAGTTAGTATCAGATGTTTAAAGGATACTGTTAACATTCATTATTCAAGGTTGAAATATTGGGTTCGAATTTCTGTTATTATTTCTCAATAAGTGAAAAAAATTACTATAATTAATAATTATTGTTCGAATTGATCTCATCAACGTCACGAACAGCTACAGGCTAAAACCACTAATCGCAGAAAGATTTTAGGACTAGTGGTAGACCATAGGTGCTTACAATTTAAGACCTGCTCTTTTTGAAAGGTATGATATCCAACCTCCTGTAGGAGATGGCACCAGAAGAAAACGAAGAGACGAGAATTTTATTGTAGAGCGTAAAAATTTCAGGTTTTATATTTAGTTGAATAGAAAAATTTGCTAATTAGAAGCGCGCCGACTTCATTAAAAAAATATACCTCCAACAGATAATATTTCATCACACGTCTTCTCCTAATTACTCGACACCTGCATCCTGCACCCCTTCAGAGAGTTTCCCGTCTGCAGACATCCGACCCTTCTTCGTTAGGAAACGCAAGTGGCGATTTACATAATACGACGTGGAAAAATTAAATTTTTTTTTGGTGTGTGTTTAATTAAAACTTATTATTACCGTCTCGCCTTGTTAAAAATGACACATTCATATCTGCTACGTGGTCGAATAAATAATGGCCGTCACGTATTCGTAAATTATTGCAAACCGCAGGGGCGTACGTGGATTTTCGGTAAATTGGCCGAAATTGGAAGGGGCGCAATTTCGTCTGGGTCGTCGGGATTTATGAGCGGCGACGGTAAATTGATTTAATTTCATTTCTGAGTGAAACGTGTACTCTTTGCGCACGAAGTTTGATCGTGAGAAGTTTCCGCCGTACTAACGATCAAAAATTTGAAAGGCGCAAAAAAACGCCTTTGTGTGAACGTCCCGCAAATTGGATGAATGGAGCGAACTACAGTAGAGGAAATAAATCGATATGGTTGAAATTAATAATTATATTAAGAATTGATAGCATTTGTTTTTATATTTATTCTAAGTTAAAGAAAAAAATGCATTACTTTTAAAACTTGATTCACGTTTGCGATAAAAATATCACAAAATTTATAAATGAAATAAATAATTTTACTACACTATCATGATTCTAAATATGTTTTACATAATTCAGTAAAGTTTGAAGTCGATAGCACTTGTTTTTTTATATTTATTCTAAGCTAAAGAAAATAATGCAACAATTTAAAAACTTAAGTTACGTTCGCGATGAAAATATCACAAAAATTATAAATGAAGTAAATGACTTTACTTGACTATCATGATTTTGAATGTGTTTCAAATAATGTCATAAAGTTTGAAGTCGATAGCACTTGTTTTTATATTTATTCTAAGCCAGAGAAAAAAATGCATCCATTTTAAAAACTTAAGTCACGTTTGTGATAAAAATATCACAAAATTTATAAACAAAGTAAATGATTTTACTACACTATCATGATTTTAAATATGTTTTGAATAATTCCATAAAGTTTGAAGTCGATAGCACTTGTTTTTATATTTATTCTAAGCTTGAGAATAAAATGCAACAATGTTAAAACTCAAGTCGTGTTTGTCATAAAAAATCACAAAATTAATAAACGAAGCTAATTATTTTACTACATAGTCATGATTTTAGTTGTGTTTTACATAGTTATGTAAAGTTTAATGTTGATAGCGCTTGTTTTTATATTTATTCTAAGCCAGAGAAAAAAAAATGCAACTATTTTTAGACTAGAGTCAAGTTTTAGAAAAAAATCACAATATTTATGAACAAAGCCAATTATTTTACTACATAATCATTATTTTAGATTTGTTTTAGATAATTTCATAAAGTTTGAAGTCGATTGCACTTGTTTTTATATTTATTCTAAGCTAGAGAAAAAATGAATCAATTTTAAAACTCAAGTCAAGATTGCGATAAAAATATCACAAAATTTATAAACCCAGTAAATGATTTTACTAGACTATCATGATTATAAATATTTTTTATATAATTCTATACAATTAGAAGTTGATACTACTTGTTTTTATATTTTTTCTAAGCTATGCAAAAAATGTTTCAATTCTAAAACATAAGTCGCGTTTGTAATAAAAAAACACAAAATTTATAAACGAAGTAAAAAAATTTTTATACTACCATGATTTTAATGTTTTTCTACATAATTTTATACAATTTGAAGTCGATAGCATTTGTTTTTATATTTATTCTAAGCTGGAGAAAAAATGCATTCGTTTTAAAACTTAATTCGTGTTTGCGATAAAAATATCACAAAATTTATAAATGAAGTAAATGATTTTACTACACTGTCATGATTTTGAATGTGTTTTAAATAATTCCGCAAAGTTTGAAGTCGATCACACTTGTTTTTATGCCAATTATTATCTAGAGAAAAAAATGCAACAATATTAAAACTAAAGTCGCATTTGCGATAAAACTATAACAAAATCCAATAATGAAGTAAATTATTTTACTTGAAATGAAGTAAATGATTTTAATATACTATTATGATTTTGAATATGTTTTACATAATTCTGTAAAGTTTGAAGTCGATAGCACTTATTTTTATATTTATTTTAAGCTAGAGAAAAAATGCATCAATTTTAAATCCTAACTCACGTTTGCGATAAAAATTTATAAATGATTTTACTAGACTATCATGATTTTGAATGTGTTTTAAATAATTCTGTAAGTCGATAGCACTTGTTTTTATATTTATTTTAAGCTAGAGAAAAAATACGTCAATTTTAATACTTAAATTGCGTTTGCGATAAAATTATCACAAAATTAATTAATGAAGTAAATGATTTTACTTCACCATAATGATTTTAAGTGTATTTTCAATCATTCCGTTGAGTCTGAAGTCGATAGCATTTGTTTTTATATTTATTCTAAGCTAGAGAAAAAAATGCATCAATTTCATAATTCATGTCGCGTTTGTGATAAAAAATCACAAAATTTAGAAATGAAGCAAGCAATTTTATAACACTATAATAATGATACATGTGTTTTTAATAATTCCAGAAAGTTTGAAGTCGATAGCGCTTGTTTTTATGTTTGTTGTAAGGTGGAGAAAAATTGCATCAATTTTAAAACTTAACTGTGGTTTGCGATAAAAGTAACACAAAATTTGGAATAAAATAAATGATTCTACTACATCATCATAATTTCGAATGTGTTTTATATAATTCCATAAAGTTTGAACACCTTAGCGCTTGTTTTTATATTTGTTTTAAGCGAGAGAAAAAAGTCGCGTTTGTGATTAAAATATCACAAAATTTATAAATGAAGTAAATGATTTTGCTACATCATCATGATTTTAAATAAGTTTTGAATAATTCTATAAAGTTTAATGTCGATAGCATTTGTTTTTATATTTATTTTAAGCTAGAGAAAAAAATGCCTAAATTTTAAAACTAGAGTCACGTTTGTGATAAAAAATCACAATATTTATGAACAAAGCATACGATTTTACTACATAATCATGATTTTAGATGTGTTTTACATATTTCTATATTGTTTTAAGTCGATAGCAATTGTTTTTATATTTATTCTAAGCTAGAGAAAAAAATTTAACAAATTTAAAACTCATGTCATGTTTACGATTAAAATATCACAAAATATATAAATGAAATAAATGATTTTACATCACTGCCATAATTATAAATGTACTTTAAATAATTCCGTAAAATTTGAAGTCGATAGCGCTTGTTTTTATATTTTTTCTAAGCTAGAAACAAAAATTGCGTCAATTTTAAAAGTTAAGTCACGTTTGCGATAAAAATAACACAAAATTTCTGAATGAAGTAAATAATTTTACTACACTATCATAATTTCGAATATGCTCTAAATAATTTGGCACAGTTTGAAGTCGATAGCACTTGTTTTTATATTTATTTTAAGCTAGAGAAAAAATGCATCAATTTTAAAACTCATGTCGCGTTTGTGATAAAAAATTATAAAATTTTAAAATGAAGTAAACAATTTTACTACACTATAATAATTTTACATGTGTTTTAAATAATTACAGAAAGTTTGAAGTCGATAGCACTTGTTTTTATATTTATTTTAAGGTGGAGAAAAAATGCATCAATTTTAAAACTTAACTCAGGATTGCGATAAAAATATCACACAATTTGGAAACGAAATAAATGATTTTTCACCACCATCATAATTTCGAATAGGTTTTATATAATTCCATAAAGTTTGAAATCGATAGCTCTTGTTTTTATATTTATTCTAATCGAGAGAAAAAAGGCATCAATTTTAAAACTTAATTCACGTTTGCGATAAAAATATCACAAAATTTATAAAAGAAGTAAATGATTTTACTACACTATCATGACTTTGAATATATTTTGAATAATTCTATAAAGTTTGAAGCCGATAGCACTTGTTTTTATACTTCTTCTAAGCTAGAGAAAAAGTGCATTAATTTTAAATTTCAGTTTGCGATAAAAATATCACAAAATTTATAAATGAAGTAAATAATTTTACTACACTATCATAATTTTAAATATGTTTTACATAATTTCGTAAAGTTTGAAGTCGATAGCATTTGTTTTTATATTTATTCTAAGCTAGAGAAAAAATGCATCAATTTTAAAACTTAAGTCACGTTTGTGATAAAAATATCACAAAATTTATGAATGAAGTAAATAATTTTACTACAACATCATGATTTTAAATGTGTTTTAAATAATTACGTAAAGTTTGAAGTTGATAGAACTTGTTTTTATATTTATTCTAAGCTAGAAAAAAAATGCAACAATTTTAAAACTCTACTCACGTTTGCGATAAAAATATCATAAAATTTATAAATGATGTAAATAAATTTACTACACTATTATGATTTTAAATGTGTTTTAAATAATTTCATACAATTTGAAGTCGATAGCATTTGTTTTCATATTTATTTTAAGACAAAGAAATATTGTAAACACTTTTAAATTTTGTTCATATTGACAATAAAACTATTACCAAACTCTGTAAACTTAATTTATACAAATAACACTTCCTCCTGTTTACGCAAGACTGTTTTTTAACCGTATTAATCACGGATTCACTTTATTGTCTCAAAGTCATTCTCCCATGAAACGAGTTTTTGAATTATTCATTCCTATTATGGATTTAATTTAATGCTGTATTTTCCAGCTACGTCGTCGTCGTCGTCGTCGTCATGAATTCTAGTCGTAATAAAATATCCAGTTTTCACCATTACACATTTAAAGCTCGTAAATTATCTGCCAGAGTACGCTACGTGTTTGCCGGCAATTGAGTAATTGTCACGTAAAATTGACTTGTTGCTGAAATGCTTGGAAATAAATTGCGTTCTTTATATTTCTGAAAGTAGTTAATTGTTATCTAACTTATCGTAAACAGAGTGTAGTTATAATTAATATGAATTTATCACTTGTATTAATTATTATTAATCTTCTGTTATTAATGTATTTTTGTATTGTTTCAGGTGAATAATTAATCTTAGGAGGTCTGGATTGCAGTAAAGGTATGACTAAATTTAAACTCGTTTATAGAAAGGCACTTGGTTGGTTTCACAATTTGCCTTTCTATAAACAACCCTTAATATTAAAAATGTTTCACCACGTGATAAACCAGAATCAAATTTAAGACTCTTATTATAAAGAAACTCTGTTATTATGTATGTAACAATAACAATGAAATTGACAATTTTACAAAAACATAAGCTTTACATCCTTGAGTAAATAATTTAATTATTTACTTTAAGTATTAAGTAATCGTATACTTTAGTGTTTACGTAAGTGTATCTTTTAATCAAGTAAAGTAGTACATGTGGTGCACATATGGACGCCGCCAGTGATGAATACTTAAGAGGGTGGACAAACATTGTGGTGAGATCAAACAGCGAAACGTCAGAAATGCGGCGACGGGAAAGGTTCAACGGCATTAGGCCATTAAAATTAATTACACACAATTAGACAAGTGCAATTTATGGAGATGCAGCCTCCTGGATGACTAATGACGTAGAACAGGAGATTAAGCATTGTTTGAGCTTCCTATGAAACCATTTAATAATTCCATTATTAATAAAATGTATAAAAATCCGTCAGTTCGTTGTAGAAAATTATCTAATACGAAATGTTTTCGTATTTTTTAAATTATTAATTCCATTACTATTGAATTACAGAGAAACTTGACGAATGCAATTTAACAATTCCGCTCTTGTAATAGTAAATATTTCGTCCCAATTACGCCATCGTCCCTGACCTATCAAACATGGCCGGCGATATTTATGAAAGGAGAGACAATGCACTCATTGTTGTTATTACAAAGCTTAGAGAAAACGTCTTATTTTCGTAATTTAGAATAAAATTCACTACAGGTATCTTTAATATTCTAAATGAAATATAAAACACGACTATTTTTTTAGTTAAATTGTTAGTTTTCAAGCTTGTGGCAATTGTTTTTCCATGTTTTACTCATTAGAATCAACGCAGTGATAAATTAATCGCAATCACTTCGGTTTATGTTCAATTCATACAAAATTCAGTAAGGGAAGGTTTAATTTTTTTAATGAAATATGAAACACTTCTATTTTTTAATAATACCATAAGTTTTTAAGCGTGTGGCAATTTTTTTTCCATTTTTTTCTCATTAGAATCAACGAGGTGATAAATTAATCACAATAACTTCGGTTTATATTCAATGAATACAAAATTCACTTTGAGAAGGTTTAATTTTTTTAATGAAATATGAAACACGTCTATTTTCTAATAATACCACAAGTTTTTAAGCGTGTGGCAATTGTTTTTCCATTTTTTTCTCACTAGAATCAATTCAATGATAAATTAATCGCAATTGCAATTTCCTTTGTTAATTCAAGTTATTTAAGTGAATTACCAATCCAGTTTTTTTTTCTATGGATGATACAATTCCACATTCTAGCTTCCCGCAGAACCGTTCCTTTCTTTGCCAATCAATTGTTTTCCATTCGTGCGTGTAGTATATATTTTCGTCGACATTTGATTGATCCATATTTTACGGTCTAATTCCGATTATTGGAAGGTGCGTTCGTAACTATTGTGGTTTAAGAATGTTATGATAACCGCAATTATTTTTGTAAAGAAAAATCAAGCTTAAATAGAAGGGTAGGGTGGGTGGTTGGACTCTAACCCACCCTCCAATCAGTAAAACATAAGCAAGGATTTTAATTAAAAGTTATAAAACGTTAATAAACATAACATTATTGCAAAATTTAATAGATTTATTCAAAAAATAATTTCAAATAATTTTTGATGAGGTTTTGCTGATTGGAGGGTGGAAAAGAGGCCACCCACCCACCCTACATATACATATAAACATTAATTCCTTATCGTCTCGTGGTTTCCAATAAAATTAATTACAAAAATTGTTGAATAAAAAAGGAATTATAAAGGTAAATATTTGAACGAGTAAATTAGTAAAAGTTTGATTCATGATGGGTGGGTAGACTTTAAATCTATATTAGATAATATTAGCTATAGAAAGTCATTTATATTTAAACTTAAATTTTGATTTTGTTTTATTTTTTATTACATAGTGAGTTTGGCTGTTTTTAGCAGCAAATTCATCAACGATTAGTAATTGAAGTTATCATGTATATGTAGGGTGGGTGGGTGGCCTCTATCCCACCCTCCAATTAATAAAAATTAATTAAAAATAGTGAAATATAAATAAACACAAAATATTTGCAATTTTTAGAAATTTATTTATACAAATTTTTCATATAACTTTTGATGATGTTTTACAGATTGGAGGGTGGGATAGAGGCCACCCACCCACCCTACATATAAATATAAACTTTAATTCTTTATCGTCTCGTTGTATCCAATGAAATTAATTACAAAATTTGTTGAATAAAAAAGGAATTTAAAGAGTAATATTTTTGATTGTGTAAATTAGTAAAAATTTGATACATGATGGATGGGCAGACTTTAAATCTAAATTAGATAATATTAGTTATAGAATGTCATTTGTATTTACACTTAAATTTGGATTTTGTTTAATTTTTTATTACATAAAGTGTTTGACTGTTTTTAGCAGCATAATCATCAACGATTAGCAATCAAAGTTATCATGTATATGTAGGGTGGGTGGGTGGCCTCTATCCCACCCTTCAATTAGTAAAACATCATCAAAAGTTATATGAAAAATTTGTATGAATAAATTTCTGAAAATTGCAATTATTTTGTGTTTATTTATATTTCACTATTTTTAATTAAAACCCTCGCTTATGTTTTACTTATTGGAGGGTGGGATAGAGGCCACCCACCCACCCTACATATACATGAAAACTTTAATTGCTAATCGTTGATGATTTTACTGTTAAAAACAGTCAAACCCTTTATGTAATAAAAAATAAAACAAAATCAAAATTTAAGTTAAAATATAAATGACTTTCTATAGCTAATATTATCGAATTTATATTTAAAGTCTACCCACACATCATGCATCAAATTTTTACTAATTTACTCACTCAAAAATTTTAATTTTTTATTTTTTTTTATTCAAAAAGTTTTGTAATTAATTTCATTGGATACAGCGAAACAATAAGGAATTAATGTTTATATGTATATGTAGGGTGGGTGGGTGGCCTCTATCCTACCCTCAAATCAGTAAAACATAAGCGAGGGTTTTAGTTAGAAGTTGTAAAATGTTAACAAACACAAAATAATTGCATTTTTTAATTGGTGTATTCATACAAATATTTCAAATAATTTTTGATGATGTTTTACTGATTGGAAGGTGTGATAGAGGCCACCCACCCATCCTACATATACATATGAATTTCAATTACTGATCGTCTCACGGTTTGGAGTAAAATTAATTACAAAACTTTTTGGATAAAAAAGAAATTCGAAAAGTAAAATTTTTGTTTGAATAAATTAACAAAAATGTGATGTATGATGGGTGGGCAGAATTTAAATCAAAATTAGATAATATTAGCTATAGAAAGTCATTTATATTTCAACTTAAATTTTGATTTTGTTTGATTTTTTATTACATACAAGGTTTTATTGGTTTTTGCAGCAAAATCATCAACGATTAGCAATTAAATTTATCAATGTATATGTAGGGTGGGTGGGTGGCCTCTATCCCACCCTCCAATCAGTAAAACATAAGCGAGGGTTTTAATTAAAAGTTGTAAAATATTCATAAACACAAAATAATTGCATTTTTTAGAGATATATTCAAACAAATTTTTCATATAATTTTTGAAGATGTTTTACTGATTGGAGGGTGGGATAGAGAACATCCACCCATCCTACATATACATATAAACTTTAATTCCTTATCGTCTCGCTGTATCTAAGGAAATTAATTACAAAACTTGTTGAATAAAAAAGGTATTAAAAAGGTAAATTTTTGAACGAGTAAATTTGTAAAAGTTTGATTCATGATGGGTGGGTAGACTTTAAATCAAAATTGGATAATATTAGCTATAGAAAGTCATTTATATTTAAACTTAGATTTTGATTTAGTTTTAATTTTTATTTCATAAAGGGTTTGACTGTTTTTATCATCAAAATCATCCACAATTAGCAATTAAAGTTATCATGTATATGTAGGGTGGGTGGGTCTCCTCTATCCACCCTCTAATCAGTAAAACATAATCGAGGGTTTTAATTAAAAGTTTTAAAATATACATGAACACAAAATAATTCCAATTTTTTGAGTTTTATTCATACAAATTTTTCATATAATTTTTGATGATGTTTTACTGATTGGAGGATGAGATAGAGGACACCCACCCACCCTACATATACGTATAAATTTTAATTCCTTATCGTCTCGTGGTTCCCAATAAAATTAATTACAAAACTTTTTGAATAAAAATGAAATTTAAAAGGTAAAATTTTTGAGTGAGTAAATTAGTAAAAATTTGATGCATGATGGGTGGGCAGACTTTAAATCTAAATTAGATAAGATTAGAAATAGTAAGTGATTTATATTTAAACTTAAATTTTGATTTCGTTTTATTTTTTATTGCATAAAGTGTTTGGCTGTTTTTAGCAGCAAAATCATCAACGAAAGCAATTAAATTTATCAATGTATATGTAGGGTGGGTGGGTGGCCTCTATCCCACCCTCTAATCAGTAAAACATAAGCGAGGGTTTTAAATTAATTTGTAAAATTTACATGAACACAAAATAATTGCAATTTTTAGAAATTTATTCATACAAATTTTTCATATTACTTTTGATGATGTTTTACTGATTGGAGGGTGTGATAGAAGCCACCCACCCTACATATACATATGAATTTCAATTACTGATCGTCTCAAGGTTTGGAGTAAAATTAATTACAAAACTTTTTGGATAAAAAAGAAATTCGAAAAGTAAAATTTTTGTTTGAATAAATTAATAAAAATGTGTTGCATGATGGGTGGGCAGAATTTAAATAAAAATTAGATAATATTGGCTATAGAAAGTCATTTATATTTCAACTTAAATTTTGATTTTGTTTGATTTTTTATTACATACAAGGTTTTATTGGTTTTTGCAGCAAAATAATCAACGATTAGCAATTAAATTTATCAATGTATATGTAGGGTGGGTGGGTGGCCTCTATCACACCCTCCAATCAGTAAAACATAAGCGAGGGTTTTAATTAAAAGTTGTAAAATATACATAAACATAAAATAATTGCATTTTTTAGAGATATATTCAAACAAATTTTACATATAATTTTTGATGATGTTTTACTGATTGGAGAGTGGGATAGAGGCCACCCACCCACCCTACTACATAGAAACATTAATTCCTTATCGTCTCGTGGTTTCCAATGAAATTAATTACACACTTGTTGAATAAAAAGGGAATTAAAAGGGTAATATTTTTGAGTGAGTTAATTATTAATCATTTTTGCTTTTTTTGACAGAAAATCCTCTTTAAAAATGCTATTTAATAATTCAGGTAATTTTAATCAATCAATTTTTAGAATTTTTTAAATACGAGGATTTATTTATGGATTCTAGAATTTTCTGATAATTTCGGTTTTAAATTTTTTGCATTTTGACTTTTAGAATTTTCATCGAGGTTTCTAGAATTATCTACCAATCTTTGCAAATTTAATGGATTTTTAAATTGATAATAATAATAATTAATAATTTTTTTACATAAATTTATTAAGAAATTTCAACGCTTTCTTGCATAATTTTAATTTTGTTAAATTATTTTTTAAATTTCATTTTTTATGTACAAAAAATCTAAATATTAAAAATGCTGCCTTTAAGTTTTTGCTATAATGAAAAATTCGACTTAATTAATTTTAATATAATGATCTAATTATGTTTCTAAGCATTGAAAGTTCTAAGCATTCAATTTTCTCAACATTGAATTTTCTAAGCATTGAATTTTCTAAGCAGTGATTTTTTTATGTACAGCAATTTCTAAACATTAAAAATTCTGGGCGTAAAATTTGTTTCACATTGAAAATTCCATGCGGAGAAAATTCTAGGAATTGGCTCTTTTTAATCGTTCCATTATTTATGTACAAAAAAATTCTAAATATTGAAAATTCTATGTCTTAAAGTTTTTCTATGCTGAAAATTTCGTTGTGGAGAAATTTAAAAATTGTGTAATATCAGAATAAACATATCTTAAACATTAAGAATAAAGAAAACACTTTTACTTTTTTATACAGTTACTGAAAATAAAACTTAAAGTGGTATAAAAAAGTAAAAGTGTGTTCTTTCTTCTTAATATTGAAATGTACCACCAAGTGAACGCAGTTAAAATCCAAGAATTAATATCTAAAACAATTTAATTTCAGCAGGTAAAAACTTCAAACTCTTTTCTGAAACTTTTTCTAACTTTTCCTAATTTTTTTAAAAAGATTTTCTTAATAAAATGCAATAACTTTCTTTATAGATTCTAGGATTTACATTAACGTTTTATTTATTCCTACATTTCTCCTTTATTCTAAAAAATGTAAGGTATTTCTGTTTCAAACTGCAAACATTTTCTTAAAAATGAATTACCTACACTCTTAGGTTTCTATAGGAAAAGCTTCATATTTTTCTTAAGATTCCCAGTTAGATCTTCGACTGTTCTAAAATTTCTAACATATTTTTTTTTATTTGTGAGGATTTCTTGCCACATTTCAACACAAGTTTTAGGAAATTTCTTTTAAATCTTTTTCATCATTTCTCGTGTAATATTTTTGGAAATTTATCTTCAAAATTTCAGATTTTCTATTATTTCTTTGTTTATTTTTTCAATTTTTTTCAATTCCTTTTCGTTTTCGATACCTTTTATCACGTTTCTAGAATTTTCTTCTATATTACTAAAATATTTTTCCAAAATTGTCTATTATATTTAAATTTTCATTATTTCATTTGAATGTTTCAAGACATTTTAGGTGTTAGAACGCTCCAGCATTTATGGTTTTCTTCTATCTGAATTTTTCAGCAGTTGCTCTTAAAAATGTTTATACTTTCCTATTATTCTTCCTTGTAAATTCTCTAAAAAAAATTAGCAACTTTTATCTTCTTTTTGAACAAATTTGAAACAGATCCGCATAACATTCAACAGATGACATTTGACATATGAAAGATCATAAGTGACATTTGACAGATGCCATTTTACAAAAAAGTAGATGACCCCATCTGTAATTAGTGATCTGTTTTTTGCTATATATCACATTTCATCACACAAAACAGCTGACATACGACACTTATTAGATCATAGATGCCGAATGGCTTTTGATAGATGACAATTTACTACAAATGGTAGATGGCGTAATATATCATGCTATATGTCATATTTTAAGTCATACGACAGATATCAAATGATAGATGATGAATAATTTGTGACAGATGCACATAATTTTTAACAGATGACACTTGACAGATGAAAGATTAAAAGTGACATTTGACAGATGACAATTTATTACAGATGGTAGATGACCTCATCTGTTTTCTGCTATATGTCATATTTCATGACACATACCAGCTGGCATACGACACTTATCAGATGATAGATGACGAATGACATTTGACAGATGACAACTTATTGCAGGTGCTAGACGATATAACACATCATTTTTTATGTCATCTACCATCTGTAATTAGTCATCTGATAATAGATGATAGATGACGAAAGATTTGAAACAGATGCACATAATATTCAACAGATGATATTTGACATATGAAAGATCATAAGTGACATTTGACAGATGACAATTTATAACAAAAAGTAGATGACACCATCTGTAATTAGTGATCTGTTTTTTTGCTATATATCACATTTCATCACACAAAACAGCTGACATACGACACCTATTAGATGATAGATGCCGAATGGCTTTTGACAGATGACAATTTACTACAGATGGTAGATGGCATAATATATCATGCTATATGTCATATTTTAAGTCATACGACAGATATTAAATGATAGATGATGAATAATTTGTGACAGATGCAGATAATATTTAACAGATGAAAGATTAAAAGTGACATTTGACAGATGACAATTTATTACAGATGGTAGATGACCTCATCTGTTTTCTGCTATATGTCATATTTTATGACACATACCAGCTGGCATACGACACTTATCAGATGATAGATGACGAATGACATTTGACAGATGACAACTTATTGCAGGTGCTAGACGATATAACACATCATTTTTTATGTCATCTACCATCTGTAATTAGTCATCTGATAACAGATGATAGATGACGAAAGATTTGAAACAGCTGCACATAATATTCAACATATGAAAGATCATAAGTGATATTTGACAGATGACAATTTATAATAGATGGTAGATGACCCCATCTATAATTAGTGATCTGTTTTTTGCTATACATCACATTTCATCACACAAAACAGCTGACATACGACACCTATTCGATGATAGATGACGAATGACTTTTGACAAATGACAATTTACTACAGATGGTAGATGGCATAATATATCATGCTATATGTCATATTTCAAGTCATACGGCAGATATCAAATGATAGATGATGAAGAATTTGTGACAGACGCATATTATATTTAACAGATGACATTTGACAAATAAAAGATTATAAGTGACATTTGACAGATGACAATTTATTACAGATACTAAATGACCTCATCTGTTTTCTGCTATATGTCATGTTTCATGACACACAACAGCTGGCATACGACACTTATAAGATGATAGATGACGAATGACATTTGACAGATGACAATTTACTACAGATGGTAGATGGCATAACATATCATTTGTTATAGCATCTATCATTTATAATTGGTCATCTGTTTTCTGCTATATGTCATATGTAATGACATAGTACAGCTGAAATTCGACAGATATCAGATGATAGATGATAAATGACAGATGACATATGACATTTGACAGTTGAAAGATGACAATTTATTACGGCTGGCATGCGATAGATATTAGATGACAGATGACGAATAACATGTAACAGATGACAGTTGACATTTAACAGATGACACACGACATTTTTTTAACTTATGAAATAAATCAATTTGGTATTTCTTAGAGTTTTTACTGTAAAATTTCTTTTGTTTAAATACAATTTCAAATGTTTTTTTTTCATAGAAACTGTAGAATTAATTAATTGAATTTCAATTGTTTCTGTTTTCAGTAAAAACCAGAATGAATTGTTTTAATTTTTTATTCCGAAAGTTTTGAAAAGTAAGAAAAGAATTATAGTAATAAGTCTGTAACTGATTTCAATTGTTTTAAGTAATGTTTAATGTTAAGAATTTCATTTTTTTCATAAAATTTTAATGTTTTGAAGTAAATATTTCTTATTTCTTACTGTTTCATTAAGTTTCAATTTATTAGTGTTTTTTTTAAATGTAAAATTTCACTTGTATTAAGTGAATTTTCAAATGTTTTAGTTCAAGAAAATTAACAGACAACTATTTCTAAGAAATTTTAACTTTTTCTTTTTTTTAACGTTTAAAACTAAATTTTGAGTTAATAATTTTTGATTTCCAATAGTTTTTTTTAAACTAATTATTAATTTTTTTAATTTCAAGTATTTTAAATAAATTTCAAACTTATTTTGCAGTTTTTATTTTTCTGATAAGAATTATCAATACTTTCAATCAAGTTTTAAACAGTTATCAAGAGTATTGCGAAATTCAATTTAAATATAGGAATTATTTAATCTGCAAAATTTTCAACTGTTTTTTTAGTAAATTTTTAATAATTTTTGGAAAGTTTTAATCTATTTTCAAGCAATTTGCCAGAATGTTCTTCAAATATGTCAGAAGAACGCAAAAACATGGATATATACACATATAAACTTTAATTTCTTATCGCCTCGAATTTGTAAAATTAATTATAACATTTTTCAGTGAGTAAATTAATAAAAAAATTATGCATGATGGGTGGGCAGACTTAAATCTAAATAAGATAATATTAGCTATAGAAAGTCATTTATATTTAAACTTAAATTTTGATTGTATTTTATTCTTTATTACATAGAGGGTTTGACTGCTTTTAGTAGCAGAATCATCAACGAATAGCAATTAGAGTTATCATGTATATGTAGGGTGGGTGGGTGGCCACTATCCCACCCTCCAATCAGTAAAACATAATCGAGGGTTTTAGTTAGTAGTAAAATGTAAACAAACACAAAATTATTGCATTTTATAATTTATATATTAATTTTATTCTAAAATTAGTTTAATGGGATGGATTTTGCAAGTAACTTCATGAGTCATATTTTATAAATTAAGGTTAACATTTTTTGGATGAAATTTATTGCACTTATTTATGACAGAAAACGCTATGCTCTAATTATTTTCGCACATCTGCAATTTGCTAAATTAGTACACACATATCCACCATGTCTATTGTAAAGTGTACCATTGTTGCAATTAAGTTTAATGCCTTTTAGTTGAAGATTGATGTAATCTCTAATTATTAAACTTGTTAACAAATTTTGTTCTCATTTTACAACGACGTTATACAATTTAAAAAAATATACATTTTCTGGCTAGCTGTTACGTGTAATTTTTAAATAAAGTGGTAAAACAAAGTCATCGCGACTCCTTCAATATATATTTTCTTATTCTTCGTGAAAGATTACAATAATCAAAATCATTTCGTAACGACAGGATAAGACGACACAAGAAAAACAGTTTCAAATTGTTCCCATTACTTCTAATACGTCCGTTCATTACATTACCCAAGGCTGAAATAAAACGTTGAGCAATTTCAGAGATCGTTAAAAAAAAGAAGAAATCGCAATTGCATCGGCGCTATTATGATATCATCGATTTATTTTGAGGCGCAATTACGAAAATCAGATGGTGACCTTGACTTTTGCCCAATTGGCGCCTGTTGTTTTCGCATATATCTTTCGGAAAAGGTCAGAGAGTTCCCGCTTTGAAACGGGCCCCCGTTCTTAATGGTAACGATGATATATTTAGAAGATATTGTTCCTAATTAACGTAAGAATTTTCGTGTCAGCGACGGAATTAGATGTGATATCACTGAAATTCGCAATCGTTTACGTTTAAACGATGACCGAATGCTTATTTCTGATTTTTTATCTTGTTGCAATTATTGATTAAAAAACTTAAAAAACTAAATTGCTTAATAATTTCAAGCTGAAGTTGTCGAAACTATAGTTACAAGTTAAAAAAATTTATCATCAAACAAAACCAATGAAAACATACTAGGAAATTAAAGCTTTTTCATCAATAAATTTTCAAGAATATATTTTTTTCTCATTTTATAAGTATACTAGAATTCTCGTAGAGAAAAATTTAATTAATTTTGCAACCAATAACTTTCCAATTGGAGTTTTAAGAATAGAAAATAGCATCCAACAATATTTTCAAGTTCGTAAATGTAATTCAAATCGTATTCTAAGCGTATACTGATTATAAATTCACATGCTAGAGGAAGAAATTCCGTACAATTAAACGACGCGATGACTAACCAACTCATACATATTAATAAGCCATTCATTAATTTGTATACAATAACGAGCGATTTTTAAAAAGCGCGAGCCTCGCCCCTAGGAAAATAATCACGCGAGGGACTCTAAAAGGATAAAAAAGGAGAAAAAAACAAACGAGCGGCTTTAAAATGCAGATGGGATAGCGCATACGAAGCATCTGTTGCCTTTGCAACCCGCGGGGAAATTTTAATCAGGAATGTTAGTGGAGGAAAAATTATAATTCCTCGCGAACGGATTTAAATTTTACACGCTTTAAATCAAGTCGGCCGTGGATTTATTACTCGATCGGATTTGTTAGATTAAAAAGATTGAAAAAGTTCTTAACAACACTTCGTTACTTAAATAAAGTCTTTTATCATTTCATAATGTAATGTAATATAAACTACACTGAATTAATAATAAACATTATTATTAATATTATTATTCATTTCTAAAAGCAGAATCTATTTATTCTACCTAAAAAAAAGTGAGCATTAAATCTAAAAATGATTATATAAGTCTGCCAGAAATACAGATACGATAATACCATCAAGGTGCCATCTGTGTTGCTACGCTGATGAGACCCAAAAAGATCGAAACCGGTCCATGGCTGTTGTTGACGGGAAATAATATTTAAATACAGACAATTTGTACTAAATTTTAAAGAATGCCAATGCATTGTTACTACGTGGTAATCCATACATACACTGAATTGAAAAACTCAGTGTTGATAAAAATAGTTAAAATTTTTACTATTTTTATCAACACTAAGTTTTTCAATTCAGTGTATGTATAGATTACCACGTAGTAACGGTCGCAACCATTCTCTTTATTATTTTTTTTATCAGTTTTGGCGAATTTTATATTTATGATATTTTTCGGAAGTGTCTTATAAATATTCAATACCATTCCATGTCCGAATTAATTATATCCTCATATATTCGGACAAATTTTGGCGGTCAAAAACTTTCTCCAATGCCAAAACGAGATGGTATGCTAATTGAAAAGTTTTACGAGTTGATCTATTTTGATTTTACGTTTTTACGTTCGACATTCGACGAATTATATAAATATAAACATGTAGACTATTAATGATTACACGGAAAAGAAATATTGATGTGGTTATCATGCTACTTTCACAAGTTATAGGAAAACGTAAAAATCTGTTTTTTTGTTATCATAATATACAATGTTAACGGGGAACAATAAGTAATTTCTATTTTAATCATTTCTTAAAAATTTAATTTAAATTTATTTTCAATTACAAACCTTAAGTTTAATTGCAGATACTTATTTATAAACTTGATTGTTAGCTTAAGAAATTATTTTTGCGAGTATAATATAATTAAATCAGAATGGACATTTAGGAGCATTTTTTGATTTTTACCATTAAAAATATTTCTTCCTGAATAATTATATAAAGATCAAAAGGAAATTTCTATGCAATAAATTACAAGCAAATCTTTAATTAGTTTCCGTGCGTCAGTTTTATTAAAATACGCTGGATTTCAACCTGAATCAATCATCAATTCATTCAAGAATTATTTTTTTCACAATTTTTAAGTCTCGAATTTAATTATGGAATTTTTTATTATCAAATTTCAACAATTGTGGTTTTATTTGAGGCATCATACGTCAATTGTTATTGGTATTTATTAAAATACGTTAGTTTCAAATGTATACATTTTGAAATTTACAAATTGATTCCTTTAAGAATTGATTACAAATTTTTACATCGCCAAATATAATTATAATTATAATCATTATTTTGCAAGCATTTTAGTTTGTTTGCAATTATCTCAGTTGAAGGGGGTTTTACCTG
Organism: Ontholestes murinus; assembly: GCA_963969525.1. NCBI lineage: Eukaryota > Metazoa > Arthropoda > Insecta > Coleoptera > Staphylinidae > Ontholestes > Ontholestes murinus. Next base: position 65,921,601 of record OZ018395.1, read on the forward strand.
AACCACTTCGTACGTCTTGTCGTACGTCAATTGTTTTTAGTATTTATTAAAATTTGTTATCTTAAGGTATGTCTAGATATTTTAAAGTTAATTCCTTTTGGGGATTTTTGTCTTTTAATTTCAAAACCGCCAAATGTAATTTCGGTTTTACGATCACCAATTTTGCATGGAATTTTCAATATATTACAGAAGTGAACTCTAGACATAAGATTTTGAATACTTAGAAATTTTAATGGTTTAAAAACTGTCAATCTCACCGCAAAGGATTTTTAACGTAAAACAATAGTTGCGTGAAATTATCAATGCTTAAAAATTGTCACACATAAAAAAAATACATTATGAAGTTCTCAAATATTCTTGAATGTTCTCAAATATTCTCCAATATTCTCAAATATTCTTAAACACTATGAAATATTCTTGAATATTCCCGTTAATAAATGTATTACTATTAATATTCTCAAATATAATCAAATATTATGGAATATTCCCTAATATACTCGAATATTATCAATTATACTCGAATATTCTCAAAATTACGGAACATTCTGGAATATTCTCAAATATTATCTACGTTGCATTATTTCAAATACTAAAAATTTTATTACATTACAGAATTTTTAATCTTTAGAAATTACTATACGTAAAAAAAACGATCCTTATAAAATTCAAAGCTTATGAATAAAACGTTCAATGTTAATAATAATAAAAAGTGGTAAAACAAAGTGATCCTGTTTTCTTTCTTCAGTATATTCAAGATGTACTACAAAGTAAACGCCTCCACAATTAAACAGTTAATAATAACTTTTATGCATTGAATTTCTAAGCACACAACTTTTAATGTTTAGAAATTCTTACGTAAAAAAATCACTATTTTGAAATTTCTCTACATCGAATTTGGATAGATAGGAAAAATTTGAAGACATAGAATTTTCAATATTAAGAATTTATGTACGTAAAAAATGCAATGTTTAAAAAGGATAAATTTCTAGGATTTTCTATGCATGGAATTTTCAATATAAATCAAATTTTATACGCAGAATTTTCAATGTTTAGAAATTGCTGCACATAAATATCCACTGCATAGAAAATTCAATGCCCAGAAAATGCAACGCTTAGAAAAATAATAAGATGATTAATATTAGATACAAAAAATTTCTCTACTTGGAAATTTCAATATAGGTTTAAACATTTTTATACATAATTAACCAAAGTTAAAAACCAGACAGTTTTTTTTAGAATTTTCTGAACATATATTTTGATAGAAAACAACATTTACATAAAGAATTTTCAATGCTTAGAAATTAACATGGATACAAAAATTTAATGCTTATATACATAATATTTTCAATGGCATTTTGTGTTTATACATAGAACTTTTGTTTGAAAGTTTTAATGGAAAAAAATACTATTTTGAAATTTCTCTACGTCGAATTTTCAGTATAGAAAAAAAAACTTTGGGACACAGAATTATTAATATTTAGAATTTTTTATTTGTACAAATAATGCTATCTTTATCTGCAATTTTCTCAACATTATTTTTTTCAATATGCTACAATTTTTATACATAGAATTTTCAGTGTTTAGAAATGGCTATACAAAAAACATTCATTTATTAGAAATTTGGATGCTTATAATATAAAACATTAATTTTAGTGAGTTTTACACATAGCATTTTTGAAGTCTGTTTCCAAAAAGAATAATATTTCAAAATTTCTTTAAATGTAAAAAAACTTTTTTAACATTAAAGTTTTCAACTAATAAATAATTAAATAATAAAAATATTTGTATTATTAGAATTTTCCCAACATAAAATTGTCAATATTTAGAAATTATACACATAAAAAATTAATTATTTAGATATTTAAATGCTTAGAAACATAAAATTTTTAATTTTTTTTAGTTCGTTGTAAATTTACTAATAATTTATAATTACGAAAACATTAAAAAAATATTATTAGAAATTTGTTTACATGATTCTTGATTATAAAATAAACTTTTATTCATTGAGTTTTCCATATTTAAACATTTTTATACATACAAAATCAAAACATTCTTAATTTTTAAATGTAAATTTTAACTATAAAACAACTTTAGATGTTGAATGTTTAGAAATTACTTTAGAATTTTAGACACATAGAATTTTCAATGTTTATTTAATATTCATAAAAAATTCAATACTTACAATTTCTAATGTTACTTACTTTTTAAAGATAGACATTTTATACTACAAAATTAAGTTTAATTTTTAGAATTTTCTACACGTGAAATTTTCAATATAAAATAGCATTTATTCATAGAATTTTCAATGCTTAGAAATTGCTATACATAAAAAAATCAATGCTTAGAAGTTTTAATGGTTGTAAAGATTTAATTTTTAATGTTATCGGTTTTTTATGCAGTTTTTAATGTTTAGAAAACTTTAGGTAGGACAATCAAAATTTTCTCTACACAGAATTTTTAATACGAAAATGCTTAATACATAAAACTTCCAATGTTTGGAAATATTTATGCAAGAAATTAATATTAATATAAAAAATAAACTTAAAGAATTTTTTATGTTTGGACATAAGATAAAAAAAAATGTATTTGTATATAACTTTCAATGTTTAGAAACTTTTATGTAAAAGAAAATACTGTTAAGAAATTTTCGATATAGAAAATAAACTTTTATAAATAGAATTGTTTATGTTTAAACATTTTTTTATACATAAAAAATCAATGCCTAAAAATACTCAATCGTTTACACAATAGGAAACAAGTTTTTTACATAGAATTTTTAACGCTTAGAAATTGCTATACATACAATTTTATTGCTTAGAAATTTTATGGATTAGAAACTTTAAATTTCTAATATTAGTTTCTTGCATATAATATTATCACATATAATTTTCAATGTTTAAAAATGTTTATGTAATTATTAATAAATTTCGAATTTTCACAATAGAAATTATCATATTTAGATAAAGATTTTTTATATGTAGAACTTTTAATGTTTAGAAACTTTTATGTAAAAGAAAAAAATATTTAGAAATTTCCTATATAGAAAATAAACTTTTATAAATAGAATTTTTTATGTTTAGACATTATTTTTATACATAAACAAATCCAAACTTAAAACAGCCAATTTTTAGAATTTTTTACACATGGAATTTCAATAGGAAACAAGTTTTTTACATAGAAGTTTCAATGCATAGAAATTGCTACACATAAAAAATATAATGCTTTGAAATTTTGTTGATTATAAACATTAAATTTCTAAAATTAGTTTTTTGCATAAAATATTATCACATAGAATTTTCAATGTTTAGAATTGTTTATGTAATTATGTAGAAATTTCGAATATTTATAATAGAAATTATCACATTTAGATAAAGTATTTTTATTTCTAGAACTTTCAATGTTTAGAAACTTTTGCTACACATAAAAATTCAATTCTTAGAAATTTTGTTGATTAGAAACATTAAATTTCTAGTATATAATATTATCACATATAATTTTCAATGTTTAAAAATGTTTATGTAATTATTAAGAAATTTCGAATTTTCACAATAGAAATTATCATATTTAGATAAAGATTTTTTATATGTAGAACTTTTAATGTTTAGAAACTTTTATGTAAAAGAAAATAATATTTAGAAATTTTCGATATAGAAATTAAACTTTTATAAATATAATTTTTTATGTTTAGACATTATTTTTATACATAAATAAATCCAAACTTAAAACAGCCAATTTTTAGAATTTTTTACACATGGAATTTCAATAGGAAACAAGTTTTTTACATAGAAGTTTCAATGCATAGAAATTGCTACACATAAAAAATATAATGCTTAGAAATTTTGTTGATTATAAACATTAGTTTTTTGCATAAAATATTATCACATAGAATTTTCAATGTTTAGAATTGTTTATGTAATTATTTAGAAATTTCGAATTTTCACAATAGAAATTATCATATTTAGATCAAGTATTTTTATTTGTAGAACTTTCAATGTTTAGAAACTTTTATGCAAACGAAAACAATATTTGGAAAATTCTTTACATTTAGTTTACAATATAGAATAATTTCTTGCAGACAGAATTTTTAATATTTAGAAATTTATAAATATAAAAAATGCAATGATTAAAAAATATTACTTTTTAGAATTTTCTCCACATGGAAGTTTTAATATAAAACATTTTTTACACATAGTATTGTTATGCATTAAAAAGAAACCCTTTAAAGCAGAAAATGTTTAATGTTAATTGGTTTTTCATTTGTTTAGAAATTTTAATCCGAAGAAATCTTAAATATTATTTTTCTCTACATGGAATTTTCGATATAGAATAGAAAAATAATTTTCTATAGAGTTTTCGATGTATAGAAACTGCTATATATAAAAAATACAATGCTAAGAAATTTTTATGGTTAGAAACATTCAATTTTTATGTTGATTGGTTTTTATGCAATTTTTAATGTGAAAAATCAAAATTAAGAAATTTCTCCGTATAGAATGTTCAGTAATTGAAATTAGAATAGAATAGAAAAATGATTTTGTATAGAATTTTCAATGTATAGAAACTCCTATACATAAAACCAGAATGTTAAGAAAGTTTAATGGTTAGCAATTTTAAAGTTTAATTTTAATAGGTTTTTATACAGTTTTTAATGTAAAAAATCAAAATTAAGAAATTTCTTTACCTAGAATTTTCAATAATTAATTTTTTTTATACATAAACAGTTTAAAGTGCCTATAAAGCTGACGATCTTTAGAATTTTCTTTACATAAAAACTTTTGTGCATAGATGTTCATAAATTGGTATACATAAAAATATTAGTGCTTAGAAATTTGAATTCTCAGAAATATTTAATTTTTAATGTTCAGTTAATTAGTTTAATGTATAGAGTTTTTATACAAGGAACGAAGAATATTCAATGTGTAGACATTTTTATTTTAAAAAAATCAATATTTGGAAATTTCATGTAATTTTCAATATACAAAACATTTTTACACAGAGAAATTTCGTGGAATTTTTAATATACAAAAAGTTTTTACATACAGAACATCTCTCAATACTACAAAAAACGTGGAGAATAATCTTGTATTGTATTTTTTTTTAATTATAAGAACTGTTATTGATATTGAACTTGCCATCGCTATTTTTTTAAGTACAGAATGAATCACCGATGTTAAGCACGTTACGCACATTAATCGAATATGAGTAAGTGGTTTGCATTCATGACTGAAAACTTAACCTTGAAACAACGACACGGTCAGGTCGTCGTATTAAGGTTGAATCTGGTTTCAATTATAATCAGGATGATTGATACCATAATTGCTTGGCATTGTTGTACGTGGGAAATTTTATGCTAATTAATTAACACTATGATAATTTCATGCATAAAATTATATAAGCATAAATTATATATGAATAATATCTTCGTGTAATAGTTATCGAAAATTTAATTCATAATTGATTACGTAATTATGTGAAGGTGTGTATTTAATGAATTTTAATTTAAAAAAATCGTCAACTGCACACTCTACTATAACATTCGTTAATATTTACGTTGTGCATATTACTTTCCCTATATACGAAGTATATATAGGGGAAGTATTGTTTTGGTGCATGAAAATGTCTGTGGGCGCTGTACCTCAAAAATGAATGATCCGATTGAGATGAAACTTTAAACTTAAGGTTTTATCGTTAAACACTGGAACTGAAAAGCTTTTGGTAAACATTCATAAACCGGAAGTGGATGTTTACGCGAGGCGTTTTTTTGATTTTTCTCAATATTTTTCCAAATTTGAAAAATATTACATAACTTTTCAAACAAAGGTTAAAGGGAATGAGAAACTGAAGTTTTATTAAGACATGTTTTTCGTAAAATTCTTAACTTGTGAGAAGAAAATTTAACATAAGAATTTTTCAGAAAAATTTTTCTTTAACGATTCTTGAAATTTCAGTAATTTCTCCTCCACACTTTCAGTTTTTATTGCAACTTCCTTTCCAAAGAATTTTCATCGAGAATTCTACAAATTTTTACAAAGCAAAGATTTCAATCAAGAGTTTTTCAGAAAGTCATTATTTATATTTATTTATAGAAATTTCTTCGTGGTTTTTGTACAATATTTTGTTTAACTTTTTCTATAATTTTCTCAGATGATCCATAGATTTCATTTTAGATCTATAAATCTTTTTTGAGAATTCTAGAAGATTACAGTAATTTCGTTTTCTTATCCAATAAATAAATAAATAGATATTTCCAGATTTTTAGCAAATATTTTATTCGAAAGTTCTAGATTTTCGGAAAGTACTTTCAAGATTTTGTTTAATTTTATAATTTATTAGGGATATTTTTTCTAAATTTCTAGAACTTACTTAGAGGCTTCTAGAAGTTTCAGGGATTTCTTCTCCATATTAAAAGTTCTTTGCATCTTCCTTTCCAAAGAATTTTGATCGAGGATTTTAGAATTTTTCACAAGTTTTCCTTATAGGTTTCTAGAACGTTTTTGGAGGATTCTGAAAGTTTACAGTAATTTCTTCTTCATATTTCCAGAATTTTTAGCAAAGGTCTTATTCGGGAGTTTTTTAGAAAGTTAGCTTTAATATTTATAGAATTTTCTTTGAGGCTGTTTCCAGTTATTTCTCTTCCAGATTTTAATATTGTCGTATAAATTGCAATGATTTTTTCCAGAACTTTAGACATTTTTCGAGTGTTCAGAAAGTTCCAGTAACTTTTATTCAGATTGGAGGCTATAGATTTTTCTAGGAAATCTGTTCCAAGAATTCTAGACTCTTTTCATTCATTTCTCTTGTAGATATCAAGATTTTTTTTCAAGCAGTCGTTTAAATTGCGGTGTTTTTAGAATTTTCAAAAAAAAAAATGTTTATAAATTCAGAAAATTTCTAGTAAATTGCGAAGATTTAAATGAAGGATTTTTTAGAAAATTTGTTGTTAAAAACTAGACTATTTTCGAGAGAAATTTTTAGTAATTTCTTCTCCACATTTCAATATTTTTTCAACTTCTCTTCTAAATCGTAAAGATTTTCTTTGAGGCTCTAGAATTTTTATAATTTTCTTCTAGAAATCTAGATTATTTTCTCGAGGGTTCAAGAAATTTTTAGCAATTTATTCTCTAGAGTTCGAGATTATTTTGAAGTCGTCTTTTAAATTGAAAAGATTTTCTTTGAATGCCTAGTATTTTCTAGAATTCTTTTTCTAAAAGTTTATAGTTTAGAAAATGACCAATAACTTCTTAACAAAAATTATTTTTTTAAACTATTCTTATAAATTTCGAAGATTTTTTTCAGACTCTAAATGTTTTTTAATTCGTCTGCTTTTCGAAAATTCAGGTAAATTTTAGCAATTGCTTCTCTAGAATTCAACATTTTGGTTCAACTGGAGGCTATAAACTTATTTAGAAAGTTCTAAATTGCAGAATTTTTCTTAGAGGGTCTAGATTTTTTTAGAAAATTTTCCCCTTGAAATCTTTTCTTATTTTAGAGAAAGTTTAAAGAATTTTCAGTAATTTCTCTTATATTTATTCAACTGGTCTTCTAAATTTCTAGGAGGCTGTAGAATTTTTAGAAAATATTAATTTAGAAATCTAGACTTTTTTTTCAAGGGTTCAAGAAATTTTCAGATTTCTCCTCCAGATTTCAAGGTTATCTTCTTATCTTCTAAATTACAAAAAAATCTTGGAGGCTATAGAAAATTTGTTTGTAGAAATTTAGGTTTTTCTGGAGGGTTCAGGAATTTTTCAGTAATTTCTCTTTTTTGAGGCCTTAGATTTTTGAGAATGTTCGTTCTAAAATCTAGACTCACTTTTTCAAGAATTCAAGAAATTTCCACTAATTCCTTCTCTAGGTTTCAAGATTTTTTAATTCAACCCGCTTTCTAAATTGTGAAGATTTTATTGGAAACTGTAAAATTTAAAAAAAAAGTACGTTTAGAAATTTAAAAAAATTCTAACCCACCCTAAAATCAGTAAAACATAAGCGAGGGTTTTAATTAAAAGTTGTAAAATGTAAATAAACATAATATTATTGCACAATTTAATAGATTTATTCAAACAAATTTTGAAATTTAAGAAAAATAAAGACATAACTTTTCAAACAAACAAAAAGTTAAAGTAAAGTTAAAGTTTTATTGAAACATTTTTTTGTTCTTAATTTAAAAATTTTGAATTTTTTTCCATATTGTAAAAAATATAAAATCAAACTTTAAATTTTTTAAGCAGAAACTTTCTACATGTATTCTGAATATTTTTAGAAATTTTCAAGTCGATGGCAATTGTTTTTATATTTTTTTTTCAGACCATAAAAATTATGATTGCAATTTTTTTAACGTCTCTTTAATTTGACGTGGTTATTTAAAAAAATCTAAAATCAAACTTTTGAATCTTTTAAGCAGTAATATTCCTACATATAGTCTCAATATATTTAGAAAGTTTAAAGTCGATAGCAATTGTTTTTATATTTTTTTCAGACTGTCAAATATATGATTGCAATTTTATTAACATCGCTTTCTATTGACGTAAAATTTGCAAAATCTAGAACCAAACTTTTGACTTTATAAGCATCAACATTCCTACATGTATTTTGAATGTACTTAGAAAGATTCAAGTTGGTAGCAATTGTTTTTATACTTTTTCAGGCCGTGAAAGTTACGATTGCAATTTTTCATCGTCTCTTTCATTTGACCTAAAATTATTTAAAAATCTAAAATCAGCTTTTGATTTTTCCAAGCAGCAACATTTGTACATGTATTCTGAATATATTTAGAAAATTTCAAAACGATGGCAATTGTTTTTATATTTTTTTAGACCATCAAAATTATGATTGTAATTTTCTTAACGTCTCTTTCATTTGACGTAAAAATAATGAAGAAACTAAAAAGAAACCTTTGTTTTTTTAGGCAGCAACTTTTGTACATGTATTTTGAATATATTTAGATAGTTTCAAGTCGATAGCAATTGTTTATATATTTTTTTCAGGCCGTCAAAATTATAATTGCAATTTTGTTAACTGCTCTTTCATTTGACGTAAAATTATTAAAAAATCTAAAATTAATCTTTTGATTCTTTTAAGCAGCAACATTCCCAAATGTATTATGAATATATTCAGAAAGTTTCAAGTCGATGGCAATTTTTTTTATATTTTTTTAACACTGTCAAATATATGATTGCAATTTTCTTGACGTCTTTTTAATTTGACGTAAAATGATTAAAAGATCTAAAAGCAAACTTTTCATTTTTTAAGCAGCAACATTCCCACATATATTCTGAATATATTTAGAAAGTTTCAAGCCGATAGCAATTGTTTTTATAATTTTTTCAGACCGCCCAAATGATAATTGCATTGAATTTCCACTTAAACTTGTAGATATTTTTAATACAAATAACTTTGAAGTTTATCTTTTAATTATTTAAAAACTAATAATAAACTATAGGAGCTAATAGAAATTTATATAAGAAGTGAATATAAATAATTTAAAATTGAGCAAATAATTAAGAATAACCTCATAGTTTTCCAGAAAAATATAGGGAAAGTATTATGATGGCCACATCACCATTTTATTAAGTGTTGATCTAATGTTGGGAATTTAAATATAATGTAATTATTTATTGTTGTTCTCTTAATATTTCCATCAAAGTGTGAGGTTGAAAATTATTATTAAAAACAACGTGTCTCTTTCTTTATTATATACCTAAAAGTCAATATTATGTAAGATTCTAAATATTTAAGTGCTGTGAGTGCTTACAATTTTTTTAAGATGTATAATAGTGGTGATAGTGTGGATCCTTGCGGCAGATCTCTATGAGGGGTGTATAATTTATAAACATAATTTTGGGTTCATATTTTTATATATTAAGAAAAGCTTTCATATTAAATTAATCAAGCATGCATGCAACAGATAGATAACCTAATTATTCGAGTTATAAAATTAAATTGTAAAAATCTTCCTCTCGTAAACATTTTCACATCGATCAAACTTGATGTTTGCGTTAAACATTATATCAACTGATCGATCGACTAAACGGAAATATAATATTTCCCATCGCCACATCGTAAACTAGGTTGGAAGTTTCACGTGATATGCTTGAAGCCGAGCGTGGAAAAGCTCGAAAACCGAAAGTAATTCGATCAATCCGGCGTTACCTACAACGGTATTGAACCCGTGACCGTTTAAATAATGATAATAAATTTGCGCGGGGAAAGGGGGGCGCCTTGTCCAGATTCCCATGCATACGGAACCTCTGTAGGAGTTTTATAATTGCTGGAATAAACGACGTTACCGTTATGAGTGTATTGTCTAGTCGGTAATGCCCATGGGAATGGATTTAATACACTCTGTGGGAAGTAATTATTTAAAATGTGTACTCCTTTTTTCCCCTCTTGTAATTAGTTGTAATGGAAACACGAAGTGGAACAGGGAGGATGTTACATAAGAATTTTTTCAATATACAGAAGTTAAAAAGGGTTTTATTAAAAATAAAAGCAGTGGTTGTATTTAGATTTTAATTACAATTATCATTATTTTTTCCTGTTCAAAATTGAATGCAATTAATTCTCAGCAAAGTATTTTTTACCATTTAGGTAATATATTGGTAATTACTGGCATATTTACATCAATTTTACACAATATTATATTTTTAGAGAATAATGAATTGAATGATGAATATAATTAAAAATCTAATTACAGAAATTATATAATTATTCATTAACCATTAAAACATCGTCGTGTTTAAACGGGTTTCTATTTCCAACACCCAATTCCGGTCCAAACTTCCTGTTCCAAACAACGGGCAATGGTTTCATTTTAAACAAACACACGCGCGTACCGCAAAAAATTATTCACCACTCAGACAAAACTCCATAAAGCGCAGTAACTAAAAGGTAAATAAATAATGCCGGCAAAGTGCATATTTTAATTAATCGCGAGTGCGGCGAAATTGCATCAAAAGCGCGCGCCGCGTTCGAACCTGCCTTTAATTAAAAATGTCCCAGCCGAAGAAGAATATTCTGCGACTGTGGCGAAAATAATAATAGAGAGAATGGAAATGTCGATTAAACGATCTTTTTTTGTTTTGGTGTGTGTAGGTGTGGGTTAAATTCAGCATATTAAAGCCGGCTGGCTGTTAATGAAGAGCTTCGGTAATTAGAAACTCAACGGGTGATGCAATTCGCTATTATTTTATGTAATGGCTGTTCCGGAATGGTTGCGCGAACAAATGGCTCGTAACATTCTTTTAATTCTTTTTGTATCGGTCTACGTTCACTCCATTAAATTTGCCCATTTAACGATTGTAGCTCATTTAATTTCAAGTTAATAACAATTGCTCTAATGCGTATTAAAAACACATTCCTCTTTTATGGATTTTTGTATATCTAAAGTTAATTCCTTGATTGGTGATTAGTTTACAATTTTTTAAATCATCGAACGCATTTTAAAAATTTCCATCTGACGTTAAGATTATTGTAGCTCATTTATTTGCAAGTGTTTAACAGGAAACTATAAACACGTTCTTCTTTTATGGATTTTTGTATATCTCCAGTTTATTACATGGTTGCTAATATGGTTAGAATTTGTTAAATAACGAAAGCATTTTAAAAATTTCCAACTGAAGCTAAGATTGTTTTAGCTCGTTTATGCGCAAGTAAATGGCAATTGTTTTACAGGGAACCATAAAAACGTTATTCTTTTATGGATTTTTGTATATCTCAAGTTTATTACTTGGTTGCTGATTTAGTTACAATTTTTTAAATAATCGAACGCATTTTAAGAAGTTGCAGCTAAAGTTTAGATTGTTGTAGCTCATTTATTCGTAAGTAAATGGCAATTGTTTTACCGGTAACTATAAACACGTTCTTCTTTTATGGATCTTTGTATATCTCAAGTTTATTAAATGGTTGCTAATATAGTTACAATTTTTTAGATAACGAAAGCATTTTAAAAATTTTCAGCTGAAGCTAAGATTGTTGTAGCTCGTTTGTGCGCAAGTAAATGGCAATTGTTTTACAGGGAACCATAAAAACGTTCTTCTTTTATGGATTTTTGTATATATCAAGTTTATTATTTGGTTGCTGATTTAGTTATAATTTTTTAAATAATCGAACGCATTTTAAGAAATTTCATCTAAAGTTAACAATGTTGTAGCCCATTTATTCCCAAGTTAATGGCAATTGTTTGAAACATAATCATAAATACGTTCTTCTTTTGTGCGTTTTTGTACATTCCAAGTTAATTCCTTGGCTGCTGATTTTATTACAATTTTCTAAATAATCGAACGCATTTTAAAAATTTCCAGTTAAAGTTAAATTGTTGTAGCTCTTTTATTCGTAAGAAAATGGCAATCGTTTTACAGGTAAGCATAAATACGTTCGTTTCTTATCGATTTTCATACATCTAAAGTTAATTCCTTGTTTGGTGATTTTATTACAATTTTTTAAATAAACGAACGCATTTTAAGAAATTTCATCTAAAGTTAACAATGTTGTAGCCCATTTATTCCCAAGTTAATGGCAATTGTTTGAAACATAGTCATAAATACGTTCTTCTTTTGTGCATTTTTGTACATTCCAAGTTAATTCCTTGGCTGCTGATTTTATTACAATTTCCTAAATAATCGAACGCATTTTAAAAATTTCCAGTTAAAGTTAAATTGTTGTAGCTCTTTTATTCGTAAGAAAATGGCAATCGTTTTACAGGTAAGCATAAATACGTTCGTTTCTTATCGATTTTCATACATCTAAAGTTAATTCCTGGGTTAGTGAGTTAATTACAATTTTTTAAATAATCAAACTTATTTTAAGAACTTCCAGCCAAAGTTAAGATTGTTGTAGCTCATTTATTCGCAAGTAATTGGCAATTATTTTAGAGGTAATCATAAATACGTTCTTCGTTTATGGATTTTTGTACATCCACAGTTAATTCCTTGTTTGGTGATTTAATTACAATTTTTTAAATAATCGAACGCATTTTAAAAATTTCCAGCTAAAGGAAAGAACGTTGTAGCTCATTTATTCGTACGTAAATCGCAATTATTTTACAAGCAGTCACAATTACGTTCTTCCTTTATGGATTTTTGTACATCTTAAGTTAGTTCCTTGTTTGGTGATTTTATTACAGTTTATAAATAATTGAACGAATTTTAAGAATTTTCAGCCAAAGTTAAAATTGTTGTAGCTCATTTATTCCCAATTAAATGACAATTGTGTGACACATAGTCATAAATACGTTCTCTTTTATGGATTTTTGTACATCTAAAGTTAATTTATTGGTTGCTGATTTTATTACATTTTTTAAATAATTTAACGCATTTTAATTATTTCTTGTTAGAGCTAAGATTGTTGTAGCTCATTTATTTGCAAATAAATTGCAATTGTTTTACAGATAATCATAAATACGTTCTTTCTTTATGGTTTTTTGTACATCTCAAGTTAATTTTTGGGTTGGTGATTTTTTTACAATTGCTTAAATAATCAAACGCATTTTAGAAATTTTCAGCTAAAATTAATATTATTGTAGCTCATTTATTTGCAAGTAAATGGCAATTGTTTTACAGGATGTCATAAATACCTTCTTATGTTATAGATTTTTGTACATCTAACATTAATTTCCAGATAAAGTTCAGATTGTTGAAGTTCATTTATTCGCAAGTAGATGGCAATTGTTTTAGAGGAAATCGTGAATACGTTCATCCTTTATGGATTTTTGAACATCTCAAGTTAATTCCTTGTTTTCAGATTTAATTACATTTTCTGAAACAATCGAATGCATTTTAAGAACTTCCAGCTAAAGTTTAGATTGTTGTAGCTCATTAATTCGCAAGTAAATTGCAATTGTTTTACAAAGTAGTTATAAATACATTCTTCGTTTATGAATTTTTGTACATCTACAGTCAATTCCTTGGTTGCTGATTTTATTACAAATTTGTAAATAAACGAACGCATTTTAAAATTTTCTAGCTAAAGTTTAGATGTTTGTAGCTTATTTATTCGCAAGTAAATGGCAATTGTTTTATAGATAATCATAAATACATTCTTCCTTTATGGATTTTTGTACAACTCAAGTTAATTCCTTGGTTTTTTATTTAGTTACATTTTTTTGAACAATCGAATGCATTTCAAGAATTACAGCTAAAATTAAGATTGTTGTAGCTCATTAATTCGCAAGTAAATGGCGATTTTTTTAGAGCTAATTATTAATAAATTCTTTATTTATGGATTTTTGTATATCTACAATTGATTCCTTGTTTGGTGATTTTATTACATTTTTTTAAATAAACGAACGCATTTTAAGAATTTACAGCTAAATTTAAGTTTCTTGTAGCTCATTTATTCGCAAGTAACTGGCAATTGTTTGGAGGTGATCATAAATACGTTCTTCTTTTATGGATTTTTGTACATTTACAGCTAATTTTTTGGTTAGTGTTTTTTTACTACAATTCTTTAAATGATCTGACGCATTTTAAGAAATTCCAGCTAAAGTTAAGTTTGTTGTACCTCATTTATTTGCAAGTAATTGGCAATTGTTTTGCAGGTAATAATAAATACGTTCTTCTTCTATGAATTTTTGTACATTTCAAGTTCATTCCGTCTTTGGTGATAATAATACAATTGTTTAAATAATCGAACGCATTTTAAAAACTTCCATCTAAAGTTAAATTGTTGTAGCTTATTTATTCGCAAGTAACTGGCAATTGTTTTATAGGTATTTATAAATACGTTCTTCATTTATGGATTTTTGTACATTTTAAGTTAATTCCGTCTTTGGTAATTATATTACAATTGTTTAAATATTCTAACGCATTTTAAAAATTTCCAGCTAAAGTTAAGATTGTTGTAGCTCATTTATTAGTATCTATATGGCAATTGTTTTACAGGTAATACTTTAGATGAATAGTAGTGGTATGTTTTGAACTAATAAATTAAGTTTTCTATACATGTATCGTAAAATACGAAATTGATGTGAGTTTGATGTGATTGCAAAAATTGCATTTCGAACAGAAAATAACATTCTGCGACAATTTACTTTCCCGAACGTTCCTCTGCACAAAAGGCTGTGTCTTTGCGTTGCATAAATTGGAAATTTTCCACAAGGGATCGCGACTTAATTGAACGTCCGAATCCTTTGGAATGTCGGAAAACTTTGCATAAATAAAGGGAATAATTTTAAGTTAATAAATTTATTTAAAAATTTTTTTTTACTAAAGAATTGATTATTATTCAGTCTAGCATTGCACATGAGTGTTGTGTTTATTACAACTAGACGCCGTTTTATATTTATTATCGTTTTTCGTCATATGGTTTATGAGATAGGACGGAATGGAATCAAACTGAGCAAATATTTATCATTCGCTTATCTAAGCATACGCGTGATAACAATATCGAGGATGTTATTATAATTAGAATGAAGGATGCGCGTATTCATGCATTTATAATTTTCCATTACGAATTTACATGTTTATTTCCATCTTAAGATATATTGATCTGCAACGTCTCTCTCAATTCACACCAGCAACTTAAAAAATATATAATTCTGGACGTTCAATAGTTTAATAGTTAATATTAAGATAACGTGATATTAAATATGGATTTTCAACATGTAAATCAATCAATTTAATAGTTAAGGCTGAAACATTATCCTTCTGAATGTTTTTTTTTAGTAACGTCAGTAACAATACAATCCTTCTGTATATGTTTTTTTTAAGTAACTTCAGTAACAATAAGATAAGTACTGTGACCGTTATCTTTTCGCGTCCACGTTTCCATATCTTCCGCACTGAACATTAAACATGAATTACGGCGACACGATAAATTTCGCAACCGAGACAGACATTGGTGGAAGCGCGGGCATTGTCTATTAAACCAGACGAGACAATGGCTTTGTTGTTTGCTGAAGTCTTGCTGGGAATTTGCATTAGGAAATGGCAGTCACGGCGGCGTGAAAAATCCGCAATAATGTGTCGCAGTTACGTAGGACGAACTGGGTGATTACCGCACCAGAAACTTGGACGTCGGTATGGTAATGTGTTTATGTCCTGAATTATCTTGCTGTTGTTACAGCGTTAACGAGTTAAAACAGACAGAGGTAACATATCTTTACAAAAGAGAATATTTGAAATGATATGCTAGGCACTCATCAATAACAAATTACAAGTTCTTATTGATAAATACAATTAGTATGGAAACCTGACACTGTTTCAATTTGTTTGTAATGTTTTATGACATCTTAAAATAGGGAACATTTGACTTGACTTGATGATAATGAGTGCATAGTATACAAAATATATATCTAAGCATTAGAAAATAAACTGTGAAGAAAGGATAAATCAGTGTAGAATTGACACAACGTTATAAGTTTATTTCAATTCGATTCAACAAGTATAACAAAGTAGAATATTTCAACATCAACAACAATAAATCTTCACGAAACCAAAAACAAATATCAATTCTTTCAGAAATATAAGAGGAAGACATTTGATTGTAAACTTTGTTGTAAGGTCGAAAACGATTTAGATAATTAGTGGTGTTCCTCAAGGCTCCACACTTGAACTAATACAGTTTAACATCTTGTATGATCAGAATCTTCACCTTTTAATTGTTAAAGTGAGAATTTTCAACCCAAAGAATATATTTTAATCAAAAAAACCAACAATACAAATTCATCAATTCATTGTATTGAATTGAATTATTAAACCGAATCAATTTTGCAGATCACAAAGAGTTATAATTAACATATCGATTAGTATTGCCAACCACACAGGAAATAATAAAATTAACTTTAAATCAATAAATGCATTATATAATCTTCCTGCTAAACGCATTGAATAATTAGTTAATTACATAATTACGCCAACACTGATTCCATCTGTAACAGCGTGGGACATAAAATAAACGCTTAAAAATACCTTCCAGAAGAAAGTCTCGCTTATTTTTCTTTAAATTAATCAATTAGTCGCACGTTTCAATTTGGATTTTAAGCCCCCTTCGTATGAATAAATTAGACCTATCAATTAGACCGGCCCTGGCTTGTAATTCCACGGCCCGCCGATTCGGATTATATCGAATGCCTCCGTAATTATTTACATCTGTAATAGTCACCAATTAGCATAATTAGAAACTGTTGAATTAGGCCTTATGATAATTGGAGTTAGTTATAACTTACTAAAATTAAAATTGATTACTTATCAAAACTGGACTGGATCTAAATCAAGGAATTTAATAATAAAATGTATTAAAATCCTTTAGTTCGTTGTAGAAAATTAAATAATAAATTTAAAAATACGAAAACATTTCGTGAAGCTACAACAGTGAGTCTTACTAAGACTACAAAACAAATTAATTTGAAACAACTACTTCTCTGGCTAGAACCTCGAAATAATTTCATACAAATTAGTGTTATATGAAATATATATTAATTTAGAGTACAATTATAAATTTTGAAACCAATTGCTTCGCATATACACTCTTTAGAATGATTTAAATCACAAACTGAAAATTTCGTTCTCCCCTAAATCTGAGTTTAAAGTATTGCCATTTTGTTTTAAAGAATAATCAATCAATTATTTTACGTTTTATTAAATATATATTAATTTAGAGTATAACTGTCAATGTTGAAACCAATTCCTTTGCATATACACTTTTTAGAATGATTTCAATCACAAACTGAAAATTTCGTTTTTCCCTAAATCTAAGTTTAAAGCGTTGCCATTTTGTTTTAAATTATAATCAATCAATTATTTTATGTGATATGAAATATATATTAATTTAGAGTATAATTATAAATTTTGAAATCAATTCCTTCGATTATACACTTTTTAGAATGATTTAAATCACAAACTGAAAATTTCGTTTTCCCCTAAATCTGAGTTTGAAGTATTGCCATTTTGTTTTAAAGAATAATCAATCAATTATTTTCTGTTATATCAAATATATATTAATTAAGAGTATAATTATAAATTTTGAAATCAATTCCTTCGCATATACACTGTTTAGAATGATTTAAATCACAAACTGAAGATTTCGTTTTTCCCTAAATTTGAGTTTAAAGCGTTGCCATTTTGTTTTAAACTATAATCAATCAATTATTTTATGTTATATAAAATATATATTAATTTAGAGTATAATTATAAATTTTGAAACCAATTGCTTCGCATATACACTTTTTAGAATGATTTAAATCACAAACTGAAAATTTCGTTCTCCCCTAAATCTGAGTTAAAAGCGTCGCCATTTTGTTTTAAATTATAATCAATCAATTATTTTATGTTGTATAAAATATATATTAATTTAGAGTATAATTATAAATTTTGAAACCAATTGCTTTGCATATACACTTTTTAGAATGATTTAAATCACAAACTGAAAATTTCGTTTTCCCCTAAATCTGAGTTTAAAGCGTCGCCATTTTGTTTTAAATTATAATCAATCAATTATTTTACGTTTTATTAAATATATATTAATTTAGAGTATAATTATAAATTTTGAAATCAATTCCTTCGAATATTTTAATTATTAACTTGAAATATAAAAACATCTATAAAAGAAGAACGTATTTATAATTACCTGCAAAACAATTGCTAGTTACTTGCAAATAAATGAGCTACAATAATCTTAACTTCATATGGATTTTTTTTTAAATGCGTTCGATTATTTAAACAATTGTAATAAAATCACCAATCAAGGAATTAACTTTAGATATACAAAAAGTTGTAAACATAAAATTATCTTTAAGTAATTTTGTAATTTCCTGTTTTGTTTCCTTAAGTGGAAACATTGAAGCAACTTCCTGCAATCATTGAATGTAAATTTTAATGTTGAATCACTTTTCAACTTTGATGATTATAAATCAGCTACGAATAATTCGAATAGATTTCTACAATTCCCAGAGTTGTTTACATTTTTAATAATACTGTCGACTGAGTATGTTTACATCGTTAAAAATGACACTCACTTTCTTGATAAGGATACGATAACTGATAACCGTTACAGATAATAATGGAAAAACCAAGGAGATATGCATTATGCTCATACGTTATCTAATCTTTGATTTTGGGACAAGGCTTGTGTGATGATGATTTACATTAGTTTATTCGAATGTGTAAACCTTCTTTGTGCTCTACTAAAATAGTGTTTAGTGTTTGGACTTATTCCATAAAAACTAATGTTGGATTAGAAGTGTTTGAGTATCATGCAAATATAATTATAAATATGCTAAAGGTAAGCTTAAGTTGTAGGGTTAAATCTTTAAAGTAAACTCCTTTTCCTAGCTTTAAACTTAAAAATGTTGAATTGCTCCAAATTACCACTACAAAACTCTCTTTATTTTTTTGGAAAATAATTTATGCGCAGCTTTATACTCCTAACACTTTTATTACCATAACATTGATTGATACTTTTGTGAACGATATTTATAAACGTATAAAACTTCATCATAAATAATACTCATATTATCATTATTCATCTGCCTGATGAAGCCAGTGTATGGTGAAACAATTGTAGCAGTATCTTTAAAATTAAGCTAAACTATAAGTTTATTAATTCTTGCTTTTTGTTTTTGTTTTAGATGTATCAATCAGTGGATCATAGGATGTCGACGATGACGATAAGATCGAACCAGGATCCGGATTATTGCTACACGAACCGCACCTCGCCGAAGTACGAGTCGTACCACGAGCTGATCTACAGGGGTAACCGGCGCAGGCTGTCCTCGACGGGGGAGGGAAGTGGCGACTGTAGTACCACCACGTCGGGGAGCAGTTACGGTGAGAAGGAGGACGGCAGCGAGGGCAGGGCGGAGAGCGAGGAGAACGACAGGGAGGCGGAGAGTCCGAGGGCGGAGAGTCCCAACGACGGGATCGTCAGTGAGGATGAACGGCAGAGGGTCGAAACCCACTACAGGGGATTGAAAACACAGGTGGGTACCATCAGAAAATCGTTTCGATAAATTTTCTTGAAAAAGTTTACAAGTTATATTAACATAAAAATTTATTCAGTAAACCCTCGCGAATGTTCTACTGATTGGAGGGTGGGTTAGAGGCCACCCACCCACCCTACATATACATTTTTACATCAATCGCTCTTATAGCTATGATTTTTTGCATATTACAAAGCCTTAGAGTTGATATTAAAAAAAAACAAATTGTTTGTTTTCGGTTAAGGTTTGTATGTATATGTAGGGTGGGTGGGTGGCCACTATCCCATCACAATAGTTCGAATGTTCTATTTTTTAAAATTTATCAAACCATGAAATGTAAAATTTCATTTTCCCAAGATTTAATTTTTCATATCGCCATATTGTTTTTATCCGGAAAATAGCAAATGATTTTGTAGTAAATCAAAAATACATGTCTTCTGTCTCAACCTAGAAATTTTAGGGCATATATATTGTGTACTAATTAATTTAGAATGTTTCAAATCGTGAAATGTTAATTTCCATTTTCCAAGATTTAAATTTTGGGGGCCGCCATATTGTTTATAGTCGGATTATAGCATTGGTTTTTGTAGTAAATCAAAAATACAAGATTTCTGTCTTGTTCTAGAAGTTTTAGGGCGAATATTTCAACTGGTATTTTTTTTAGAATTTTTCAAACCATTTAACATTCATTTCCATTTTCCACAATTTAAGTTTTGTGGCCGCCATATTGTTTTTAGCCGGGCTACAGAAATTATTTTTTTTAAATATTTTTAAAAAATTTTAAGACAGATATATTACCAAAAGTTGGAATGATGTTAAAGATAAATAAAATTTTATGTTTTAGATTTAAGTTTATATAGTGAAGATTTTTTATTGCTTATTAATAATACTACAACAATAAATAAACGTTTACACTTATATTAATTACTGTTTCTAATTATTTTCGACAACTACAGACCGTTTTTGAGCTTTAGCTCTCATCAGCTGCTACGCTGAAATATTTTTTTATTAAAAAACGATCGATACTCTAAGATAAAAGACATACTGTCTACAATTATCCAGATATTCGAAGAAACTGTAAAATTTTAATATTAGTCTTCCAGAGATCTAAATTTACATAAATAGATTTAGATTTAATGGCATTAGAAGATAGAAGACAAATAACAAATATTAGATTATTGAAGTTAAATATGGGATGTCACATGTTAGATAGAAGAAAGATGATCAATACTTCAGAAAAAGAGTATTTCAAGATTCTGAAAATGTATTTTACAGAGCTGTAGAAATTTCTAGTTGCATATTTTTGTGATACATAGATAGATCGCAGATAATAGAGAAATAATAAAAGTCAGGAGCTATTTTATTTTACCATTTATACTTATTAAGATGAAAGAAGTCTGCAACATTAACGTATGATGTTAAGGGATATATGTCAGAAAAAAGGAAACAATTGATATAAGGGTCCAGTTAAATGGAAGACAATTGAAACTATTGGTTAGGTTATAAGAGTTAGTTTTAAGATATAAAAAATAGAAGGCTAATCATAGACAACTGATGATTATTAATTTAGCATTCCATAAGATGAATTTACAATAATAGTTATTATCTCACGTCAATGATAAAGCAGCAATTAAATAAATAAAAAAAACATCTTTTTGCATATTTTCGCCCAGTGAAATATTTTTTTTACTTTACTATTTCCCTCATTTCAGTTACAGATAATTCGAAAAATTTCCAATATGTATCATCTACGTCCGTTCAACAATCAACACAATAAATAATTGATAAGCAACATTTGAAAAACCCACATGAGATTAAACTCCACAGAACATTGACATTGTCATTATTATTCATACCCATTGTTTATGTCGATGAATATTAAATGTTATCGGAACCAGCAGACAGAAAGAGATCGAGATAGAGTGATAAAGAAGGACAAGAGACAGACAGTGACAGAAGTACCGACACGATACGAATTGTGTGTCAGATGTTGCAACTTTTTATTATAGTTTCTTAACCTCGGCTGCATTTCGAGCACTAGAAAAAATAATGGTTTGGAAAGCGGTTGCGCAACAAGATTGTTGACCTTAAAAAAAGGCACCGGCAGTTGAAATGGATTAAATTCCACCGAACAAAAGGATCACACGCACGATTAGAAGATGGTGCGTCAAAATTAACAAAAAAAAGTAACCACTGACGTCTGTATTTAATGTTCCAAGTTGTAGAACTCAAATTGAAGATTGTGTCTCTTAAGCTAATCAGTTTAGTTTTAGTGGCAAAAAAATAGTGAGTGTTTATCATGAATTAAAACGTTCACAATTTTTCTTGTTGATTATTTCACAGTAGAGTAAGAAAATTCTGCAAATAACTAAGTTTATTAATATATTAATTTATTCATCAAATAGGATTATAAGTACTGACCCTTGAAATTGAAACGTACCATCAATTTACGGAAACGGCCCCACCCCTTGTTTGCCTTCGTGCGTGGGTCTCTGTTTGTTGATAAACAATGCGAATGGAATTGCTCAGGTCTTTAATAGATGTACACAGCGAGTAATTAAACGCAACATGATATCGGAGCGTGTTTTAGTTTCAGGTATGATCGATTACGTGTCTGTCCTGGTGATTGATTTCGTTGGTGGAGGAGGAGGAATGAATGCCAAACATTCATTTTCATAAATTGATTTGAAAGTTTTAAAATCTTCATCCGTTCGATTTTAATATAAAACGTTTTAAACATGTAAATATTTAATGTCTATTAGAGGAGAGTAAATAAAAACACTTTTTAATTTACTTGTGCTTGTAAGAAATTAATTTTCAAAAATTCATAACCATTGAAGAAAATTGGTAGATTAAAAAAAGTAAGATCTGTTTTAAAGATTTAACTTTTCCTAATTATGGGAAAATAATTGAGAGTTTAATAACTGTACTCATCATTTAATTTTAATTTTTGAATTTACAGTTACTCTTCTTAACCACAAAAAATTATTTGACTATTTAATAACTGCACGTATAATTTTATTTTTGAGTTTTAATTTTGCGGTGCTTGAAACTTAAAGAAGTTTATTAAAAAAAATCAACGGATTTTTAAAAACTAATTTTTTTTTAAAAGATTTAACTATTATTCATCACATAAAATGAATAGAATACCTAATTTTATTTGAATATTAGAAAAAAATAATTTTTAAAAATTCATAGCTTCTTGTTAAAGTCGACGGATTTAAAAAAGTAAGACTTATCTATTTCTAATAATGTGAAAATAATTGAGAGTCTAAGAACTATACGCATCATTTTATTTTAATTTTTAAATTTACGGAGCTTGAAATTTGAAGAAGCAAATTTTTAAAAATTCATAACTCTTGTAAAAGTCGACGAATTTTCAAAAGCTAAGATTTTTTTGAAAGATATAACTATTTTTGATCATATAAAATCAATAGAATTATTTATTAAATATAAACATAATTTTATTTTTATTTTTAAATTTCCTGTGCCTGAAACTTGGGGAAGTTAATTTTCAAAAATTCATAACTCTTATAGAAGCCGGCGAATTTTAAAAAGCCAAGATTCTTTTTAAAGATTTGACTAATTTAAATCATAAAGAATTAATAGAATATTAAATAATGTCGCACGTTATTTTATTTTTATTTCCAAATTTCCGCTGCTTAAAATTTGAAGAAGATAATTTTGTAAAACATATAACTTTTGTAAAAGTCAACAAATTTTCAAAAACTAAGATTCATTCATTCATTACCATTCTTAATCGTATAAAATTAATAGAATATTTAAAAACTACAAACATAATTATATTTTTGTTTTTAAATTTTCGCTGCTTGAAATTTGAAAGAGTTAGTTTTCAAAAATTCATAACTATTGTAAAAGTCAACAGATTTTTAAAATCTAAGATTCATTTTAAAGATTTAACTATGCTTAATCATCCAAAGTTAGTAGAATATTTCTTAACTTCAAACATAAATTTATTTTTATTTTTCAATTTATGTTGGTTTTGTAAAATCCACAACTTCTGTAAAAGCTGACGGGTTTTCATAAACTAAGATGCTTTTTAAAGATTTGACTATACCTAATCATACAAAATGAATAATAAGTTAATAACTATAAACATAATTATATTTTGTTTTGAAATTTCCGCTGTTTGAAACTTGAAGAAGATAATGTTTTAAAATACATAACTCTTGTAAACGTCAACAAATTTTCAAAAAATAAGATTCCTTTTAAAGATTTAACCACAATTAATCATATAAAATTAATATAGTATTTAATTACTACAAACATAATCTTATTTTAGTTTTAAAATTTTCGCTGCATGAAATTTGAAAAAAGTTGGTTTAAAAAAATTCATAACTATTGTAAAAGCCAGCGGATTTTCAAAAACTAAGTTTCCTTTTAAATATTTGAGTATGCCTAATCATACAAAGTTAATAGAATATTTATTAACTTCAAACATACATTTATTTTTATTTTTAAATTTATGTCGCTTCAAACTTTACCTAATGATACAAACTCAATAGATAACTGAATAACTACAAACACATTTATATTTTTGTTTTAAAATTTCTGTCGCTTGAAACTTGAAGAATATAATTTTGTAAAATACATAACTTTTGTAAAAATCAACAAATTTTCAAAAAATAAGATTCTGTTTAAAGATTTGACTATTCTTAATCATAAAAAAATAATAGAATATTTATGAAGTACAAAAATAATTTTATTTATGTTCTTAAATTATTGCTGCTTGAAACTTGAAAGAGTTAGTTTTCAAAAATTCGTAACTATTGTTAAAGTTAACAGATTTTCAAAATATATAATTCTTCTTAAAGATTTGACCATTATTAATCATATAAGATTACTAAAAAATTTAATAATTATCAACATAATTTATTTTTAATTTTTTAAATTTTCGGTGATGAAACTTTAAGAAGTAAATTTAAAAAAATCATAAATATTGTAGAGGCTGATGAATTTTCAAAATCTAAGATGGCTTTTAAAGATATAAGTGTTCTTAATTATATGAATAGAATTAAATATTTATCAACTTCACATATAGTTTTATTTTTAAGTTTAAATTCTTTGGTGTTTGAAACTTAAAGAAGGTAATTTTATAAAATATACAACTTTTGTAAAAGTCGACGGATTTAAAAAAACTAAGATTCATTTTAAAGATTTTAATATTTTTAATCATAAAACAACAATAGAATATTTAATTACCGCAAACCTATTTTAATTTTAATTTATAAATTTCCGGTGCTTGAAATTGAAAGAAACTATTTTTTTTTAATTTCATAACTCCTGTAAAAATAGTCGCATTTTCAAAATCTAAGATGACTTTTAATGATTTAACTATTACTAGTCATATAAAGTTAATTTTGTATTTAAAAACTACACTCATCATTTAATTTTTAATTTTTCGGTGCTTTAAAATTGAAATGTTTTTTTTTAAAGTCACAAGTATTGTAAAAGTGAACAGACTTTCAAAAACTAAGATTTTCTTTACATATTTAACTATTCTTAATCTTACAAAATCAATAAAATATTTAATAATTATAAAAAGGCTTTCATTTTTATGTTTAAATTTTTGGTAGTTGAAACTTGAAATTTATTTAAAAAAAATTATAACTATTGTATAATTCGGCAGATTTTTAAAAAGTAAGATGTGTTTTATAGTTTTAACTATTCTTAAGCATAAAAAATGAATAGAATATTTAATAAATACAAACATAATTTTATTTTTATTTTTAAAATTCAAGAGGTTGAAACTTGAAGAAATTAATTTTCAAAAATTCATAACTATTGTAAAAATTGTGGAATTTTTAAAAAGTAAGATGCATTTTAAAGTTTTAACTATAACTAATCATGTGAAAATAACTAAGAGTTTAATAACTGCACGCATCATTTTATTTTAATCTTGAAATTTACGGTGCTTTAATCTTGAAGAAACAAAAATTTTGAAAATTCATAACTCTTATAAAAGTTAATGTATTTGAAAAAAATAAGAAGCGTTTTAAAGATAGATCTCTTTTTAATCACCAAAAAATATTTGACTATTTAGTAACTGCACACATTATTTTATTTTTAAGTTTTAATTTTTTAGTGCTTGAAACTTAAAGAATTTAATTTAAAACTTTCACAACTCTTGTTAAAGTCGACGAATTTTCAAAAACTAAGATTATTTTTAAAGCTTTAACTATTCTTAATTATACAAAATAAATAGTATATTTAATAACTACAAATATAACTTTATTTTTATTTTTAAATTTTCAGAGGTTGAAACTTGAAGAAATTAATTTTCAAAAATTCATAATTATTGTAAAAATTGTCAGATTTTAAAAAAGTAAGATGAATTTTAAAGTTTTAACTATACCTAATCATGTGAAAATAATTACGAGTTTAATAACTTCACGTATCATTTTATTTTTAACTTTTAATTTTCGCTGTTTGATACTTGAAGAAGTTAATTTTAAAACATTCATAACTTTTGTAAAAGATTCTTTTTAAAGATTTTAATATTTTTAATCATGAAACATTAATAGAATATTAAATTACCGCACACCTATTTTAATTTTAATTGTTAAATTTCTGTTCCTCGTAATTGAAATAAACTAATTCTTAATAATTCACAACTCTTGTAAAAATAGTCGCATTTTCAAAATCTAAGATGACTTTTATTGATTTAACTATTACTAATCATATAAAGTTAATTTTCTATTTAAAAACTACACTCATCATTTTATTTTTAATTTTTAATTTTTCCGTGCTTTAAAATTGAAAAGGTTAGATTCAAACACTCACAACTCTTGTAAAAATCAGTGGATTTTCAAAAACTAATTACTGCAAACATAAGTTTATTTTTATTTTTAAAATTCTAGAGGTTGAAACTTGAAGAAATTAATTTACAAAAATTCATAACCATTGTAAAAATTGTTGGATTTAAAAGAAGTAAGATGCATTTTAAAGTTTTAATTATACCTAATTATATGAAGATAAGTAAGAGTTTAATAACTGCACGCATCATTTTATTTTAATCTTTAAATTTACGGTGCTTTATTTAATCTTGAAGAAACAAATTTTTGAAAATTCATAACTCTTATAAAAGTTGATATATTTGAAAAAAATAAGAAGCGTTTTAAAGATTTATCTCCTTTTAACCATGAAAAAAATATTTGACTATTTAATAAATGCACGCATCATTTTATTTTTAAGTTTTTATTTTTCAGTGCTTGATACTTAAAGAAGTTAATTTTAAAACTTTCATAACTTTTGTAAAAGTCTACGGATTTTCAAAACCTAAGATTATTTTTAAAGCTTTAACTATTCTTAATTATACAAAAAGAATAGAATATATAATTACTACAAACATAAGTTTATTTTTATTTTTAAAATTCCAGAGGTTGAAACTTGAAGAAATTAATTTTCAAAAATTCATAACTCTTGTTAAAGTCTACGGATTTTCAAAAACTAAGATTATTTTTAAAGCTTTAACCATTCTTAATCATACAAAATCAATAGAATATTTAAAAACTATAAACATGATTCTATTTTTTATTTTTAAATTTCCGGTGCTTGAACTTTAAAGAAATTAATTTTCAAAAATTCATAACTATTATAAAAATTGGCGGATTTTAAAAAACTAAGATTCATATTAAAGATTTAACTATTTTTAATCGATCCTCACACAATATTCCTGTATATCCGATGATGTTCATATTTTATATAACAAAAACAATAATTTCGTTTGTTGCACTCGATTTACTTTTTGCGTGTACAAATTTATGAATTTGATCGCCGTGAAATATTCGTAAAGGGAGAAAGAATGCAGAAAAAGAAAACGATCAGAGCCTGACAAATTACAGGGACGCGCCGCGAAAGAAATGTATTTCCCAAAGGATTTTAGCGACCGTTAAAAAAAAATATCGACTTTGGCTGGCGAGAAAACGTCTATAGCTTTGTATACACACGCACTTTCCTCCTAACAGGATTTCCTCCAGAAATGTTTCACAAAATAAATTGAATTTACCAATGACGATATATATTTTTCTTTCTCTTGGAAAAAAAATCCATCAATGTTATATAGATTAATTGATAAAGCATTAAGAACAAAATTAATAATATTTTTTGTTTAAATGATTTTATAGTGTAAAATTAAACAATTTTTTTGGGTGGTATAAAACCTATTATAATTTTTCCATTATTCCGCTGACGAGACAGCAGTGAGATTTTGCGTGGGCCTTAGGTAATTTATCCCGATCGTAAATTCATGTTGATTTAATGGGGGCAATTCGCGCGGCACCTCGTTTTTTTTTTTTTTAAATATGAGGGCGATGTGGGTTGCACGAAATCGAGTCCTTGCATATCATCCGCAAGGCTGAAGTATTAATGTGGCACAGTGATTGATGAATCTCATGCTAATCGTACCCATCTTTTTAAATTAGTGAAATAAATTCTGTTTGATGAGGAGTTTAAATTTTTCAATTAATTGTTGATGTTGATGGCCTGCGACGGCCATTTTGATTAGAAAATGTTTGTTAAAAGTATTGATTAATGTTTAGATCGAGATTTTAAATCATTGTGATAAGTTACATGCTTGAGTTAAATGTTAAAATTATAAAATCTTTAATGTCAACATTACGGTCCTTCAAAGTCGACCCTTCAATACCATAAGGCAAAATTTATGCTTATTGGCTTAGGAAATAATCAGATAATAACATCTATAAGTTATATGGGCTTAAAACCTCTCCAATATCTTTGATAATGATAGAAAAACTTCTCTTTTAAAAACAAAAATTTCTTCAAGATTCAAGGTTCCAGGAAAATACTATAAAAGTAGAAGTAACAAGATTTCTTCAATTCTTTAAGCTAAAATTCATGATGACAGATCCACTGAATAATAAGTTAACATTTGCAAGTTTTGTAGTCCTAAAGCATCGCCAGTATCAGTGACAGAAAAACTTCTCTTTCTGGCAGTGCATCATTGCTCAAAAATGAAAATTACTTCAAGGTCAATTTCTTTAAAACTCGAGCTTCTCTTCGAAAATATAGAAAGCTTTTTGATGTAATTAACTATATCTAATATTAAATTTATTACTACAAGTTTAATAACATTGATAGAATTCTGCGACCTTCTTCCAATATCAAATTGCGCATATACTCGAATGCAAACAACACTCCTGACTTAATTATATGCAAACGCAATACATTTATATCGGACCACTTAGTGCGGGCGAGTCGTTAATGACCCAGAGAGTACGGGAATTAATTATTGCATAAATTACACGCACGAGCTATCGAATTAACGACCCTTCCACCCTTTTTCTGTCGGAAGGCGTTCGGAGCTTTCGCAGCGAGCGAGTGAAAAAAAAATTTTGATAATAAAACGACCGCCAGATAAGTGCATTTTATAGTAGCTGGAGAGCAAGTTTTAGTGTGTATGTGTGTGTGTGTGTGTGTGTGTGCATACACCATAAAAGATAAAACTGCTGGAATATGCCTCCCGATTCGATGCATAAGGGAACGAAACCGGTTTTACATCTATTTTTAGCTAGATATTCGCAATAAACGCTGGTGGTGTTGAGATGAGGATGCAATTAAGGGCGGAACGTTGACATCCTGAAGCTTTATCGTAATAATAATAAAAATAATAACAGGAAGAACAAAAAGAACATATTTTCCAGACGATATCTCTAAAGTATAGCTTCCATCTTATGGTAATGAGTCTATCAATTTGTTGATGTATTATCATTCTGCTTGATGATGTTATAAACGTAATCTAAATGATGATGATGATAATAATGTTTACCTACCTTTGTTTTTCTGTCAATCACCAATTACAAACTGGCTTCGACCGTTTACAATCTCATCAGTACAATACTATTAAAAACAGGATAACCGAATTTATATTTCTAGGAAATATTCAAAATTGTCTTTATTATAATCATGATGATGGTTGAGACTCATTCTATGTAATTATCCATAAAATAGACACTGAATAAAACATTTATTGTATTTACCACTTAATTGTAAAATGTGATATGAACAAATAAATACATTTTATTTTGTATCTAAAATCAAATAAATTGTAAGAATTGTCTTCTTAAATGTAGTTCAGTTTGGTTTATTTTTATTGCTTCTACTTCGTTAAACATGTTTTTAAAGTATTATTTCTATTAAAAAAAGATGCATTTAAATGTATTCATTCTTTTCGTAAAATTTCTCCATAATAATTTATAACTACTTTAACTACTGCTTAAGTTCAATTCGTTTTCTTATAACTTATACTTTTTCTCATTTGTCACTGATAAACGAAACGAACAAAGCTAATTTTTTTATCGTTTTCTTATACTGATTCGAAACAGTTGTTCTAGGAAAATATAATGAACGATTTTCAATTGTTTTATTATACCTATTAGCAGTTGTCTTCAATTACACTCAGTTCACAAGTTCAAGCGTTGACCTAGCGTACTCTTGACCTACCACAATAAAATGTATCTTGACCATAGCGTACTCCTGACCTACCTTAACGCCCAATCTATTGAGGTAGGCCAAGAGTACGCTTGGCGGTAAATTTCTAATTTATTTATATGATAATCTGGAAAATACTAGGATTTAATTTATTGTTTATTGGGATAGGTTAATGTAAAGTTTCTTGTGTTAGGTTTTTCTTCTTCAAAAGTTTCAACTGTTTATAGTTTTAAAGTATTTTTAAGAATGTTCTCAATAGATTAGATATTTTAGGAGTTACACAATAGTTTTGATTATAATTAATCATTTTGTTTATAAACTTCTAAATATTATGCAAAACAATACATTTTTATATTTAAATTAAATTTTGAAACTTCTAGTCTCTACAACCCAAAAAAAAAAAAATAAATATATGAAATTTGGCCAGAAAAAAATAACAGTTGAAAACATTAAGAAAATATGTTACTATTATAAATTAAATTGAGAAAAAAATATTTCAATATTTAGTTAAAACAATTATAATAAAAAATATAAAGGAACAATTGAAATCTGTAAGTAAACAATTCTAAATTGTATAAAACAAAAAACACTAAACATTCTACAGTAAAACATTTCGTTTTTCACTTAAAGCAATTAAAATCTACAACACAAACTTAAAAGAAATCTAATTCAATAGTTGTAAATTCACTTGAAGTTATATGCAAAAAATTACAAACAAAAAACTGAAAAGTTACAGGTTTAATTGTTTTTTTTCACTTTCGAAAAATTTTCAAATGGAAATAGTTGAGAAAAAACTTTTGGCATTTCACTTACAAAGAAAAATTGAAAAAAAATAAATTTGAAATCTGTATTTAAGCAATTATAAATTGCTTAAAAAATTTTTGAAAGTTTACTTAAAAAATTGAAATGAAAATTTTTCACGAAAAACATAAAAAAATAAAAAAAATGATAAAAGCAATTAAAGTCTAATTAAACATTTGAAAATTTTATAATTTATTGTATTTTTTATGTATGTATCTACTAATGTATTTTGTTAACAAGTAATCCAAAGAATAATAATAATAATAATAATTTTTTATTTTTTTTATTTTAGTAATATTATTTATAATGGTATGTATTTTTGATTAATTTATGAAGAGAAACAAAGCAAACAATAAATAAATAAATAAATAAATAAAATTTCTAGACTCGCTTACAAAATATGAAAAAAATATTGAAATCTGTAATCAAACATTTTTAAATTTTCAAGAGTAAAATATTTGTAAATTACTTGAAAGAAATACAATTTTAAAAGATAAAAATTCAAAAGGAAACATTTGATATTAGAACAAAAAACTGCAGAAAAACAATTGGAATATGTAACTAAACAATTATAAATTGTCTAAGATAAAGAATTTAAAAAATGAAATTGTATACGAAAAAAAAAATATTAAAAAAACAACATCCGGGTCAAAAAAAAACTGAAAAACCAATTGAAATTTGTAATAAAACAATTATAAATTGTTATTACAAAACAATTATTAATTTATTTGAAACAATTGTAATTTTACACGAGAATTTTTTTAAAACTTCTTGATTAGAATGAAAAAAACACTTGATTTGTTTCACAGTAAATTTTTTGTATCTTCTAGGAGAAGAAATAAAATATTTTCTGTGAAACAAACCAAGTGTTTCTTTTCGTTCTAATCAAGATAGTTCAAAAATATTTCACTATGAGTTAAGTGAACAATTAATTAAATATATGAAAAAACATTTAGCAATTCATAGAAAAACTTAAAAAGAATACTTGGAATCTATAATTAAAGAATAAAACATTTGAAATTATAAAGTTAAAAATTGAAAAAATAATTTGATATTTCATTGAAAACGATCGAAATCTAATAAAACAATTTCTAAAATCAAATCACTTCAAAAGAATAGAAATTTTATCATGCGAAAGAAACAATTTAAACATTTCAAGGAGCAGTTCTAAATTTTCTAAAAAAATAACAACAAAAAAGTTGAAATAATTTTACAAAAAAAAGGAAATGAAAACAGTTCAACATTTTCTATAAAAATTTAAAATTTTCTTAAGACAATAGAAATTGAAGAAAATTCAAAAACAACATTGTTCTACATAAAACAATATAAAATTTTATTTTATAAAAAAAAAAATAAAATAAACATTTAGAAAACATTTCAAAATTGATAAATAAATAAATAAATAAATAAATAAAAAATTCACATGAAACAATTGTAATTATACTGAAAAAAATCTGAAAAAAAATATCAATTGAAGACAGTAATAAAACAGTTGTATATTTTCTAAAACAAACAATTGAAAATTTATTTAAAACAATTGAAATTTTACAAATAGAAAATTAAAAAAAACTTGATAATTACTCGAAAAAGTCGAAACTATAGTCGAACATAATTCATTAATTTTGTAAAATCATTAATACACCGTGGTAAAAACATAAAAAATCGTATTATTTCCTCGCCCGAAGAAGACACAGCATGTCGAAACAATTGTCGCGAACAGCAAAATAAATATTTTAAAGTGTCGTATTTCATTTACGAAAATTTACCAAAGTGATTATATAAATTTGAAATAAAGTTACATTTTTCACTTAATCACCAAAGTGATTATAAAAAATCGTGTTTTATTTTATCCTACATTTGAAATAAAGTTACATTTTTCACTTAAAACAATTGAAATTTTACAAAATTACTACAATCTAATTACACGATTGTAAATTTTCTAAATAAAAAGCAATTTAAAATTCATTTAAAACCATTCAAGTTAATAATAATAATAATAACTTTATTAACCAGATTCACTATATGTACTTTAGAAAAAAAATATAAATAAAACAACATGCAGAAAAATAAATTCAACAAAAAACTCAAGAAAAAACAAATGAATCATGTAATAATGTTTTCATTAAAAATGAAACTATTAAAAGTATACTTAAAATAATTATAAATATACATGAAAAAAAAGAAACAACATTTGGCTAAGGCTAAAAAACAATTGAAATCTATAACTAAACAATTCTACATTTTCTAAGGAAAATAAATTTAAAAAATTTACAGTAAAAAAATGAAAAAAAAATATTTTACTTATAAACAATTAACATCTACAAAAAACTAAAATCTAATTAAACACTAAAAATACCTTTAAAAAACAAACTCACTTGATTTTATACAAAAAAAAATAAAATCATTTACAGATAGATAGAAAATTGTTTTTTTAGTTTTCTAAATTTTTAAAATGAAAAAAAAAATAATAAAAAAGAAAACATTATTTGGTATTTCACAGAAAACATAACAAAAATACTCAAACAAAAAACAATTAAAATCTGAATTTGAACAATTATAAATTTCCCTAAAATAAAAACATTTGAATATTCACTTAAAACCACAGAAATTGTTTAAAGAAAACAATTGAAAATATTTTAATTGCACAAAAAAAGATTCAAAATCTAATTAATGGCTTGCCGATTTAAATATTTACTTGAAACAATTTAATTTATATGAAAATACTTAAAAAAAAAACAATTAAAATCAGTTACAGATTTCAATTGTTTTACTTCTATATTTTTGTTTTTAAAATGTAAAAGAGTTGAAACAGCATTTAGTACTTTAAATTAAATCATTTTAAGTTTCCCAAAAAATTATCTACTTATAGAAAATGAAATTTAAAAAAAATAACAATTCAGAAATTTATATAACATTTGAGAAAGTACCATAAAAAATGATTAATGGTTGAGGCGTTCACTTCGTGATACATCTTGAATATTTAGATAAAGTAAAACTCACTTTGTGAGTGTGATATTAACAAAGTGAGTTTTACTTTATCTAAATACCATAAAAATGAATATTTCACCAATTTCACCTTAAACAATTAAAATATACAATAAATAAGTGAAAAGAAAACAATTGAAATCCGAAATAGATTATAATATATAATTATAACAATTGTTTTAAGTGAAATATCAAAAATTGTTTTCATATTTTTCGTCAAAAATTTCAATTATTTCAAGTTTTAAGTGGTTTTCTTCTATTTTTTTTGTATCAAATATCAAATAAGAGTTATTTGCGAAGAAAGTATTTGTGTTTTTATTCCTAGTTTATTATTTAAGTTTTTATGTAACATTTCAATGTTTCTTTCTTTAGTTTTTTTTACTAAATTTAAATTTCACTAAATAGAAGCCTCTTCAATAGATTTTCTAGACGCTAGAAGGAAATCCTACCAGTTTTTTTTTTAATTGTAAGACAATAGGAATAAACATTTCTGGTAGAAATAAAAAAAAAATCAATGTACTGCTAACAAGATGGAGTAAGAAATAAGCCATAATTCTTAAAAAGTTCTGGAAAATTTTGGAACTGAAAGAAAATTTACTCACTACAAATCTACAGCAGTTTAGAATTTAATTATTAAGAAAACTTGAAGATAAAGTTTTAGAAGAAGAAAATCTCCACAGTTTATTATTTATTATTGCTTAGAAATTTGAGGCACTAGAAAAGAAAAAATTGTTATTAAATTCTAGACCCTAAAAGAAAAGAAAAAATCAGGAATACAATTTTTAATAAAAATAAAAAAAATTTAATATACCAGCCAATAGAAAAAGAAAAAAAGAGAGAATTAGTATAATGATTGCCGTATTAACAAATGTAACAATATTTTCCAATAAAGATTGTATTAATATACTTCCAATAAGATAAAGTAAAGAATAAAGCAAATATTTTGGCCAATTTTAGAATCTGGAAAAAAACTTGCTAATTAAATTGGCTAAAGATTAAAGACACATATGAACTTTGTCAGATTCTAAGAAATCTAGGGACAAAAAGTTTAGAAGAAAATCTTTGCGGTTTAGTAGATATTTTTATAACGAGTTCAAAGAATTTAATACTTTAACTATTTTGAATGAATTTCAAACGATTTTTTCTGGAAAAATTTTTAATTTGTGTTTTTAAAATTTATTTTATCCTTATTTTACACCTCGTTTTATCAAATTTAATTTAAAAAAATCTGTTCTCTTGCAAAAGTTTTAAAATGTTTTTATTAATTATTATTTTTTTAAGAAGTTAAATTAATTTTTAAATTAGTATATCTTTCAAAAAAAAACAAAACATTCTAATAAATACTATAAGATTGGCGTAAAAATAACTTCAATTTTTCCAAAACCTCAATAAACTATATATTTACCAAACTAACTCATGTAATTGATTAATTTCTAGTATCTTTCACCTCAATGGCAATAAATTTGAAATTCAGCTAGCGTACTCTTGACCTACCTCAATAGATTGCGCATTATCGTAGGTCAGGAGTACGCTAGGTCAAGATATATTATATTGTGATAGGTCAAGAGTACGCTGGGTTAACGCAATGGTTTCATTCAAACTTGTGGAATGAGGGTACTTGAAAATAGCTGATAATTCGTTTAAGAAAACAATTGGAAATTGTTGAACATTCAGTTACAAAAAAGAAATAGTTGTAATTTCTTCTTGAAACTGTTTTGAATCAGTAATAATTTCCCTTTTAATTTAAATTAATTTAATATGGAAAAACAATAATCAACCACTTGAGATTAATTGTTTGTGGTTAACAGTTTTGTAATTCTTTTAGTATTTGTAATTATTCTTAAAGTACTAACTACTACTAATTTTAACATGAGTTTAATATGATTTAATAATTAAAAAAAGACATGTCTGTGTATGGGAATTGAACGCATGACCGCATGTTTGTCGGGAAAAATATTAGGATAGAATAGAAAATAAAAAATAAAACTGTTTATAGATTTGTTAATGTACTTCTTCATTGAGGCTTCTACTTCGTTATACATTTTAATCACAAATTAAACACAATAATTACTTTGTTTTGTACCTTCTATAGAAACTATTCTCCTTAAAAGCAGATTGTAATTTTGGTTAAAAAAAACATAAAAATATAATACAGTAAAGTCTTTTTTTGTATTATAATTTACTTTGAAGCTGAATTTTCAAAACTGCAGTCATTAAATTGAAGGAACTTTATCAAATGATAAATACACTCACACATCCATGTGTGATATTAACAAACTAAGATTTATCTATTATTTGATAAAGTTCCTTATTCAAGATGTATCACAAAGTTATGTCTTCAAGCATCCAACATATTTTATAAACATAGATTTCCGTATAATAATAACTTCAGCTTTAATATAAGCGTAGTATTATAATTTAACTGTTACATTTCCTCATAACTATATAACAGAAATGAGCAGTATTTCCGCTACGCGAGTACCACAATGTTTATCAGAAACATCACGAACACGTCAAAGGACTCGGAGTTGACGGTATCGCACGCCCGTTTTCATTCCACTTTGTTTACATTCTCACAATGTCCACTTGGCAGTGCGCAGTTTGAAAACCCGTAAAACAATATGATAAGACTTCCTTTGTCCGTGGAACTCTCTCGCAATCTCTCTCTCGACTCTAGAGATTGCTCGCACGCCACTGCTGAATCATCAGAATGTAATTTCTGAACTTATCTTTTATCATTTCAGGAAAGACGTTTTGAGTACGTGCATGCAAACACATCCTCAAAGATGTTTTAATCTAGAAGTGCATTAAAAATTGATGAGGCCGCTGGCTATAAATTTATAGCATTTTTTTATTAATCAAAAGGCACTTGCTCTAATTAAATAGCACGATATGTTAAAATTTAAAATCCATCGCTTTCAATATACAAAACTGGCGCATTAGTTAATTACACCGTCTGACCTGAAATCCACGGAATTGTGTCTCCGCTCCCATCAGTTGAATTAACTATTCCGTTCCTGTCGTAAATAACGGGAGCAGATGATGAACTTAATGGAAGCCGGTCGAAATAGTTTATGGCTTCAGAGACGTTTCACTTGCATTTACCTAGAAGGGCTGAGGAAATAAGGAGGAAACTGTTTATTTCCTCTGAGGATGTGTACGTAAACTGTAGTGGAGGGGTGGCACATGTCGTACACATTTCAGACTGTTTGCCATGTGGGTATTTTGTTCTTTTTTTAGAAGTCAGTATGAGCTGGGGTATTACACTTGTAGATGTTTATTCGTAAGAGAAATTGTTAAAAAAAATATGACAAAGTAAGTATGTTTAATATAATATTATAAATTGTTATAAATTGGATGTCACAATTATGCTGATTAATTTATTATCTATTAAGTAAGGTCAGGCGTACGCTAACTTTGTTGAGATAAGTCAGAAAAGCGCTTAATTATTGCTATTTTTTACAAATAGCAAATGATTGGTTAGTGTGAAATAGTATATATAATTAATTAATCTGTTTTATTTGTATTAAAGTTAAAAATTGCGAGCATGTGAGTGCACTTGTATATTTTCAAAACTTTGCTCATATTTTAACTGTAATAATATTGATGTTTTAAAGAACTAAAACTTAATTTTTTAAATCTAAATATGGGATGGTAGAAACGTTAGATTACTAGCCTATCTAAATACTAACTATCTAACAGGGAAAAGAAAAAGTTTGTTACGTCGCAAGACAAAATTTAATAATTCAATAAATTAACGCACAATTACCAATCGGAAATGTAATATCGTGGGCGTCGTTGCCGTGACTCACAATCTGACCTAGAAATCGGAGATGATGACGAACAAGTCCCATAGTTTTCCAATCGCAGTTTGAAAGCGATATTCTGTAATAAACGAAAGTGTTTTTTGGGTGACAAGTATCACGTTATCGAAATTTCACTTTTTTTCGGTTATTGATGAGGTCGTTTTGTCACTTTCACCCGTTTTGCTTAAAAATTAATCATCCAAAATAAAGGAGTGTAGTTGTTAATTGTCAGCTCCTACATCTCTACAAGAATTTGTGCTTCTTTAATCACGTGAAAATAAAATATTCATCTGATGACGAAAGTGAAAGAGTTTGTAATGTCTGCTAATAATATAATAATAATAATCTTTATTAGTGCATGGAACAAAAAGTTTTACACAAAACACACAGAAAACATGATGATGATGAGAAAAGCATCATCAGCAAATTTAAGTTGGTATTTATAGGGATTAAAATAAAGAGGATTAAGTTCATAAATATTGAAATTAAATATTGAGCCTTGTTAGAGTTCTTACTGTGGACTAAAGAAAGTAGAGACAGAAAGTTTTGCTTCTTGGGTTTATTAAGAATTTTTATTTTTATACAATAGAAACTTTCTTTTTGAAAAAATCAACACTGAAAACTTTCTGATACAACTTTTCAAACATTTCATAAGAATTAAAATTGTAATGATCAAAAAAAAAATTCAAAATAAAAGAAATGAAAACTTTTAAAAACAAAATATTTCAAATTTACTAAGAAAAAATATATCAAAATTAAAAATGTACAAAAAATTGCTAAAGAAACAATTGAAAAACGTATAAAAAATACAGATATGGACTTTCTCTAAAACAGCTTTAAAATTTCCTTAAAATCAGTAGAAATTTGAAATCAAATCAGTTGAAAATATGGCAAGGGAAACGTTAAAAGTCAAAAGTACAAATATATATAAAATTTGCTTAGAAATAGTTGAAATAAAAAAGCAATAAAAATATCTCAATAGAAAAACTAATAAAATTAATAATCACTTAAAAACTGTTTATATTGTTTTTAATTGACTTAATTCATTTTATTGCCCTTATAAAAAATCCAGAAACTAAAAATTATAGCTTAAAAATTTGCTGAGAAAACGTAGTTTAAATGAAAAAAATTAATAAAAAAATAAACCTCTAAGAAAATCTTAGAAAATCAAATGATAAAATGAGTTAAAAACAATTGAACATTTACTTTATATAAGTAAAAAATAGATAATGATAGTTAAAGACTTCAAGAAACGATTGAAAACTTTCTGATAGAACTTTTAAAACTTTACTTTAAATCGTATTAAAGAAACCATTACAAGATCGAAAAACTTTTTTAAAAATAAAATTGTTTTAGATTTACTAAGGAATAATATTTCAAATATTCACTATTATTATTTTGTAAACTTTTTAGTAAATAAAGCTATAACGCCTTAAAAATAAACAGTTGAAAACTTTTTGATAAAACTATTTAATTTTATTTTTTAAAAGTTAAAAATGTATTGAGGAAACACTTGAAGAATGAAAAAAACCTTATATAAACAAAATGCTGCGTTAAAATATTGCGCATTGAAAAAAAATATATTTCCTTGAAAAAACAAAAATTAGAAATGTCTTAAAAGACAAATATTATTATATATTATTATTATTTTAATTTAAACTATAATAATACTATATTTAGTAATTAACATAATAAAGATGTTGAATTGTTTTGTATTGTATTAAAATTTTAAGGAAAATATGCTAAAAACTACAATTAAATATTTTCTGATCACTGAAAATTTATTAAAAGAAAACTTTTATAAAAAAATTGATTTTTTAAACAAAAATGTCAACACCTGATTGCCTTATTAATCAACAAATATATATATATTAGTAGTATAATTTTGTATTGGAAGAATTTGTAAAAAAACAAGAATTAAATTAAAAAAGCAGTTTAATACTTTGTTAGAAACAATTGAAAACCCTTTCGAAAAACAAATGAAACTAGAACTTTTATTAACATACAGAAATATAATAGTTTCAAATAATTAGTCACCAAAACAGAAATTGAAATTTTCCTTTAAAAGCAGTCCTTAAATGTTGAAAATAGATTTTTTTAATAAAAACAGTAAAAATAGATAAACCCTCACATATATTTTACTGATTGGAGGGTGGGTTAGAGGCCACCCATCTACCCTATTTATCCATAATAACTCACCCACAATTTCTGCTTTCGTTTTTCAAATAAACTCGTCAGTAATTTTAGTGTAAGTTCCAGGAATTTTAAAGTAAAATCGTAATTTCTGGATTAACACTACAAGTCAGTCGATTTTTTGGGAAATAGAAACAGAGATTGAGGATGACTTATTAATGTATATGTAGGGTGGGTGGGTGGCCACTATTTCACCTTACAATTAAAATAACATAATCTAGAGTTTATCAATTAAGAAATCCATTTTAACACAAGAGATTGATTGTTAAATTGGTCAAAACTGTTTCATAATTTTAATTAGCCTTCATTAAAACCCTCACGTATGTTTTACTGATTGAAGGGTGGATTAGAAGCCACCCACCCACCCTACATATACGTTAATAACTTATCCTCAGTTACTGCTTTTGTTTCCCAAAAAATCGACTGTCCTATAGTGTTAATCCAGGAATTGTAAAGTAAAATCGTAGTTTAGGTTTAAATGTATATGTAGGGTGGGTGGGTGGCCACTATCTTACCTTTCAATTAAAATAACATAAACGAGAGTTTATCAATTAAAATAATCAGTTTTATCACAAGAGCTTAATTATTAAACAAGTGTAAAAATATTTTATTGTTTTAATTAGCCTTTTTTTAAAACCCTCACGTATGTTTTACTGATTGAAGAGTAGGTTAGAAGACACCCACCCACCCTACATATACGTTAATAACTCATCTTAAATTTCTGGTTTTGTTTCCCAAAAAAAATCGACAGTACTTTTAATATTAATTCCAGGAATTTTAAAGTAAAATCGTAGTTTAGGTTTAAATGTATATGTAGGGTGGGTAGGTGGCCACTATTCCACCTTACAATTAAAATAACATAATCTAGTGTTTATCAATTAAAAAATCCATTTTAACACAAGAGATTGATTGTTATACTGGTCAAAAATGTTTTATTATTTTAATTATCTTTCATTAAAACCCTCACGTATGTTTCCCAAAAAATCGACTGTCTTCTAGTGTTAATCCAAGAATTGTAAAGTAAAATCGTAGTTTAGGTTTAAATGTATATGTAGGGTGGGTGGGTGGCCACTATCCCACCTTCCAATTAAAATAACATAAACGAGAGTTTATCAATTGAAATAATTAGTTTTATTACAAGTGCTTAATTATTAAATTGTGCAAATATATTTTATTGTTTTAATTAGTCTTCATTGAAACCCTCACGTATGTTTTACTGATTGATGGGTTAGTTAGAGGCCACCCACCCACCCTACATATACATTAATAACTCATCCTCAATTACTGCTTTTGTTTCCCATAAAATCGACGATACTTCTAGTGTTAATTCCAGGAAATTAAAAGTAAAATCGTAGTTTAGGTTTAAAGGTATATGTAGGGTGGGAGGGTGACCACTATTACACCTTCCAATTAAAATAATATAAACGATAGTTTATTAATTAAAATAATCACAAAAGCTTAATTAATAAATTATGCAAAAATATTTTATTGTTTTAATTAGCCTCTATTAAAACCCTCACTAATGTTTGGGGGGTGGGTTAAGGGCCAACTAAGAAACACTAATCAAAAATGCGTTTTTTTGCCAAAGAAATAGTTGAAAAGTTATAAAAAAAATCATAGTTTCAGATATTCTAAAAAAAATAAAACAATTTATTCAAACCTTATTTAAAAACAGCAATAGAAAAACTTACCAAAAACAAAAAAAGGAGAATTATAACATGGTTAAAATTTTACAAAAATATTAACATAATCGAAAGTTTATCAATTAAAAAATCCGTTTTATCACAAGAAATAGATTGTTAAATTGTTCAATAATGTTTTATAATTTAAATTAGCTTTCATTAAAACCCTCACGTAGGTTTTACTGATTGGAGGGTGGGCTAGAAAACACCCACCCACCCTACATATTCATTAATAACACATCCTAAATTTCTGCTGCTGTTTCCCAAAAAAAAAATCGACAGTACTT
This sequence comes from Ontholestes murinus, assembly GCA_963969525.1. Lineage (NCBI taxonomy): Eukaryota > Metazoa > Arthropoda > Insecta > Coleoptera > Staphylinidae > Ontholestes > Ontholestes murinus. Next base: position 65,963,734 of record OZ018395.1, read on the forward strand.
TTAGTATTAATTCCAGGAATTTTAAAGTAAAATCGTAGTTTAGGCTTAAATGTATATGTAGGGTGGGTGGGTGGCCACTATCCTACGTTTCAATTAAAATAACATAAACGAGAGTTTGTCAATTAAAATAATCAGTTTTATCACAAGAGCTTAATTATTAAATAAGTGCAAAAATATTTTATTGTTTTAATTAGCCTTCATTATAACCCTCACGTATATTTTACTGATTGAAGGGTGGATTAGAGGCCACCCACCCACCCTACATATACGTTAATAACTCATCCTCAATTACTGCTTTTGTTTCCCATAAAATCGACGGTACTTCTAGTGTTAATTCCAGGAATTTAAAAGTAAAATCGTAGTTTAGGTTTAAATGTATATGTAGGGTGGGTGGGTGGCCACTATCCCACCTTCCAATTAAAATAACATAAACGAGAGTTTATTAATTAAAATAATCAGTTATATCACACGAGCTTAATTACTAAATAAGTGTAAAAATATTTTATTGTTTTAATTAGCCTTCATTATAACCCTCACGTATATTTTACTGATTGAAGGGTGGATTAGAGGCCACCCACCCACCCTACATATACGTTAATAACTCATCCTCAATTACTGCTTTTGTTTCCCACAAAATCGACGGTACTTCTAGTGTTAATTCCAGGAAATTAAAAGTAAAATCGTAGTTTAGGTTTAAATGTATATGTAGGGTGGGTGGGTGGCCACTATCCCACCTTCCAATTAAAATAACATAAACGAGAGTTTATTAATTAAAATAATCAGTTATATCACACGAGCTTAATTACTAAATAAGTGTAAAAATATTTTATTGTTTTAATTAGCCTTCATTATAACCCTCACGTATATTTTACTGATTGAAGGGTGGGTTAGAGGCCACCCACCCACCCTACATATACGTAAATAACTCATCCTCAATTACTGCTTTTGTTTCCCAAAAAATCGACTGTCTTCTAGTGTTAATCCAGGAATTGTAAAGTAAAATCGTAGTTTAGGTTTAAATGTATATGTAGGGTGGGTGGGTGGCCACTATCCCACCTTCCAATTAAAATAACGTAAATGAAAGTTTATCAATTGAAATAATCAGTTTTATCACAAGATCTTAATTATTAAATAAGTGTAAACATATTTTATTATTTTAATTAGCCATCATTAAAACCCTCACGTATGTTTTAATGATTGGAGGGTGGGTTAGAAGCCACCTAAGAAACAATAATCAAAAATGCTTTTTTTACTAAAGAAATAGTTGAAAAGTTATCAAAAAACATAGTTTTAGATATTCTAAAAAAATAAAACAATTTATTCAAACTTCCTTCAAATTCACTTGGAATTAAAAAAATATATAAATAGAAAAACTGGTGAGAAACAAAAAAAGAGAATTACAATAAGGTTAAAATTTTACAAAAATAATATTGCTAACAATAAATATTTTAAAACTTTCTAGAAGTAAAATGTTTTGTGTTGGAACGAGTGAAAAACAAAAAAGGAGAATTAATAATAAGATTAAAATTATACAAAAATATTATTGCTAACTAAAAATATTTCAAAACTTTCTAGAAGTAAAATGTTTTGTGTTGGGACGAAACATTTAAAAATTTCTTTAACAACAAGTAAATGTCTTAAAAGTGTTGAGATTAATAATAAACACTTACAAAATTCATCTAAAACGCAATTAAATTGGTTTTATATATATATGTTTTTCATTTCTTTACATGCTTAATAAAATTTAGGAACTGAAATTGAAATTTAAAATTTGCTAGAAACCATCTAACAAAAATTTAAAAACAAAAATCTGAGCAAAGGTCAAATAAGATTAAAGAATTAATTAATATAGATAAAGAAATAATTTTTAGAATTTTACAAAAGAAATTAATTTTTTTCTTTTTTTTCTCAAGAAAGTTAAAACTCTATTGAGAAACCAATGGTAAAATTGAAAAAGAAAAATTAAAAATGTTTAGTAACACAAAATTTCAATAATTAAAAATGAAGCAGTAAAAAGCTTTCTTCACAATTGCGAAGAAAGGTTTTTAGTGCTTTATTTTTAATTATTCGAGTTTATTTTCACATAACTCACAAAAATCAAACAACATTTCAAATTTTTACTTTCCCTATACACGTAGTATATAGGGGGAGTATTGTTTTCGTGATTTTTTTTTGAAAATTTTTTTTTGCGGAAATATCCGTTTTGGGGTCCCCTGAACCCAAAAAACTAATTTCTGGAGAAAAAAATCTGTGTCTGCGTGTGTGTGTGTGTGTGTGTCTGTCTGTCTGTCGGTGGGCGCTGTATCTCAAAAACGAATGATCCAATTGAGATGAAACTCTAAACTTAAGGTTTTATCGTTAAAAACTGGAGCTGAAAAGCTTTTGGTAGAGATTCATAAACCGGAAGTGGATGTTTACTCGAGGCGTTTTTTTGTTTTTTACCAATATTTTTCTAAATATACAAAATATTATAAAACTTTTCAAACAAAAGTTAAAGGGCGTAAAAAACTGAACAACTTTTATTAAAACATGTTTTTTATAAAATTCTTAACTTTCGAGAAAAAAAATAAAAATTGAAAATTTTGATATTTTTTGCCAATTGCTATTAAACCATTGGAGCTACATGAAATTTATATAACAAATAATTGTAGATAATTCAAAACTAAACAAATTACTAAGAATAGCCTTTTTGCGTAAACCTCATAGTTTTCGAGAAAAATATAGGGAAAGTACTATGATGGCCACATCACCATTTGCTTAACATTATTTTACTAAAAAATATAATTTGAAATATCGAAGCAGTATTAAAATTAAAAAAACAAAAACAGTTAATCAATTTTAAAAATAGACGGAAATGTGTTTAAACAACGTTTATCAAAAAATTGATTTTTTTAATAACGTCGTTGAAATATCTGTAGAATTTGTATAAAAAGTTTAAAAGTTACTTTTTAAGTGTATAAAAATAAAATTTTGTCTAGAAACAGTTGAAAACCTTGCAAAAAAACACAGTTAGAGACTTTCAAAAAAGAACTTTAAATTTTCTTTAAAACCAGTTGAAATTTTGAAACAAGAAAAAAAGATTAAAATATTTAAGAAAAATGCCAAGAAATAATATTTAAAAACTTTCTAAAAATAGTTAAATTTGTTAGAGAAATAGCAATAAAATATAATAAACACAGTTGAAGTCTTACAAACAAAAACCATTTTTAGAATTTTCCAAACTGAAGAGTGCACATCTCGTTTCTTAAAGTCAAGTTTAAAAAGACGTCATTTTGTTTCCAACGGCCACATGCTAATTATTTTAGAGTAAATCAAAAACATACTATTTCTAAGTAGATTAAGAATTTTTTACACTAATTCTACAAGTAATAATAATAATAATAATATTTATTTATTAACGGAAAACGGAAGTAGAAATATTTTTTTAAATTTTCCAAACTGAGAAATGCACATTTAGTTTCTTCAACCTCAAGTTTAAAGTGATTCCATTTTGTTTCCAAACAGTGACATGCTATTTATTTTAGAGTATATCAAAAACATATCATTTCTAAGTAGATTGAGGAATTTTTAAATTAATTCTACAAGCAGAAATATTTTTAAAAAATTTCCAAACCTAGAAGTGCACATTTAGTTTCTTCAAACTCAAGTTTCAAGTGTCGCCATTTTGTTTCCAACAGTGACATACTAATTATCTTAGAGTATATCATAAACATATAATTTCTAAGTAGACTGAGAAATTTTTAAATGAATTCCACAGCAGAAATATTTTAAAAAAATTTCCAAACCGAGAAGTGCACGTTTAGTTTCTTCAAACTCAAGTTTAAAGTGACGCCATTTTGTTTCCATCAGTGACATGCTAATTATTTTAGAGAAGATAGTAATCGTATTAAGAAGTATGGAAAGCTCTGGAAAAATGGTTAACCTAACAAGATAAACCTACACCTTTAGGATATGTAATATGCAGTAAGATTAGCAAAATTAATTTGGGCATTATTAGATCTCAATCTCTATTAACAGATCTAGAAAGCTCTGGAAATGTGATTGATCTTCCAGAACATTGAGATAAATCCAGACAAATCCATAATTATCTTTCCTTTTTATCAATTACAATTCAAAAATACTAGACAGGAAAAATTTGATTATTCAGCATTTAATAAGATTCGATCAAAAATAATTTAGGCGAAAACGCGGTATTTAAAAATTCGAAAAGATTGGACGGAAACAATTTAAGCCCAAGAATGTATCAACATTCAAAAAGATTAAAAAAAACAATTTACGATTTAAAGTTTTGTTGGTATTGTCGAAATGAAGTGATTTAGTTTAGATTTACTTTTTTGCTAGTAATTTTAACATTATAAATAGGCAGAAACGTTTTTCATCGTTTTAAAAACTAAAGAAACTTTGTTGACCTTCCAGATTTCTTAAGCCATTAAGGTAAAGAAGAGTAAACAAAAAACCAAGAAGATCAGACAAAATAAATTTAGGCCAATACATTAATCAGGATTAAAAGGTTTCCAAACATAGTGAAAAAGTATTTTCTCTTCCAAAGGCATCAGCATTCATCCCTGCTCACTTCCTAATATTGCCACGAAATTCTTCACCTTCCAATGCCTCTCCTTCCTTCTATCTTCTCTCTTCACGTGAATTATCAGAGGTAGTAATTCATAGCGTTTTCTGTAAACTTTCAGTAAGCTTGAGAAATGTTGTTGACCTTCAAGAATAAGGATTGAAGAAGGAATATACAAATCCATAATTATCTTGTTTGTCTACAATAGTTACTTATAGTTCTCATAACAAGGAATTCCCGAATATTGGGCGAAAATTAATCAATTTATACTAAGAAAAAAGAAAATTAATCAGCATTAGAGAATTTGTAATTTACAGAAAATGTGAAAAACAATTTTCTCTTACAATTTCATTAATATAATAAACAAAAGTCTACCTTAGAAATAATAACCTATATAGACTTTTACAAAGCTGAAGAAAGCTGGTTGATCTTCCAGAATGCTCGTATGAAGATTAATTAAAGAAAATGCAAACCTCTAGTAATTTTTTGACTCTTATACTTCAAAAAATGATTTAAGCCTATCAGTGATGAAAATGCTTTACGTTCTGATAGACCTAAGTCATTTTTGAAAGTGAAAATTTTAGAAAAAGCAATTGACGTAAATTTTAGAACTTTTAGAAATATAGAAAAGAAAATTTTAAACATCCAGAACAAAGAAAAACATTTATTTTTAATTTGGAAGTGAGTTTACGAAAAATAAAATTATTCACAAATAATTATCACTAATTGGAAGAGTTATTTCGAAAAATATTTTTTTATACAATTGCCAATTTATTAACAAAATAATTTATGGAAAAAACAATGTTACTAATAAAATAATCCTGTGATTCTATTAAACATAATTACTACACTTGTCAACGTGAATATAATTTAATCATCTCCAGTATTATCACCATCTATAGCTACCAGATGTCTAGTGTTGGGATATTAATTAAGGGCAACTAACCCCTCGTAACCCGAGCCGGTCTCGTTTCAGGAAAAGGTTCTGAACTTGAACTTGCGTCAATTTAACGGGCGCTGAGGCCTTATAATAAGGCCTCTCGTGATTGGCGTTTTCAGTCGGGCGGAAAACGCGTTCTGGGTTATTAAGGATGCATGAATGATGGAGAAAAGCTCCGAGGCACACAAAAAAAGAACACAACACGACGCTACTAAAATCTGCTCGGGCATGATATAGCTAAATATAGGGAGGTAAGACGCTTTTGTTGCGCACTCAATTTCGTTTGGGATTTTTTTTACGTCTCTGAGTTTTTTTTTAAATATAAATAAAGCTTATATAATACTATACATAATAGATTAGAGGTAAGCCAATTTAAGAAAATTAATAAAACTCTAAACACTAAATTTTTGGATTGTTTGATAATGGTTTTTTTCTAAAGGCTTACTTAAATTAACTCACTCGTCGTTTATGCACTTGTCATTGACTTCTGATATAACTTTCCAATTCTGTAATGTATGTAAATAAATCGTTAAGCAACGTCCCACATGAATCGACCACTTGCCCGCATAAGAAGCCGTTTAATGATCCATTAATGTCGTTTCGATTCGGACATGATGGTACTGGATATAAAGACGCCAACTTTCCTCATCGGGAAAGACCAACGAAATAAAATACTACAAAAAGAGTTATGTTGTTACACAACTGCTGAAACATATTATTTTAGGAGGTTTATTTCCCCCCTTAATCGCCTGTTTAACAATTGTCCAAAATTCATACAATAAATTAATTAAGTGTTTGTAATTTAATCTGAAACTGTGTTTATGGATAATTAAAACAAATGATTTTATTTAATTTTTTTCTTTTACACAATCACATTGTTTTAAACTTTTTAGTATTTTTTATTTTATTTTTTCTATATTTATATTCTCATTTTTCTGAATCCATCCTGTGACTATTATATTTATCTTCTTTCTTCTATCGTCTATCCTCTAGAATTTAAGCCTTGTCTTCTCTCTTCTATTTTTTATGCCTTCTATCTTTTATTGGTATCTTCTATTCTCTGTTTTAATACTTATTTTCTGCATTTTATCTTTTTACTTCTGATATTAATCTTTTGATTTGTACTTTCCAACCTTTTTTCTTGTAGTTTCTCTATTTATTTTGTCTCTCTAACTATTATATAATATCTTTAATTATTTCTTCTGTCATATTACTTCAGTTTTTTTCTATTCTCCTCTATGTTCTGATTTTGTTTTTAACTGTTGACTATATCTGTTTTCTAACTTTTGTTTTTTCTGTATTCTATCTTCCGACTTCTAATATTTCTCCCTATGTTAAGTAATTTTTTATCGATATTGTCATGGAATATTAGTCTTCTATTTGTTCTGCTCCTATCTTCTATTCTAAGGTATGTGTCTTATCCTTTCTTATTCTATTTTCATCCTCTGACTATTATCTTCACCTTCTATCGTTAATCTTCTGCTTTATAATTCAAACAACAATTTCACTGTTCTATTTTCGGCCTCTGACTATTATCTTCGCCTTCTATCGTTCATTTTCTGCCTTAAAATTTAAGCGCCACCTTTTTTCTGTTTACTGTCTTCTATCTTTTGCCAGAATCCATTTCATATCCTCTGTTTTAAGTCAAACATCTTCTAACTTATACCTGTTACCTTCATTTTATCTTCTATCATCTATTTTCTGCTTCTAAACTACATTATTTTGTATTTGCTCGCTTATTTTCTGTATTTTCATTTTTAGTCTGCTGTGATTTATCATCTATCTTGTTTAGTTTTTTGTTTTTTCTCTTCTATTTTCTTCATTATTTTAACTTTTTTTTATTTTCCTCACATTTTCCACTTTCTAGTTTCTATCTTCTTACGTTTTATAGTGTCTAACTATTATATCTATCTACTATCTTTAATAATTTTATCTTTATCATTTCTCCTCTATGATCTGTTCTTTTATTCTACATTTTGTCTATATCACCTTTTTGACGTTTGATTTTTTTTTGTGTTCAAAATTTGATATTTGCTTCATCTACTCTCTTGTAGTACCTATTTTTCTTCATGCAATATTAATTTCGTGTTTTCTGTCCATATTTATTTGTTCCTGAATTGTATCTGTCGTAAGGTAAAAATTGAAGGTGATTTTCACAGATGAAACACAGAGGAAAAAAAAACAGGTGCAGACAAAATATAAAACAAAACAGGAAGAAAAACTGAAAAAGCGACAAATTTAAAATTCTTCAGGCAGAAGATAGACAAAAAAAGATAAAGATAATGGGAGAGCATATAGCAAAAAGACAAAAGTTTAAAAATAGAAGATATATTGAGTTATATATTTTTTGTTTTATATTTTGTCTTCATTTTCTGTTTTCAGTTTTTTTATGTGTTTCAACTGATTTTTGCATTTAATTTTTACCTCTCGTCTTCTAACATTTTCTTAAAATGTATATCCTCTTCTTATTTTATCATCTCCATCATTTATTTTCTCCCCTCCATGTTATACCTTTTCTATTGTGTTTAGTTTTATGTCTTTTTTGCCTTCTATACTTTTTCTCCATCAGTTTTCTGATTTTTGCTCTTATTTTTCGTGACATCTGTCTTTAGTTATGAAATATTAGTATTCCTTCTCATTTCTTTCGTTTTTGTCAATTATTCTTCAATCTCCTGATTTGTATTTGCATTTATGTTCTTTTATCTTTTATTTTAACTCTGTTTTTACTTTCTCCCTTCTGTCTTCTTCTACTTTCTCTCCACTAACTTCTGTTTATAAACCTTATTATATGTTTTCTATCATACAACTTCACTTTTTGTCTTTTGTTTTTAGTTCTCTTTTCTGATATTCTATCTTTTTTCTTGCATCTACTTCTAGGTTTGTTTTTTTTTACGTGATTGATCTCGCTTTTGATTTAATTTTTAGCCTTCTTCTTCTATCTTTTTCGTCCAATTTTGTTTGTTTTTCTCACTTTTTTTTGCATCTAGTTTATCTTTGGTTTTAAGTCTTTTATTTTCTATGCTCAAACTTCTGTACATTATTTTTATCTTCTATTTTCTTGCCTGCAACTCATCTGTCTGAGAAAATCATATTTTTGTCTTTGGCCTGTTGTTTTTGTTTTTTTTTATTTGTTCTTTTTATCTTGTTTTTTCTGCATTCGATCTTCTGTCGTGTAATATTAGTTTTGTGTCTGTTTCCCCTGTTTTCTGTCTTCTGTCAGTATTTTTCTGACTTATGCCTGCATCTTATAATTTTAAACCTTCTGTCTATATTTTTCCTTAGAGCTTCTGTAGTTTCGTCTACTGTCTTTAATTTTCTGTCTTCTTTATCATCTATCTTTTTTCATCATCTTACTGTTTGTATTTTCTGTGTTTTATCTCCTATCTTAAGATAAAATAAGGAAACTAGTCAGAACTCACTGGTTTCCTTATCTTACATCTTTCCATTTTCTGTCATTGAATATTATCTATTTCTTCTGCTTTCTATCCCTTATCTTTTTTCTCTTGACTTGTTTCTCTATCTAATTTATATCCTCTAGTTGAAGTCTCCTATTTTATTCTACTTTCTCTCATCTAACTTTTATCTATTATCTTCATCATCTGTTTTCTATCATCTATTTTCTGCCTTTTAAACATTTTCTATTTTATTTTCTGTTCTATTTTTTGTCTGCATTAGTTTTCTGACTTCTGACTTATGATAGATAGATTTGACTGTATTACAAACATTAAGTTTTTACACTCTTCAGACATAAGAGAATTGTAAAACTTATCCTAATTTAATAACTTGTACATGAGAAATTATATAATTAAATACTTAGCTCCTATTTTTTTGTCTCTTATCATCTATCTTCTGTTAGGCGATATTAGTCTTCTGTTTTCTGTTCAGTTTTCTTGGTTTTAATTTTTAAGACTTTTGTCCTATCTTTTAACTTCTGTATATTATGTTTATCTTCTATTTTCTTTCATCTATCCTTTGTCTTAGAAATTATGTCCTTTCTCATTTTTTCTCAGTTTTTTTGCCGATTTTTTTGTTTAATATTTTATCTGGATCAGCTTTTTGACTTTTTTTTCTGTATTCTATCGTCTGTGATGAAATTTTAGTCTTTTGTATTTTTGTCTTTTTTTTTCCTGATTTTCATGACTTGTATCTCTATGTAATTTCTATCTTCCAACATACTACAAAAGATTCTAATATTATACATAATTATAATATACAAAAATTTTGATCGTATTTGGAAAGGCTTGAATTTACAAAATATTTGTTGTTCCATTCACATCCTCTATTCTTCTATTTTAAGATTCTATATTTTCTACTTTCTTTCCTCTAAGTTGTGTATATTTATTTCATCATCTATCACCGCCTATATTTTCCTTAAAACTACAGTTTTTTGTCTACTGTCTTTGGATTTCTGTTTTTTGTCATCTATCTTTATCTAACACCTGACTTTTTGCATTTGCTGCGTTTTTTTTCTTTTGACTTTTGTTCCTTTCTTATGCCTTTTATAATCTTGTACCGTGTAATATTAGTCTCCTATATTTTCTTGAGTTTTCTTTTTTTTACCTTCGCTCTCCTGACTTATATCAGCATCTTCTATTTGAATCTTCTATATTTTTCAACTTTTCTCCTCTAGCTTCTATCGTATATTTTCTGCCTTTTAACTTTTTCTCTTTATTACGCCTGCATTTTTTTTATCCTTTAATTTCTATGCTCTTATTTTCCGCTTTCTATTATCTATCTTCTGTTTTTTTCTGTTCTTTCTTTTCCCTCTAGCTTCTATCGTCTAATTTATGCCTATTAACCTTTTCTGTGATTTTTAACTTGTTTTCTTTCTGTGTTTTATCTTTTAGCTTTTGAATTATGCCCTCATTTTCCGCTTCCTAATATTTATCTTTTCTGTTCATTCTTTGTGCGATTTTAGTTTTCTGTTTTCTGTAAATTTTTCTTCGTTCTCCTGTCTTTTGTGTATATTTGTCTTCTATCTCTCTTTTAACTCTATTATATTTATCTTCTATCATCTATCTGCTGCCCTAAAACTTTATGTTTTCTTCACTCTTTTATCTTCTGAATTTTGCATCTAGCTCTATTTATTATTTTAAATCTTTTGTGTTTATTTATCTGCTATACTTTTGTCTATTATCTTTATCTTCTGTCTACTATTTTCTATATTCTGGTTTAAAACTTAACTTTTTTCTCTAAAGTCTTTAGTTTTCCAATCTTTTATTGTCAGTATTTGTTTTTATGTGTTCTTTTATTTTTATCGTATAGCATCTTTATTCTACCTTACAGTTTTAGATTAGATTCTTTATTGTATTACAAACATTACGTTTTTACTCTCGTCGGATATAAGAGAATTGTAAAACTAATACTAATGTAATAACTTATACATGAGAAATTATTTAGTCTTCTGTTTTTTTTTTCACTTTGGTTACTATATTTTTTCTTCCTTCTTTTGACTTTCTTCTGCATTTAGTTTCCATCTTCCGTTTTAGATCTTCTGACTCTTTCTTTCTTCAATCTAACTTTTATTATTATCTTCGTATTTTGTCTTTTGTATCGTATCTTTTGTCCAAAATATTAATTTTATTGTCTGTTTTCTCTTCCTTTTTATCTTCTAACTTCCTTTTCATCTGTGTTTTATAATGACTTTTGATATTTGTTTTCATCTCCTGTCTTCTATTATTTATTTTCTGCAATACTATTGTAACCTTCTTTTTATCCTCTAATTCATGTCTATTATCTTTATTATCTGTCTTCTAAGTTCTTTCGTAAACTATCAGTTCTTAGCTTATTTTCTTTTGTCTGTAGTTTCTACTTTCTTCCATCTCAATCTGTTTTCAATTTGAAATCTTTTGTCCTTTTGTTTTCTATCCTCTATCCTCTAATCTCTGTCTTTTATATCTATCTTTTGTCTTCTATAATCTATCTTCAACCCTAAAACTTTATCTGATTTCTGACCTCTTTTGTCTTATAGCTTTTGCCTGCATCTAGTTCTTCTGTTTTAAATCTTGTGTGTTCATTTATCTTCTATAATTTTATATTTTCTCTTTATCTTATGTCTTCTATTATCATTATTCTATATTAGAACTTTAATTTGATATCTTTTGTCTTTAGGACTCTAGCCTTTTTCATCAGCATTTGTTTTTCTGTGTTCTATCTTTTAATTTTTGTGTTATAGCATCTATATTTGTTTATTTGTTGTATATTTTTCCTTCGTCCTTTTGACTTTCGTCTGCATCTAGTTTCCATCTTCCGTTTTAAATCTCCTGACATTTTCTTTTTTTATCCTCTAACTTCTATAATATTCGTATTTTGTCCTCTATAAGTTTTTGGGCAAAAGAGAGGCTTTTGCCCAAAAAGTTATTTGACCTGTCTCATCTGTTTTCTGTCTTTGTTTGTCTTCTAATTTCTGTTTTATATCTGTTCTATCATGAATTATAATATTTGTTTTCAACTCTTATCTTCTATCATGCAGAATATTCTGCAATAATACTTTTAACTTTGGTCTTTTTTATCCTCTAGTTCCTGTCTATTATCTTCATTAAGTGTCTTCTATCTTCTTCCGTAAAAGATCAGTTCTTTGTTTCTTTATTTTGTCTTTGGTCACATTGTTTCTATATTAAGGCTATTTTTTTCATTCTTCTGTCTTCAAGTTTCTTTTGTTTATTCTCTGTTCTATCTTTTGACTTATGTCTTCATCCTTTCTCTTCTGTTATCTATCTGTTCTAAAACTTTGGTATTGTTTCTTATCCTTTTTACTGCATGAAGTTTGTAACTTTTATTTTATCTTGCCTTTTCTTTTATCTTCCAACCTATAATTTATAATTTTCTGTTACGTATAATTTATTACTCTGTCCTTTATTGTCTTTTTATGCTCTTCAATATCTTCTATCCTTTCTTTGTATCTATTTCATTATATGTTTTCGATCGTCTATATTTTCTCTTAGAACTTTAGTTTTTTTTTTTATCTGCTGTCTTTAGTTTCCTGTCTATTTTGTTGTTATAACTTTTTCCCGCATCAAACATTTTTCTTCTGTGTTTTATCTTTAGATTTCTTTTATTTTATCGTCTGTCTTCTAGACTGTATTTTCTGCCGTACAATGTTTTCTTCTGTAATTTTGTCTGTGATTTTTTGTTTGTTTTATTTTCTTTGTTCTTCATTTAGACTTGTCTGCTTGTAGTTTTTTTAATTCTGTTATCCTCTAATTGCCTGTTATTCATATTCTGTTATCTGTAATCTACCTTATATCCCAAAACTTACACCTTCGTCGTTTTCTTTCTATTTTCTGTTCCTTATTTAGTCTTTTGTCTTCTAACTTAAGTTTGTATTTGATTTTAACTCTTTTTAATTTCTATTTCAACTATTTTCGCGATTTCTGTTTTTTGTCTTGTTTCATCTCCCTTTATCTTCTGTATTTTATCAGTTACCCAAAAATTTTACTCTTTTACATTCTCTGTTTTTGTCTTTCTTGGTCTTCCACCTTCTACCTGCAACTACTTTAAAAATTTTGTTTACGTTTTGTCTTTGTTTTCTACCTTTAATTTTTGCCTGCTATATTTTACTTCTATTGTTTTTGCCATAAGATTCTATTTATGGCAAGAACATAAATGATTTGAAAAGTGACTAACATAATCTCAATTAAAAAATCTTCTAATGATTGCTACAAAATTACTGAGGCTGAACTTTGTCTAGAAGAATCTGAAGAAGTTTCTCCTATTTCCTTTTCAGCTGTAATCTAAGCTTTTGTAAAAAAACTTATAATTTTGTCTGCTATTATTACGTCTATTGTTTTTGTTATATGAATCTATTTTTGGCAAGAACATTTGTGAATAGGAAATTAATTTTTTTTATATTAATAATTTTCAGAATTGTAAGAAGCTTTTAAAGATCAAATTTTCTAATCTACCACTTTTATTTTTTCAGGTGTTTGTCAGTGGATGCCTGGCGAACTTATATGAAAAGAGACCAACAGATGAGGAGTGGATAATCAAGTTCACAGGAATACCAGTCGTCCTTTTAGATGTTGGTGAGGCCAGATCGCGCAACAAACGCCGCATCCAGATAATTTTGGCCGAAAAGGGCACCAGTTTCATGCTGTGGCGCGACAACATCGACCACCTGACCTCGTACAAAGTGTCCTCGCCAACATTCCACACCATGTACTACTCGGACGACCACACGCTCCAAGTGGGCTTCAGCTTCGACATGGAGCAATCCGCCAGGGAGATGTGGAAGCACATCGAACAACTAGTCGCCGATCCGGAAAACATTTCGTTATCGACGCCCGGTAAAAAGAAGAGGAAGGAGAAGAAATCGCCGAAACCAACACCTCTACCGCCAAAAACGCAAATATCATTACCATGCTGTTTCCAACATGTGACCAACATCGACCACGACGATAGGACGAAGTACTATTCCCTGAAGGAGTTCGTGCCGAGAACAGCGTACAATCCGAAGCTGCACATTAATCCCGACGATTTCTAAAGATTTCTTTTAGTTTTAAGCTCTTATTTTTCATTTTACATATACGACTGACTTAACGGATAGATTAGTTTTTAAAAAGAACAATTTAAAATCAGATTAATTTTAATCGTGAATTAGAATATAAGCACAAACCGTTTCTTTTGTAGCTTTACCATTATCATGTTGATGTCTCTAGCATGTACACCTTTTTATTCCATTTTTTTCGTTTTCGGATCCAGCCCAAAATTTCCCTTTTTAATGAAATTAATCTGTGATATATATACATTTTGAATTAATTGATTATTATTATTTTTAAAAAATTTACGCAAAAAGTTCTTGAATTTTTCTTCTAATTTATTTAGACATTAGGATAGATTTATATTGTATTTTTACGATGTCAAAGATGCAGAATTGAGTTTGGCTTTGATAATGGGAACATTAATGATAGTGATGACCCTTGTGTAATCCATTTTTTCTTTCAGTGTGTGCGAAGACGTGAATGGATGGGGCTATTTTGAAAAGAGTTGAGGAAATTCATTGAAGCAGACTGAGATAGATGTCTATAGTTGAAGGAGTTAATATTATATATCCTCGTAATTGTTGTCATTGTATAAAAATTCTATTTGGAATATTAATAAAATTGTATTTAATTTATAATGGGTTTTTTTTGTGTACAATTATTTATTTTAATTTAATGAAGAAGGAGATATGATTAAACTTAAAACTGGAATCAAATTAAATCTTTTGTAAAAAATCTTTTAATTGAGATGTGAGACATTGTGGTTGCTACAACATTATTGAGGTTGAACATTATCTAAAAGAATCTTCAAGAAGTTTCTCCTATTTCCTTTATCAGTTGCAATCAAATAAAGCTATTTGTAAAAAAAATAATTGAAATGAAGACATTATTATTGATAGAGTTGTATCAACAGAATTATCTTCACCTATAAGAATCCAAAGTTGCATATGATGAGAAAAACTTTTATCAAAACACTTCAGGAATTATCTAGCCCTCTAAAGTAATTACAGACTTTTTGGATTGTTTAATTTTTTAAACTAAGCGAGAAAATTGTAGAGATGAATGCAATTAATCCAAAATTATTTGAAAAATTTCACGTTTAATAAAGAAGAACGCAATCATGGCGTTGAGAATACATTTTGAAGGTCTTCCAAATAAGGACAGCTTATCAATGTTATCAAAGCACTTTTTGCGCTGAACTACTTTCTTTAAACGATAGAGAAATTATGAAGCATTTGAAGAATTTCTTAAATTTAATGGAGAAGAAAAAAATCAACACATTGAAAATACTTTTTGAAGGTCATACAAATAAAGACAGCTTATCAATGTTATCAGAGCACTTTTCATTGAACTACTTTCTTCAAATAATAGTGAAATCATGAATTAAGAATTATCCATAAATTTAATGAAGAAAAATGCATTTGTAGGAATCAATTGAAGATTTTATTGAACTAAACTGAAATTTTTTTTATTGAAAAACTGAACTTGTTGTTTGAATTAGGTGCTTTATTTTAATCACAAAAGTTGTATTGAGAGAATTATTAAGCCTAAACTTTATCTACAAGAATCTAAAGAAGTTTTTGATGATTTAAACTTATATCGATTGAGATAGAGATTTATAATTACTGTAACAGTTATCCTGGACTTCGTTTATAGGAAAGAAATGAAGTGTTTAAAGGAAAAAACTTAGATTAAAATACAGACCTTACTTTTATTTTTGTGATAATTATAACAACAGAAAATTAACTGAAGATTTTATTGAACTAAATTTTTGTTGCTTGAGTTAGAGCCTTATTATAAACACAAGAGTTGTATCAAGAGAATTATTAAGTCTGAACTTCATCTACAAGAATCTAAGGAGTTTTTGATGAATTACATCAATATAATTGAGATAGAGATTTGTGATTACTGCAATAGTTACATCAACATAATTACTAAGCCTAGAATTCGTTTATAGGAATTAATTGAAATGTTTAAAGGAGAAAATTTTATTTAATTAAAATGCAGACCTTATTTTTGTTTTTGTGATAGTTATATCAAACACTACAAATAAATCAGAACTTCATCTGCAGGAATCTAAAGAAGTTTATGACGTTTTAAATAGATTCAACCTTTGCTGTTTGAGTTACAGATCTTATCTTTATAGCAACTGTTCAATTAATTATCAAATTTACTAAATCATCAGATTTACTAAGCAAAAACTTCATCTGTAAAAGTCAAGTATATTATTTGAACAAAAAACTTCTGTTGGTTAAGTTAGAAATTTTTTTATTATTACAAAAGTTGCATCAAAGAATTATTTAGCCTGAACTTCATCACCTGCAGGAAAATCCTTGTTTGGTTTTGATTTCATTATGAAACGGTTGTATTAATTTATTTATAAGAAGTATTAAGCTGCAGAAAACTAATGAAGTTTTTGACGATCTAAATTTCTACAAACCCCATCTTAACAGCAACTGTTCTATCAAAAGTATATTTAAGTTATAACTTCTTCTAAAGGATTTCAATGAAGTTTTTGATAAGTTAAAGGTTTACTGGTCGAGTTTAAGGTCTTATCATTATTGTAACAGTTGTATGAATAACAATATTAAAGTAAACTCATTATATTAAAATAATTATTAAGCCTAAACTTCATCTGAAGAAATATAACTTCTGTTCGTTAAGTTAGAGGCGTTATCATTACTATAGCAATTGTATCAACAAAATAATTTACCCTGAACTTTTTCTGAAAAAATCAAGTGCAATATTTAGTGCACTAAGCTTCTGTTGATTGAGTTAGAAAACTTATATTTAGTGAAACAGTTTTATCATCAGAAATTTTAAATTGAGTTACAGACAGCATAATTATGGAAGTTACCCTGAAATTTGTCTGCAAGAATCAAGAAAAATATTTAGTAAACTTTTGCTGATTGAGTTAGATAATTTATAATTACTGCAACTGTTGTATCATGAGAAATATTCAGTGTAAACTTTGTCTGTAAAAATCAAATGACGTTTTGATGAGCTAAACTTTTATTGGTTGAGTTATAGACACAATATTTAAGTCAAAAGTTTTTCAGTAGGAATTTAATGAAGTTCATGAAGTTCTTTATGAGTTAAATCTGTTTCGGTTGAGTTAGAGGTTATATAATTATCGCAACAGTTTTAGTGATAGAATTATTGAGATTTTAATGAAGTAAATTCCTGTTGTTTGAGTTAGAGAATTATATTAAAATATTTATTAAGCTTGAATCTCACCTGAAAGAATATATGAATATAAAGTTTTTTATCTACTAAACTTTTGTTAATTGAGTTACAGTGGTTATCATTACTACCACAATTGCATCAACAAAATAGTTTACTCTGAAGTTTGTATGCAAGAATTAAGTGAAATATTTGGTGCACAAAACTCCGGTTGATTGAGTTAGAGAACTTATAATTACTGCAACAGTTGTATCAGCAGATATATTAAGTTTGAACTTTGCAGAAATCAAATAAAGTTCATGATGAGCTAAAATCTTGTTGGTTTAACTAGAGACAGAATATTTAAGCTGAAACTTCTGTATCAATTTAATGAAATTTATGAGTTAAACCTTTGCTAGCTCAGCTAGAGGCCTTATAATTATCGCAACAGTTTTATTAATAGAGCTATTGAGATTTTAATGAAGTAAACTTCTGTTGGCTGATTTTAAAAATTGTATTAAAATATTCATTAAGCCTGAATCTCATCTGAAATAATATAAAGAAAATTTTTTATCCACTGAATTTCTGTTCGTTGAGTTAGAGGCGTTATAATTACTACAACAGTTGCATCAATAAAATAATTTACCCTGAAATTTGTCTGGAATAATCAAGTGAAATATTTGGTGCACTAATCTTCTGTTGATTGAGTTAGATAACGTATATTTACTGCAACAGTTGTATCATCAGAAGTATTAAGTTTAAAGTCTATCTGCAGAAATCAAATGAAGTATTTGATGAGATAAACTTTTCTTGTTAGAGTTTCAGACAGAATGTTTAAGCCGAAACTTCTTCTATAGGAATTTAGTGAAGTTTATCAAGTCCTTGATGTTAGATGCCTTATCATTATTACTTATAGAAGTTTTGAGGTTTTTATAGGATAAACTCCTTTTGGCTGAGTGAACTTCACCCAAAGTTTTTTATGTACTGAACTTTTGTCCGTTGAGCTAAAAGCGTTATCATTACTACAATAATTGCACAAACAAAATTATTTACCCTTATCTTTGTATGCAAGAGCCTAGTGAAATATTTGGTGCACTAAACTTCTGTGTATAGAGTTAGAGAATTTATAATTACTGCAACAGTTTCATTACTTTAGAAGTATTGAGTTTAAATTTCGTCTGCAGAAATAAAATGAAGTTTTTGATCAACTAATTTTTGTTTGTTTGGGCTACAGACAAAATGTTTAAGCTAAAAATTCTTCTGTAGGAATTTAATAAAGTTTATGATGTTCTTGATGACTTAAGTCTGCTCTGATTGAGTTAGAGGCTTTGTAATTATCGCGATAGTTTTAGTAATAGAAGTATTAAGATTTGAATGAAGTAAACTTCTTTTGGTTGAGTTAGAGAATTGTATTAAAATAATTATTAAGTTTGAAAATCATTTGAAGGCAGATAATTTTTTTTTGAAATACTAAACTTCTGAACATTGAGTTCTAGGCGTTAAAATTACTATAACAATTCTATCAACAAAATTATTTACCCTTATCTATATATGCATGAGTTAAGTGAAGGTTTTGGTGCAATAAACTTCTGCTGATTGAGTTAGAGAACTTATAATTATTGCTACAGTTGTATCATTAGAAATATTAAGTTTCGTTTGAAGAAATTAAATGAAGTTTTTGATGAGTTAAACTCTTGTTGGTTGAACTACATAGATAATATTTAAGGTAAAACTTCTTCTGTAGGAAATGAACAAAGTTTATGGAGTTCTTGATGGCTTAAACTTTTGCTGTTTGAGTTAGACGCCTTATCGTTATTCCAATTGTTCGACTAATTTACATATTGAGCTTTGAATGAAATAAACTCTTGTTTGTTGAGTTAGAGAAAATCATTTGAAGATATATAAAACAGTTTTTGAACTAATAAACTTCTGTACTTTGAATTACAGGCGTTAAGATTACTATAACAGTTGCATCAACAAAATAATTTACCCTAAAATTTGTTTGCAAGAGTCAAGTGAAATATTTGGTGCACTAAACTTCTATTGATTGAGTTAGAGAACTTATAATTACTGAAATAGTTGTATCATCAGAAATATTAAGTGTGAACTTCGTTTGCGGGTACCAAATGAAGTTTTAGATGAGCTAAACTCTTGTTGGATGAACTACCGACATAATATTTAAGCCAAAAGTTCTTCTGTAAGAAATTAGTGTAGTGTATAAAGTTATTGATGTATATTTAAGTATATCTACTTATTCTAAACTAAATTATACTTTCAGATTATTTTTTAGACACTTTTAAATTACGAAATGCAAATTTCATTAATTGTAATTTAAAGTTTAACGCCCTGTGATTTTATCTCTGGTTAAGTTGGTGCTATTATTTCGTAATATATTAAAAATATATTAATTTAATAATTAATAAAATAAATTCTAGGTTCAGATTAATATTTACAATTTTTTAAATTGAGAAATACAAATTTTATTAATTGAAATATTAAGTTTAATGTCTCGTCATTTTGTTTCCGGTTGAGTTATTCCTATAATTTTATAGTATGACAAAAATAAATTTATTTTAAATATATTTACTGATTCTAAACTAAAGTTTACTATCAGATTATTTTTTTTTTATAATGTACAAATTGAGGAATGCAAATTTCCTTAATTGTAATATTAAGTTTGAAATCTCACCATTTTGTTTCCTGTTAAGTTATTCTTATGACTTTATAGTATGACAAAAATACATTCATTTAAAATATATTTACTGATTTTGAACTAAATTTTACGTTCAGATTATTTTTTAGAATTTGTCAAATTAAGAAATGCAAATTTGATTTAATGTAATTTTAAGTTTGACGTCTCGCCATTGTGTTTGCAGTTATGCAATTCCTATAATTTTACAATACAACAAAAATACATTAAGTTTAAATATATGTACTGATTCTGAACTAAATTCTACTTTCAGATTATTTTTTAGATTCTTTTAAATTACGAAATGCAGATTTCATTAATTGTAATTTTAAGTTTGACGCCCTGATATATTCTGGTTAAGTTAGTGTTGTTATTTTATAATATGTCAAAACTATATTAATTATAATTATACTCAATGATTCTAGACTTAATTCTACGCTCAGATTATTTTTTAGAATTTTTTAAATTAGGAAACGAAAAGTTCATTATTTGTAATATTAAGTTTGGCGTCTCGCCATTTAGTTTCCGGTTAAGTTATTTTTATTATTTTACAGTATGACAAAAATACAATAATTTTAAGTAAATTTACTAATTATGAACGAAATTCTACGCTGAGGTTATTTTTTAGAATTTTTCAAATTAAGGAACGCAAATTTCATTAATTGTAATATTAAGTTTGACGTCGCGCCATTTTGTTTCCAGTTAAGTTATTCCTATGATTTTGCAGTATGTTAAAAATATATCAATTCTAAGTACATGACTGATTTTCAACTAAATTGTATGCTCAGATTATTTTATAGAATTTTTTAAATTAAGAAATGCAAATTTCAATATCTGTAATTTTAAGTTTGACGCCTCGTTATTTTATTTCTGGTTAAATTAGTGCTTCATTTTTATAGTATGTCGAAAATACATTGATTCTAAGTATATATACTTGTTTTAAACTAAATTCTATGCTCAGATTATTTTTTAGAGTTTTTTAAATTACGAAGTGCAAATTTCATTAATTGCATTTTTAAGTCATTTTGTTTCTGGTTAAGTTGGTGCTATCATTTTGGAGTATATTAAAAATATATTAATTATACGTATAATTGGTGATTCTAAACTAAATTATACGCTCAGATTATTTATTAGAATTTTTTAAATTAAGATACTCAAATTTCATTATTTGTAATATTAAGTTTGGCGTCGCGCCATTTAGTCTCCGGTTAAGTTGTTTCTATTATTTTACAGTATGATAAAAATACATTAATTTTAAGTAAATTTACTAATTATGAACGAAATTCCACACTGAGATTTTGTTTTACTATTTTTCAAAGTAAGAAATGCAAATTTCATTAACTGTAATTTTAAGTTTGACGTCTCGCCATTTTGTTTCCAGTTAAATTAAACCTATGATTTTATAGTATATCAAAAATACATTAATTTTATATATTCTAAATTCTAAATTAAATTTTACGCACAGATTATTTTTTAGAATTTTTTAAATTAAGAAGTGCAAATATCATTAATTGTAATATTAAGTTTGACGTCTAGCCATTTGGTTTCCTGTTAAGTTATTCATATGATTTTACATTATGTCAAAATTACATCAATTTTAAGTAAATTTACTGATTCTTATCTAAATTCTAGGCTCAGATTTTTTTTAATTTTTCAAATTGAGAAATTTCAATATCTGTAATTTTAAGTTGGAAGTCTTGCCATTTTCTTTCCAGTTATGTTATTCCTATAATTTTATAGTATTACAAAATAAGTACATTAATTTTAAATATATCTACTGATTCTTAACTAAAATCTGAGTTCTATGAGCTGACTGCCTTCAGTATGAGGCCAGAGCTTAGTCGGTAAAGGTATGGAGGGAAAAAGTTCAATAAGGATGTGGGGATAGATTCATAAGACAAATCGTCATGTTATAAACCGGATAAAACACGATTAGTACAGGCCCTTCTAGTATTGAGTAAAACTGAAGTGTACTAGAAAGAGATGGTCCTTAATAAGGCATTCATATCTGTTAAATATAATTTCTTTCATAAGGTAAGTTCCTTAAACAAGAGCCTTACATCAAACCTTGTTCATAGGTTTTAGTTAATTAATTGTGACACGACCACATTTACCCCAAAGCAAATGCTTGTAAATATTTCTTCTGCTTGTACCATCTCCATCTAATATAGGTTGGAAACTATCTCAGTAAAACCCTCACGGTCTTTTGCATCTTGGAAAAGGAAATGTTTGATCAGGCCCTTTTGTCTCCTTAGCTTCTTCAATTTAATTTTTGAACATGTACACTTCTGTTAGTTGAATTTGAGACCTTCTTATTATAGAACTATTACTAAATTATTACTAAATTTCATCTCAAGGAATCAAATAAAGAGTTTGATGAAGCCAACTTACATTGATTGATTTAGAGACGTTAATAGTTTTAAAATATTTGTATCTACAGAATTATTAAGCTTGACCTTGCTCTACAGAAATATAAAAAATGTTTTGATTGACCAAGCTTTTATAGGATGAATTGGTAATCATATAATCGCAACAAAAGTTGTATCATAAAAATTATTAAGTCTCATATTCATTTAAACAAATCAAGGAATCAAATGAAGATTTTGATCAAGCTAATTTACATTGATTGATTTAGAGACGTTAATAATTTTGAAATATTTGTATCTACAGAATTATTAAGCTTGACCTTGCTCTACAGAACTCTAAAAAATATTTTGATTGACCAAGCTTTTATTGGATGAATTGGTAATCATATAATCGCACCAAAAGTTGTATCATAAAAATTATTAAGTCTCAAATTCATTTGAACAAATCAAATGCTAACCTATAAGTTAACAACAATTCTACTAACAGAATTATTTGGCTATAAGATTTACTTGTCTTAAGGATAAACTGATTGTTATTTTCATTAGCTATAAATTTGTTTGCAAAGGTCATATGAAGTTAATGATGAGTAAAAGTTCTCTTTGTTGAATTACAGACCTTATATTTGATACAAAAGTTGCACCAGCAGATTTATGAAGCCTGAATTTTATTTTGCAAAGGTTCAAAGATATTCTTGATGGATAAAATTTCTATTTATTGAATTACAGACCTTATCTTTACTGCAACAATAATTAAGTCTTAAACTTCATTTGTACGAAACTAATAAAGTTTTTAATGAAATAAAATTGTGTTTTGCAGGTATTAAGTAAGGCTGACAAAGCTTCTGTCAGTTGAGTTAAAGACCTTATCCTTAGCAATAATTCTACCCACAGAATTCTGAAGCCTAAATTTCGTGCATAAATAAAATGAAGTGTTTGGTCGAAAACATTTTGAATGGTTGATTTAGAGTTGATATAATTAAGTCTTAAATTTAATCTATACAAATCTAATACGTTCTTTGATTGATTAAAATTCTGTCTGATTAATTAGGGACTTTATGATTACTGCAATAGTTTTAACAATAATACAATTAAGTCTTATACAACATCTGTAGGACTCTGATAGGGTTTTTGATGGACTAAAATTCTGTTCGTTGGATATGAAATGAAAAATTGGCTAAGCTTATATCTGTTGAGTTAAAGACAACAGAATTATTAACTTCAAACTACTACTGCAAGAATCAAATAAAGTTTTTGATAGACAAATCTTTGATTGCTTGAATTATAGGGCTTATTATCTCTGTAATAATTGCATAAAGAGATTTATGAAGCCTGAACTTTGGTTTGTAAAGATCTAAAGATATTTCTCATGATTTAAACTTCTACTAACTAAATTGGAAAGCTTGTCACTACAGCAACAGTTGTATCAACACAATAATTAAGTCTTAAACTTTATCTGAAGACATCTGATAAAGTTTTTGATGGACAAAATTTCTGTTGGTTGAAATTAAACAAAACAACAATAACATGAATTGTTTTCATCAACGAAAGCATTTTTGATTTTTTGAAGTTTAAGTTTACAGTGCTCCCATCTAGTTTTTCTTTAAGTTTAGTCAAGTTTTTTGATAAAATTTTAAAAATGAGTTTGTTTCAAATTAGTTTTAAGTTTTTAAAAATAATTACTGTGCAGATAAATTTTTTACAATTGTTTTAATCAACGACAGCATTTTTAATTTTTTGAAGTTCAAGTTTGCAGTGCTACCATCTTGTTTTTATTTAAATTTTTCAAATTATTTTGATGATTTTTTAAAAACAAGTTAATTCTGAATTAGTTTTGAGTTTTTGAACGTTTTTCTTGTGTAGATTAATTTTTTACAATGGTTTTAATCAACGAAAGCATTTTTGATTTTTTGAAGTTCAAGTTTACAGTGCTGTCATCTTGTTTTTATTTAAGTTTCGGCAATTGTTTTGATGAAATTTTAAAAGTAGGTTCATTTTAAGTTAGTTTTGAGTTTTTGTACGTAATGCCTGTGTAGATTAATTTTATAAAATTTTTTAAATCAAGGAAAGCATTTTTGATTTTTTGAAGTTCAAGTCTACAGTGCTGCCATCTTGTTTTTGTTTAAGTTTTTGCAATTGTTTTGATGAATTTTCAAAAATAGGTTTATTTTTAATCAGTTTTGAGTTTTTGAAAGTAATTCCTGTGTATATTAATTTTTTACAACTGTTTTAATCAACGAAAGCGTTTCTGATTTTTTGAAATTCAAGTTTACAGTGGTGCCATCTTGTTTTTGTTTAAGTTTTTGCAATTTTTTTTAAGGAATTTTAAAAATACGTTTGTTTTGAATTAGTTTTGAGTTTTTTAACGAAATTCCTGTGTGCATTTTTGATTTTTTAAAGTTCAAGTTTACAGTGCTGCCATCTTGTTTTTGTTTAAGTTTTGGCAATTTTTTTGTTGAAATTTAAAAAATAGGTTTATTTTGAACTAGTGTTAAGTTTTTTAAAGTAATTCCTTTGTAAATTAACTTTTTAAAACTGTTTTAGTCAACGAAAGCGTTTCTGATTTTTTGAAGTTCAAGTATACAGTGCTGCCATCTTGTTCTTTTTAAGTTTCAGCAATTGTTTTGATAAAGTTTAAAACATAGATTTATTTTTAATAAGTTTTGAGTTTTTGAAAATCATTACTGTGCAGATTAATTTTTTACAATTGTTTTAATTAACGAAAGCATTTTTTGATTTTTTGCAGTTCAAGTTTACAGTGCTGCCATTTTGTTTTCATTTAAGTCTCGGGAATTATTTGGATGTAATTTTAAAAATAGATTTATTATGAATTAGTTTTGAGTTTTTGAACGAAATTCCTGTGTATATTAATTTTTTACAATTGTTTTAATCAACGAAAGCATTTTTGGTTTTTTGAATTTCAAGTTAACAGTGCTGCCATTTTGTTTTTATTTAAGTCTCGGCAACTTTTTGCATGTAATTTTAAAAATAGGTTTATTCTGAATTAGTTTTGAGTTTTTGAACTAAATTCCTGTGTAGATTAATTGTTTACAATTGTTTTAACCAACGAAAGCATTTTTGATTTTTTGAAGTTCAAATTTACAGTGCAGCCATCTTGTTTTTGTTTAAGTTTCGTCAATTATTTTGATAAAATTTTAAAAATAGGTTTATTCTTAATTAGTTTTGAGTTTTTGGACGTAATACCTGCGTAGATTAATTTTTTACAATTGTTTTAATCAACGACCACATTTTTGATTTTTTGAATTTCAAGTTTACAGTGCTGCCATTTTGTTTTTCTTTAAGTTGTGGCAATTATTTTGATGTAATTTTAAAAATAGGTTTATTTTGAATTAGTTTTGGCACGTTGATGATTCATTTGCTTTCATATGCGGATTTTCTAAACCCAAATTGTCTTATCTACTTGTCGATTTTGAAAAATCCATTCAACAAACTCTCTTCACTGTGATCTTTAAGATCATTAGGCTTCAGTTTTTGTGTAAGCACGTCCATAGATGCAAAACATTCACGTGGCTTTTGTAGTTCCTTAATGATATTCAAATTATGCATGCGGAGAAAGTAGTAGAAGATCTGTATCTGCTAAAAAAAAGAAGTACCTTTCAAGATAATCGATCGCCTATTACCTAAATAAGTTATTACCGACATTTCGTATACAGTCACCGTCGGGGTGGTCAGACTGGATTTTTTTTTCGACCGGGCCCGACAATTAACTCTTTGAATCCGATGCGATTTAAGCAGGTTCCGATAATGGCCGCCTTTTGAAATGCGGTATTATTACGGGCCGATAACCACACACCACACATTCTTTTAATAAGGATAAATCATGGGCGGCGTTTAATGCACCGTCATTAAATCCCGTGCGTTTCCTTAATACCAGTCTAATTGATTTTAAATGCAAATTTCGAAAATTTCGTGTTGAGACAATAATTTCGCGCTCGTCTTCGGGAAATAAGCAAAGAATGATGTACGCTAATTGGGTATTATGGATATTGACGTGATTGAAGATTGCGAATGATACGCCATTAATTTTTGCGCTAAATAATTACAGTTACCGGAAAAATAAATATATGTATATATTTATCGGTGGGTATTAAATAAAGAGCAATGCCGATAATTTAAAGTCTGCCCGGGACGATTAAGATTATTCCGTGCTTGAATATTTTGATTGTAAATTGGCCGCATACGTACGAGAGTGGTTTCTCTTTGAATCATAAGATCAATTAATTTCATTGGTAGGAAGGACGAAGGAACGTTTTTCCCACAGTACTTTCGGTATCTGGCCACCCTGAACAGCGTGCACTTACCAAATTATGGCCCCGAGGCGAACTTTTAAAACTCATTCCATTGTATAACAGTATCGGTCCTACATACAACGAAAAAGACCACAACCACACATCTTCATGTCTTCACATCTCGTTCCAATTTATTCAACTATTATTTTATTTTAATACACTTATTAATATTTGAAAAATCTTGAAAACGTTGGAGAAAGTAAACACATTTTCGAGTATAATATGAATAATCGGTGAGAAATATTATCTTTCATCACAGCCGTTGAAGATTTTCTCACGCGGCATTCCATTACACTTTTATTACCAAAAGTGAAAATTATTTATTGCACTAGTGCGGAAGAGGAGGAAGAAAAGACGGAGCAGAAGGAGACGAAGGAAGGAATAATCGAACCGTGCGCCTTTGTAAAGATGAATTGACCTCGTGACCCTGCTGACCAAAAACCTGAGGTCAGTGGTGACTCTCTTTCGCATGAAATGCGTAAATGTTTCGGGGCACACCTAAAATTAAAAGTGTACACACGGCAAATATTTAACTGTAATAAACGGTTTGTTGGTTTTTACCATCAACACCTGCAACGACTTAAAAATTTTATGATCATCAACTGCACTGTTCTAAAAGATTAAGACAACATTTCTTGAAAATTGAAGTGTTCAAAAAAATTATAAAACAGTGGATTCGGACTTAAAATGTTGCTAAATTGAATTAAAAAGGCATTAGAGAATATTTTTGTGAATACAAAGTGTTTATAGTGTTCCTTAATTTTTAATTAATTACATGTGAAAAGTGAGATCATTTTAAAACGCACTCAACAATTCACGCCTGAAAATAAATATAAAAACAATTGATTTCTATTAAAATATATTCACAAATTACTCAAAATTCTTTTAATATTGATCCTTTATTAAAATACTATATGTCAAAACCAATTGTTTCTAAAAATTTTCTTGTAAAAACTGTTTAGTTTATAAAAACTACTAGCTTTTCTCATGACTGAAAAAATTATAAAAACAAATGATTGAAATTTTTCAAAATTATACAAAAATCAATAGATTACGTTCTTGTGGATAGAATATGCCTAAAATCTTATTTAAATCCAAATTAATTACACGTGAAAAACGAGTAAATTTTAAAACGCACTCAACTTTTTCATGCCTGAAAAAATAAGTATAAAAACAATTGGTTTTTCCTAGAAATATTTCCAAATTACTCAAAATTAATTAAATATTGTTCCCATTTAAAATTATCACTAACAAAATCACATGATTTTATAATAATTTCTTGTAAAAATTGTAGAGTATAAATAATGTAGCCTGCTTTTTCACGACTGTAAAATATTATAAAAACAATTGATTACGGCTTGAAATTTCACAAAATTACTCAAAAATCATCCGAGAATGTTTGAATGTATAGAAAGTGTTCAAAAGATCATTTAGTTTTGAAATATATACATGTAAAAAAGAGCAAATTTTAAGAAGCTTTCAAAAATTTACACCTGAAAAAACGAATATAAAAACAATTGATTTCGGTTAAAAATATTTCTAAATCACTGAAAATTCATTATATATTGTACCTCTGAAAAAATACCACCCATAAAATTATAATATTTTAAAATAAACACTTGTAAAAATGGTGAAGATTAGAAACTGCACACTGCTTTTTGATGACTGAAAGAAAAAATATAAAAACAATTGATTTCGACCTAAAATTTTCTAAATTTACCTAAAAACACATTAGAGAATATTTTTATGAATACAAATTGTTTATAATGTTACTTAATTTCTAATTAATTACACATGAAAAGTGAGAAAATTTTAAAACGCACTCAACAATTCACGCCTGAAAAATAAATATAAAAACAATTGATTTCTATTAAAATATATTCACAAATTACTCAAAATTCTTTTAATATTAATCGTTTATCATAATACTATATGCCAAAACCAATTGTTTCTAAAAAATTTCTTGTAAAACTTGTTTAGTTTATAAAAACTACTAGCTTTTCTCATGACTGAAAAAATGATAAAAACAACTGATAACGACTTGAAAATTTTCAAAATTACACAAAAATCAATAGATTACGTTCTTGTGGATAGAATATGCTTAAAATTATACTTAAATTCAAATGAATTACACGTGAAAAACGAGTAAATTTTAAAACGCACTCAAATTTTTCATAGCTGAAAAAATAAATATAAAAACAATTGGTTTTTCCTAAAAATATTTCCAAATTACTCAAAATTAATTAAATATTGTCCCCATTTAAAATTACAACTTACAAAATCATATGATTTTTTAATAATTTCTTGTAAAAATTGTAGAGTATAAATAATGTAGCCTGCTGTAAAATATTATAAAAACAATTGATTACGCCTTGAAATTTCACAAAATTACTCAAAAATTATCCGAGAATGTTTTAATTTATAGAGAGTGTTCAAAATATCATTTAATTTTGAAATAAATACATGTGAAAACGAGCAAACTTTAAGAAGCTTCCAACAAATTCAGATCTAAAAAAATCGTATATAAAAACAATTGATTACGACTTAAAATTATATAAAATTACTCAAAAACTACCAGAAAATGTTTTGGTCGATATAAAGTGTTCGAAGTATTATTTAATTTTGAAATAAATACATGTGAAAACATGCAAACTTTAAAAAATTTTCAACAAATTTACACCTAAAAAATCGAATATAAAAACAATTGATTTCAGTTAAAAATATTTCCAAATCACTCAAAATTAATTATATATTGCACCTGTGTAAAAATACCACGCATCAAATTAAAATATTTTAAAATAATCACTTGTAAAAATGGTGAATATTAGAAACTGCAGGTAGCTTTTTGATGACTGAAAAAAAAATATAAAAACAATTGATTTCGACCTAAACTTTTATAAATATACTTAAAAAGGCATTAGAGAATATTTTATGAATACGAAATGTTTGATGTATTAATTAATTTTTAATTATTTACATGAAAAATTCCTTTCTAAATTGTGAGCATTTTCAATAAAGGTTCTAGATGTATTTAAAAAATAAAAAAACAATTGCTATCGACTTAAAATTTTCCAAATTTACTGCACACACATATAACTATAATATTTTATAAGAAATTAGGAAGTAAACCTCCTGAAATTTCAGAAAATCTTTTGAACATCAAGAACATATATAATGAATTTCCATTTTTATTTCTTCGATTAAAATATAAATATAAAAACAATTGCCACAGACTTAAAACTATCTAAATTTAATTTAAATACACACATCAATATTGTTTTTATAATAAACTAGAAATTAACCCTCCCAAAATTGTAGTAAATTTTATATCAATCAAAGACGTTTATATTTAATTCCAATTTTTTCAATTTGATTGGAATAAATAGAAAATCAATTGCCATCGGCTTAAAATTTTCTAAAGCTACCCTAAACATACACATCTTTATAATTTTATAAGAAATTAGAAAGTTAGCCTTCTGAAATTTTAGGAAATTTCATGTAAATCGAGAACAATTATATTCAATTTCCATTTGTTTATAAAATCGTTAAAAAAATGTAAAAACAATTGCCATCGCCTTAAAATTTTATAAATTTGCTTTAAATATACCCATCTGAAATATTTTATAAGAATTTAAAAATTAATCCTTATGGAATTTCTGTTAATTTCATGTAAATCGAGGACGTTTATAATTTATTCCCATTTTTATTTATTCGAATTAAAAAATAGAAAACCAATTGCCATCAACTTAAAATTTTCAAAATTTACCTTAAATACATATATCTATAATATCTTATCAGAATTAAGCAAGTAGTTCACCTAAACATTCAGTAAATATCGTAAAAATTAAGATTATTTATATTTAATTTTCATTTATTTAAATTTAATAGAAATAATTTTAAAAAAAACAATTGCCATCGACTTAATATTTTCCTGATATACTTAACAGGCACACACCTATAAAATTTCATAAGACATTACAGAGTGACCCTTTTGAAATTTCAGTAAATTTCATGTGAAGCGCGATTGTTTATTATTAATTCCCAATTTGATTTAATTCATTTAAATAAATAAATAAACAATTGCTATCGACTTGAAATTTTCTAAATGTGGCTCAAATATACACATTTTTGAAATTTTGTGAAAAAAAAATTATAACGTTCCTTTGAATTTTCAGTAAATTTCATGTAAACCGAGGACGTATATATGAAATTTCTATTTATTTGAATTTGATTAAAAAATATAAAAAAACAATTGCCATCCACTCAAAATTCTCCAAATTTTCATTACATATACGTATCAATAATATTCTGTAAGAAATTAGAAAATAAACCTGCCTGAAATTTCAGTAAATGTTATATAATTCAAGGGTGTTTCTATATAATTGCCATTTTAATTTTTTTGATTAAGAAAATAGAAAAACAATAGCTATCAACTTTCTATCCTCAAAATCGACCTAAAATACCTACATCTTGAAAATTTTATGAAAAAATGTAAATAAAGCCCCCTGAAATTTCAGAAAATTCTATGTAAATCGACGTATATATTAATTTTTTTTTCAATTTGATCAAAAAAAAAAAAAAAAAATAGAAAGACAATTGCCATCTACTCAAAATTTTCTAGTTTTACCTTAAATAGATATTGTAACAATATTCTATAAGAATTTAGAAAAATAGCCTCCTGAAATTTTAGTAAATATTATATAAAGCAATGGTGTTTATAATTAATACCCATTTTAATTTAATTGATAAAACCAAAATAGAAAAATAATGGTTATTAAGCTAAAATTTTCAGAAGCGACCTTAAGTACATATATCTAGAAAATTTTATAAGAAAATGTGAATAAAACCTCCTGAAATTTCAGTAAATTTCATGTAAATCGAGGACGAATATATTAAATTTCCATTTTTTCAATATGATTTAAAAAAATAGAAAAACAATTGCCATCTACTCAAAATTCTTCAAATTTTTATTACATATACGTACTCGTAATATTCCGTAATAATTTAAAAAATAAACCCTCCTGAAATTTTATTAAATGTTACATAAACCAAGGAAGTTTATATAAATTTCCCATTTTAATTTATTTGATAAATAAATAGAAAAACAATGGCTATCAACGTAAAGTTTTCAAAATTGACCTTAAATACATATGTGTAGAAAATAAAAAAAAATATATAAATGAAACTCAATGAAACTTCATATAAATCGACATATATTTAAATTTCTATTTTTTTCAATTTGATCTAAAAAATAAAATAGAAAAACAATTGCCAACTACTCAAAATTCTCTACTTTTACCTTATATACATGCATTAATAATAATCTATAAGAATTTGGAGAAAAACCCTCCTGAAAATTTAGTTAATTTTATTTAAATCGAGGATGTTTATTTATAATTCCCATTTTAATTTATTTAATAAAAAACTAGAAAAACAATGGATATAATCGTAAAATATTTAAAATCGACTTTAAATACATACATGTATATAATTTTATAGAAAAATATAAATAAAGCCTTTTGAAATTTCAGTAAAATTCATATCAATCGAAGACGTTTATATTTAATCCTCATTTTTATTTATTTTATTTAAAAAATAGTAGAAAAACAATTGGTATCGATCTAAAATTGTCTACATTTACTTTCAATACACAAAACTATAACATTTTAAAAAATTTTGAAAATGATCCTGCTTAAATTTCAATAATTTTCATGTAAATCAAAGACGTTTATTTTTAATTTTTAATTTTTTCAAATTCACTTACAAAATTATCCAGTCGTGGAATTTGCTTGAAATTTTTAAAATCTGTTTAGAAATGATGTATTTTAATATCACCATAGAACAAATGCCGTAACACATTTGGAAACAAAATGGCGTCGCTTGAAATTCCGACTGGAGGAATTGAAAATTACATTTCGGAATTTAAAAAATTGCAAAAAATTATCCAGACGTGGAATTTGCTTGAAATTTTCAAAATTAGTTTAGAAATGATATATTTTAATATCACCATAAAACAATGGCCATAACGCAATCGGAAACAAAATGGCGGCGCTAGAAATTCGGGCTGAAAGAATTGAAAATTACATTTCTGAATTTAAAAAATTATAAAAAATTATTCAGACGTGGAATTTGCTCAAAATCGGTTTAGAAATGATGTATTTTAATATCACCATAAAAAATTGCCGTTACGCATCTGGAAACAAAATGGCGTCGCTTGAAACTCAGATTAGAGGAATTAAAAATTACGTTTTGGAATTAAAAAACTGTAAAAAATTATTCAGGCGTGGAATTTGCTTGATATTTTCAAAATCTGTTTAGAAATGATGTATTTTAATATCACCATAAAATAATTGCTGTAACGCATTTGGAAACATAATGGCGTCGCTTGAAACTAAGACTGGAGGAATTAAAAATTACATTTTGGAATTCAAAAAATTGTAAACAATTATCCAGACGCGGAATTTGCTTGAAACTTTTATAATCTGTTTACAAATGATGTATTTTAATATTGTCATAAAACAATTGTTGTAACGCATTTGGAAACAAAATGGCGTCGCTTGAAACTCAGACTGGAGGAATTGAAAATTATATTTTGGAATTCAAAAATTTGTAAAAAATTATCCAGAAGTGGAATTTACTTGAAATTTTCAAAATCGGTTTAGAAATGATGTATTTTAATACCACTGTAAAACAATTGCTGTAACGCATTTGGAAACAAAATGGCGTAGCTTGAAACTCAGACTGAAAGAATTGAAAATTACATTTCGGAATTAAAAAAATTGTAAAAAATTATTCAGCCCTGAAATTTGCTCAAAATTTTCAAAATCTGTTCAAAAATGATGTATTTTAATAACACTATGTAATAACTGCTGTAACGCATTTGAAAACAAAATTGCGTCGCTTGAAACTCAGATTTTAGGAATTGAAAATTACATTTTGGAATTCAAAAAATTGTAAATAATTATCCAGACGTGGAATTTGCTTGAAATTTTCAAAATCTATTTAGAAATGATGTATTTTAATATCACCATAAAACAATTGCCGTAACCCATCTGGAAACAAAATGGCGTCGCTTGTAACTCAGACTGAAGGAATGGAAAATTACATTTCGGAATTTAAAAAACTGTAAAAAATTATCCAGACTTGGAATTTGCTTGAAATTTTCAAAATCCCTTTAGAAATGATGTATTTTAATATCGTCATAAAACAATTGCTATACCGCCTTTGGAAACA
This sequence comes from Ontholestes murinus, assembly GCA_963969525.1. NCBI lineage: Eukaryota > Metazoa > Arthropoda > Insecta > Coleoptera > Staphylinidae > Ontholestes > Ontholestes murinus. The sequence continues at coordinate 65,997,478 of OZ018395.1, forward strand.
AAATGGCGCCGCTTGAAACTCAGACTGGAGGAATTGAAAATTACATTTCGGAATTAAAAAAATTGTAAAAAATTATTCAGCCCTGAAATTTGCTTAAAATTTTCAAAATCTGTTTAAAAATGATGTATTTTAATAACACTATGTAATAACTGCTGTAACGCATTTTAAAACAAAATCGCGTCGCTTGAAACTCAGATTTTAGGAATTGAAAATTACATTTTGGAATTCAAAAGATTGTAAATAATTATCCAGAGGTGGAATTTGCTTGAAATTTTCAAAATATGTTTATAAAGAATGTATTTTAATAACACCATAAAACAATTGCTGTAACACATTTGGAAACAAAATGGCGTCGCTTGAAACACTGACTGGAGGAATTGAAAATTACATTTCGGAATTTAAAAACCTGTAAAAAATTATCCAGACGTGGAATTTGCTTGAAATTTTCAAAATCTATTTAGAAATGATGTATTTTAATATCTCAATAAAACAATTGCCGTAACGCATTTGGAAACAAAATGGCGTCGCTTGAAACTCCGACTGGGGGAATTGAAAATTATATTTCGAAATTAAAAAAATTGCAAAAAATTTTACAGAAGTGAAATTTGCTTGAAATTTTCAAAATCTGTTTAAAAATGGTCATTTTAATATCACTATAAAACAACTGCTTTAACCCATTTGGAAACAAAATGGCATCGTTTGAAACTCAGACGAAGAAATTTTAATTACAAACGTATTAATATTTTTTAATACACCAACGACAATTACTCTTAATTTTTTTGGAAAAATAAAGCTGTGATTATGATGAGGATATTAAGAATATATGTAGGGTGGGTGGGTGGCCACTATCCTACCTTCCAACCCAAGGAACTTATTCTGTAGTTTGACCAAAAGTAACCTTAATGTATATAATAGATTATACTTAAAAATTCTTTTTTAAGCATAAATTTTTAACATAGAATTGTTGTTTATATTATAATAATTGGAGGGTGGGATAGTGGCCACCCACCCACCCTACATGTACAAAGAAATTTTAATTACAACCCTATTATTTTTCTTTTTTAATCCATCATCGACATTCACTGTTAAACTTTTTGGAAAATGAAGCTGTGATTATGATGAGGATATTAAATACTTATGTAGGGTGGGTGGGTGGCCACTATCCTACCCTCAAACCTAAGAAACTTATGCCATAGTTTGACCAAAAGCAACCTTAATTTATATAATAGATTATATTTAAATATTCCTTTTTAAGACAAATTTTTTAAAGTAGAATTGTTGTTTATACTATAATAATTGGAGAGAGGGATAATGGACACCCACCCACCCTCCATATACAAGGAAATGTTTATTACAACCCTATTAATATACTTTTTAATCCATCATCGACATTTACTGTTAAACTTTTTGGAAAATAGAGCTGTGATATTAAATACATATGTAGGGTGGGTGGGTGGCCACTATCCTACTCTCCAACCTAAGGATTTTATCCCATAGTTTGACCAAAAGCAACCTTAATTTATATAATAGATTATATTTAAATATTTTTCTTTAAGCACAATATTTTTAACGTAGAATTGTTTTTTATACTATAATAATTGGAGGGAGGGATAGTGACCACCCACCCACCCTCCATATATAAGGAAATGTTTATTACAATCCTATTAATATATTTTTTAATCCAACAACGACAATTGCTCTTTATTTTTTTGGGAAAATAGAGCTGTGATTATGATTATGATATCAACATATGTAGGGTGGGTGGGTGGCCACTATATTACCCTCCAACCCAAGGAACTTCAGTTTACAGTCATTACGGTATGCAGTTTATTTTCCCTCATCCAATGTTTCTTTAGAGTACGTATGCTTTCTCTGATCTTTCTCTGAAATTCCTTATGCATGCCCGAAATGTTTTCACAAAGCATTCTTTGTTAAATGAGGTCCAGAATGTTATTCGTTCTTCACTTTGGCGTTGCTTCTAATATGTTAACTTATAGTCCCTTTAGAGCCTCTTCCATAGTGATACTGTTTTTTGATCTGTATGTTAAATTTCACCAATGTGCTTATTTATTAACACAGCCAACTTTTCCTTGGTATTTGGGTTTTGCAGTAGTTCAATTGTACCTGAGGTCGGGTTTTCTTTGAAGATAACGTTATCAACAAGAGCAGAAAATCCAGAAACTATCTAATACTGAAAAATCAGAAGTACATAGACTACTAAAAAAGAACGTTGGTTTTCTTTTGAAGATATATTGTAAATATTCTATTGGTTTTAATGTTTTGTATTTTAATTAAGAAGATTTATTGGTTTGGAAATTAATTCGGATCTAAAATTTTTGCCCATTTTAGAAAATCAGAAAGCCGCGTTAATATCAAAACCGAAGCGACAATTTGCATTTCGACTCAATTCCGCATTGAAAGCAATAAATTAGCCTGCGAGAAAAAAAATTAATGAGCGAAATAAGACAACAGAAAAAAAGCATTCATTCGACCTAGACATTCCGGCAAGATTTCATCACCTCGAAGTAAGGTCTAGCCGAAAACGCTGGCGTTTGCCAGACAGCTTGTCGCCGGCGCACAATTCGGAAAAATAGATTTGGGTTAATTTATACGATTTACCCACATAGTGGCCGCCGTGAAGGCATTAAAACAATTTCCTCTCGGAATGGACAAATGCGCGTTTCTTTTTATATTGTCCGCCGTAAAGTGGCTTAGACGGACGGACGAAAAGTGATGGAAGAGTGAGTCATAATATAGGCGTGACAAAGTGAGAAGCTATAAATTAATTGAGAACGTCCAGTCGCTTTACGCGGAAAAACTTCTCTAGATAATCGCCTTTTCGATAAGGAAACGGGTTACATTGCGGACCGACGATGAGATCCAATAGAGTTCCACGCTGAATTACAAAGAAATTGCGCAGAAAAAACGGATGTATCGCCAAATGCGATGTTTCCTGTGGAGGAGCTAGGAAATCATTAGTTATATAGTATGTGGTGGGTTTTTTGCCGCCGGTAGAACTGGATTATAAATTAGACATAAGCGTGCCTTGCATCGAAGACGGATTGACACACTAACACACACTAACGCTCAATGAATATTTTTAAAACGTCGCACCGTGATCGAGTGGCGATGCATTTTTCAGACTTTTACCTGCCGGTCATTTGAATACCTCTTGGTGTCATTCGGAATTTGATTAAGTGCCATGTAAGAGATTCCAAAGTACCAGTTAATATTAATATAGTCAATCGATTCTAACAATTGAAACAGAATTTTTGATCAAGGTACCTGTTCTTGATCAAAAATTCTTAAAAACTTATTTATAAGTAATTTGAATCGAAATAAACAAAGCAGTTTTTATTGTCAAAATTTTTTGAATTAGTTGATGTATTGGAATCATCTCTTTTGGATGAAATTGATGAAGTAAAGAGTTAAATTGACTCTCTTTGTTTACCACCTGATGCAGTTAACGAAGATTTTGATCATAATTTATCATTGACAATTGATAAATTAGCTGCTGAAGGATGAAATGCATATCAGAGATGCCTTCGACGGATGTGATGATGAAATGTTACTTCTAAAAAAAAGGAGATAGATAGGAGAGATAGAAAGGAGAAAAAAAAATTACAAAATGTTTCACCACGAAACAGAAACTAATTCAAGAAACACAAAACCAAATATTTGTTGAATTTGATTCTCGTTTATCACGTGGCGAAACATTTTTAATATTAAAGTTTGCTCATAGAAAGGCTGGTTGGTTTCACAACCCTTAAGACAAAACCAAAATTAATATCATGAATTTGTTACATAGAATTGATGGAAAAACTTCTTTTGGAAGACATTGTCACTAATAGTTAACTATTCTAACAAACCAGCCATGTTGATCCTTTAATATTTGAAGATTTAAAAGAAAATATTAGGGGTTTATTTGACCGCCTTCAGCATATGATCTGTTGATGAAAAAAAAAGAGTGTCCGTGCACTTTCTGATTGCTGCATTTCGTGATGGTTATTATCTTATAGAAAACTTTAGATTTATGATAATACAATAGGAAAACTCATCAAACAAAGTGAAAAGTATGTATAGTTTGTGACAATAGGAAAAAGTCTATAGAAGTTAAATCAGGTTAAATTTCACCTCTAATGGAGATCAATGTGCTAGGGAAAATTTGATTTTGACAGGCATTGTGAGGCTTTAATTCTTCTACTAATTGAATGCTGTAAGAGTAGCTTTAGGTTTTTGTGCATAATAGGGTGCAATGATAATCTACGCTTTCGCTTTCGAATTGAAAGATTTTGATCGTTACGAACAGGCTGGTTAACACCATCCACGTTCTTCACCATCTTTGATGATCTTGTTTTTTTTTCCAAATTGAACCGGTCTCTTTAAACCTTATAAACTATTTTCGAATGAGAAAAACAAAACAAAAAAAACGGGTCTACCAACATCACCAAAGATTGTGGAGAACCTGGATAATGTTAACCAGTCTGTTCGTGACAATCTACAATACACTGAACTGTTCTCTTTCATATCCCTCACCTATATTTTTTGTCCGCGTCTTCTTATTCAGTCTATTAACTTAATTCTTTTAACCTTTCAATCTTCTAATTTCTGACTTCTGTCTATTACTTTTATCTTCTCGCTATAATCTTTAATAAGCTGCTCTATAACTTAAGACTTTTATCTTATCTCTTCGGTTTTCCACCTTTTTACCTTACATCATCTCTTTTCTTTTATTTTTCACCGTAAGTCTTCTGCCTTCTCGTATTTATTTATTTTATTTCATTTCTGTGCCTAGTCTTCCATCGCCTCCACTCTAAAATTACGCTTTCTGTCTTTTCTATTCTATTTTTTTTGTTATTTTCGTCTTCTATTATCTGAATGTTAGCTGCATCGGTTTAAAATCTTTTGCCTTTTAGTTTTCCATCTTATGACTTTTGTTTTTGTCTTCATGATCATTGTCCAAATTATGACTTAAAGCTTGTCTTTCTTTTGTTCTCTTTAATGTATTTATTAAAGGCAGGTGCAGACAAAAAGTAGAAAGCATTCTATTTTTTGTCTGCACCTTCTTTCAGTCTTTTGCCTAAATTCCTTAGATTTTTGTCTACGTATGTTCCTGCTTACAGAATTAAGAAAATAAAAAATAGTAGGATAGGCTTCAGTCTTCTATCTATTATCTTTATCTTCTCGCTCTAATCTTTAAAATCTGCTCTAAAACTGAAGACTTTTGTCTTATCACTTCTTTTTCCCACCGTTTTACCATATGTTTTATCTAAATCTCTTTTCTATTTTTTAATGTAAGTCTTCTACCTTCTCGTATTTATTAATTTTTTTACTTCTGTGCTTTGACTTCCATCGTCTCTACTCTAAAATATTGCTTTCTGTCTTTTCTATTCTATTTTTGTTTGTTATTTTCGTCTTCTATCTGAATGTTGGTTGTATCTCTTTAATAATGACGTTTGTTTGTGTCTTCATCTTCTGTTCATATTGGTCTAAATTTTGTCTTTGAGCGTACCTTTCTCTAATTATTTTTAATGAATTTAATAAATGTAGGTACAGACAAAAAGTAGAAAGTATTATATTTTTTTGTCTGCATCTTCTTCCAGTCTTGTGTTTTTCTGTCTTCTATTATCTGACCTAATTATATTACAATTATTTTCTCTTTTTGGTCTTCAATATTCTGTCCTAAAACTTGAGACTTTTGTCTTATATATTCTGTTATTCGGTTATCTACTTTTTTTTATAGCTTATATCACCTTATTTTTATCTGAATTTCTTTTCTAGCATTTTGTTTTAAGTCATCTGCCTTTTCGTACTTTTATTTTCTTACTTCTGTGTTTTGTCTTTCATCTATCAGCTTTTTACTTCTGCTCTAAATATTTAGTTTCCTTCCTATTCCCTTCTATTTTCTGCTTTTATCTTTTATCTTCTAACATTTAGCTGCATTTGTCTACTACTTAGTTTTAGCTCCATATCATATTCTTTATATTCTCTCTTAAAACTTATCTTTGCCTATTCCTTTGAATGTCCTCAATTTCTAATTTTTTATCTGCTTTATCTGTTTTTTTTAAATCTTAATTCTTCAACCTTTTTAGACTTTTATATTCTTACTTCTGCCTATTTTCATCTTCAATTTTTTGTTCTTCAAATTCAAACTTTTGTATGTTTCCTTCTGTTTTCTGACCATTTTTGTCTGCATCTCATTTATACTTACAAATGTAAGAAAATGAAAAATAGTAGGAAGAAAACTTAAGACAATCCTGCATTCTTCAATTTTCTCTTCTCTTCTCTTACTTTTGTGTTTTGCCTTTCATCTTCTCTCATCTGCCTAGAAAATTTGATTTTCTGTCTTTTCTATTTTTTTATTTTCGTCTCCTATCTTGTGAATTTTCATTACACCTGTTTACTATCTTTTATTTTTGCTTATTACCTTTTGACTTTGTCTTTATATTATTTTTTATATTATCTATATTCTGCTTTAAAACTTGTTCTTTACCTGTCTTTGTCTTTTATGTCTGCAATATCTTTCTGCGATCTGTCTTAATTTTTAAATCTTTGTTGACTTCAATTTCCTAGATAGATTCATGCAAAAAATTAGGCGATAAAAGGCAAAGAGATCAGAAAACAGCAGAACAAAGACAAATGCCGTATGTGTTTGCTTTCTGTTTTCTGATCTTTTTGCTTTGTATCGTCTAATTTACAATTTAAAAAAAACGTACTTCTGAGTTTTGTCTCCCATCATTTATTTTCCCCCCTGAAAATTTAATTTTCTGTCTCCTCTCTTCTTTTTTCTGTCATGCTTGTCTTTTATCTTGTGGATTCTAGTTGCAGTTTAGTATCTAGTTTAGTATACTTTTTTTATTTGTTTTTTCCATATTTTGACTATTTCCTTTTATTTTCCTGTTTTACTTCATATTGTCTTTATTGTGCTTTAAAAGTCATCTTCAATTTCATGATTTTGTGCTTACATTAAGTTTCTGATTGTTGTCTAAATTACTCCATATTTTATGTGTTTTATTTGTTGTTATTTTAATTATCTTTACTCTTCTGCCCTAAAACTTGAAGACGTTTATCAATTATCTTCTGTTTTCTGACCATTTTGGTATATATCGTCCTTTCCATTCTACATTTTGTTTTTATTCTTCTGCCTTCCTCTATATTTTTACTTCTGCGTTTTGGCGTCCATTGTCTATCTTCTGCCCTAAAAAAATAATTTTTTTGCCTTTTCTCTTCTAATATCCGTTATTTTTGTCTTTTATCTTCTGACTTCCGGCTGTATTAGTCTATTAATTTTTTTTTTCCATCTTCTGACATTTGTCTACATATATCATATTGTTTTGTCTTGTCTTTCGTCTTTTCTCTTTAATTTCCTTCTCTTCTTACCTTTTGCCTGTATTTAAGACAATAGAGTATTTAGGCAAAAAGCAGAAAGATAATTTCCTTTTCGTCTTAATCCTTCTTCTATCATCTTTATATTACCTCCGTGATCTTCAATCTTCTGCTCTAAAACTTAAGACTGTTTTCTGAACTTTTTGGTTAATATTGTCTAATTTTTGTCTGCATCTCTTTTCTCCGTACAGAAGTATGAAAACAAGAAAGAGGATAAGGCAGAAGACTTGAAACACCTCTATTTTCTTCTATTTGATATTTTCTTACTTCTGTGTTTTGCCTTTTCTACAGTTTTCTCTGTAACCTCTGTTGGTTTGTTTGCGTTTTTTCATCAATAATATCTTTTCTTTCATATTGTTTATGTTCTACTTTAAAACTTATCATCTCTAGTCTTCAATCTGTTCTCTTTCTAGCTTTTATTTATGGTCTCAATAGTTTTTCACACTTTTCTGTAAATAAATTCTTCTGTCTTCCACTTTCTGACTTCTATTATCTAAATCCTGTCTCTCTAATCTTCAATCTTCTCCGAATCTTAAGACTTTTGTTTTTACTCTTCTGTTTTCTGATTTTTTTTGCCTTATATCGTCTAATTTTTTGCCTGCACCTCTTTCTTCTTCTAGTTTAAAGTCTTTTATCCCTTTCTATTTCTACTTATTCTCATTTCTGTTTTTAGTCCTCCATAGTCTATCTTCTGTCCTAAAAAAATGCTTTTGTTCTTTATCCTGTTATTTTAATCTAATTTTAGATGATTCTGTTTACTATCCTACTGTTTTTAGTGTGTTGTCTTCCGACTTTTTTCTATTCTCTATTTTCTAACAATAAACAATTGTTACCTCTTCTTTCTTTGGTCTACTATTTTGTGACTTTTTTAATTTTATTATTATTTCTATTTTATGTATGTTTCTCTCTTGAATTGAATATTGAAGCTATAACAATATTTTGTCGTCAAATTCTGCTTTCAATCGTGTATTCTCTGCCCTAAAGCTAGTCTTCTATGTTTCTATCTTCTAATTTTTATTATTTTTGTGTTTTCAATCTTCTGACTTTTACTTGCATCTATTTCCTATTTTCTGTTACAATGTTTCCCATAATTTATTTTCTTTTATATTCTCCTGACTCTCGTCTTCTACCAGTGTTTATCATCTGTCTTTCTATCTATCGTATTTTAACTTCTCTCTATAATTTTCAACTTCTGTTTTAGGTCTTTCTTATCTTCTATCATTCATCCACATCTGTTTTGTGATTTTTGTTCTGTTCTATCTTCTATCTCCTGACTATTCACTTATTTTTTATCGTACGTATTTTGACTAGAAATATAATGGCAACACTGCAAACAAGAAATTAGAAAAAATGAAAATTGCAGCTCACAGTTTGAATTTTGTTAGAAATTACACTAATAATAAAACTAGCTTCAAAATTACAAAATATACTTAAAATTCATACGTTTTTGATAAAATGAATAGATATTGAACGATTTTTTGATTAGAAATATAATAGCAACACAGCAAACACAAAGTTACAGAAAACGAAAATTGCAACTCACAGTTTCATAAATTTTAAAAATTACAGTAATGGTAAAAATTATTTCAAATTTGCTAGATATGCTTAAAATTTATTTGTTTTTAATAAAATCAGAAAATTATTTACATATTTTGGCTGAAAATTTAATGGAAACACTGCAAACAAGAAATTACGAAAATCAAAAATTGCAATTCAGAGTTTAATTTTTTATTACAAATTATACCAATGGTAAAAATAGTTTTAAAATTGCAGAATATACTTAAAATCTATATGGTTTTGACAAAATGAAGAAATATTGTCCGATTTTTGCTAGAAATATAATAGAAACACTGTAAATACAAAGTTATAAAAAACGAAAATTGCAACTCACAGTTTGAAATTTTTTATAAATTACACCAATTGCACAAATAGCTTGAAAATTGCTAGATACGCTTAGAATTTATTTGTCTTTGATATAATCTAAAAATTATTAACGTATTTTTCCTAAAAATATAATGGCAACATTGCAAATAAGAAATTACAGAAAACGAAAATTGCAATTTAGAGTTCAAATTTTGTTAGAAATTACACCAATGGTAAAATTAGTTTCAAAATTACAGAATATACTCATAATTCATATATTTTTGATAAAATGGATAGATATTGAACGAATTTTTGATTAGAAAAATTATAGCAACACGGTAAACACAAAGTTACAAAAAACGAAAATTGCAACTCATAGTTCGATTAATTTAAAAAATTATATTAATAGTAGAAATAGTTTGAAAATTGCAAGATGTACTTAGAATTTATTTGTTTTTAACAAATTCAGAAAATAATTTACATATTTTGGCTGAAAATTTAATGGCAACACTGTAAACAAGAAATTACGAGAATCAAAAATTGCAATTTAGAGTTTAATTCTTTTTTACAAACTATAAAAATGGTAAAAATAGTTTTAAAATTAAAGAATATACTTAAAATATATTTGGTTTTTGATAAAACGAAGAAATATTGTCCCTTTTTTAGTTAGAAATATAATAGCAACGCTGTAAACACAAAGTTAAAAAAAAAAACGAAAATTGCAACTCACAGTTTGAATTTTTTTTTGTAATTACACCAATTATACAAATAGCTTGAAAATTGCTAGATATGCTAAAAATTTATTTGTCTTTGATATAATCTGAAAATTATTAACATATTTTTCCTAAAAATGTAAAGGCAACATTACAAATAAGAAATTACAAAAATCGAAAATTGCAATTTAGAGATTAAATTTTGTTAGAAATTACACCAATGGTAAAACTAGTTTCAAAATTACAGAATATACTCATAATTCATATATGTTTGATAAAATGGATAGGTATTGAACGAATTTTTGATTTGAAATATAATAGCAACACTTATTAAAAAAAATGAAAATTGCAACTCAGAGTTTGATAAATTTTAAAAATTACATTAATTGTAGAAATAGTTTTAAAATTGCAAGATATACATAAAATTTATTTGGTTTTAATAAAATCTGATTTTTTTAAATATATTTTGGCTGAAAATTTAATGGCAACACTGCAAACAAGAAATTACGAAAAACAACAATTTCAATTCAGAGTTTATTTTTTTTTACAAATTATAAAAAAGGTAAAAATAGTTTAAAAATTGCAGAATTTACTTAGAGTTTGTGTGTTTTTGATAAAATGAGAATATATTTTACGTTTTTTAGCTATAAATATTATCACAGCACAGCAAACAGAAAGTTGCCAAAAACGAAAAGTTCAACTCAGAGTTTGATACATTATAAAAATTACACTAATCTTAAAAATAGCTTCAAACTTGCGGGATATACTTAAAATTTATTTTTTTTCTGTAAAATCAGATTTTTTTTTAGATATTTTAGCTGAAAATTTAATGGCAACATTGCAAACAAGAAATTACGAAAAATAAAAATTGCAATTCACTGTTTAATTTATATTATAATTTACAATAATAGCTAAAATAGCTTCAAGATTATACAATACACTCAAAATTAATTTATTTTTGATAAAACAAAAAACTATTGTTCCTGTTTTGACTAATAATATAATAACAAAGTGTGTAAACACAAAGTTGCAAGAAACGAAAATTGTAATTCACAGTTTGAAAGTTTTTAGAAATTACACCAATAGTACAAACAGCTTCACAATTGCTAAATTTGCTTAGAATTTATTCAATTTTGATAAAATAGAAAGATATTCAATGATTTGTTACTTAAAAATATAATAGCAACATAGTAAACACAAAGTTACAAAAAACGAAAATTGCAACACAATGTTTGAAAAATTGTAAAAATTGTACCAATCATACAAATCGCTTCAAAATTGATAGGTATATTTAGAAATGATATATTTTTGATAAAATTAAAAAATATTATATCCAGTTTGGATAGAATTATAATAACAACCCTGCAAACATATAGTTACCAAAAACGAAAATTTCAACTCGCAGTTTAAAAGAATTCTAAAACTTCAACTGTAGAAACAGATTGAAAATTTCATTAGTTTTTTTTTATTTATTACTAATAAGCACTATCTATCCATCTGACGTAAACAAACCGTTCTGATATCCTGTATGGCAGAAACATTAGAAAATCCATGATTGATGCGTCGCTTTGATGGTAATTATCGGCGACTGGAATCCTCGTCTTAATTGAAATCGAATCAGCAAACGTTAAATTAAAACTGCTCGCCCCATGTATTATTAATGGATCGCAAAATACTTGTGATAATTGCAACTAATTAAACCGAATTAAAAATACGGCGAACACATGTTGGAAAGTTGTCCGACGTCGATGTTTTTTTTATTTTTTCAAGCCTAAGAAAAATGAAACCAACTTTAATCGAATCACTATTACATTAATATATTTAAACGTCTTAATTTATATAATATTATATCTTCTTGTTTTTTTATCTAATACTATATAATCATAAGTTTAATCGCATGAAAATTCAACCATCTAAATGTTTGGAATATTAGAGTACGAATTGAATATTTGTATTTTTTTAAACGATTACTTTTTCTTTAGATTTAATCAAGATTAAAGATTTATAAATGGTATAACCAAAATTATGTTTCTTCCAGATTTAAATTAGTTTGACTTCAGAAAATTAAGATTAAGGTTAGGAATAAAACTGTAAAACATTGTTTCGAATTTTTATTTATATAAACGTGCCCTTAAATTATAAAAATAAATATATTTAATTATAAATAATGTGTGATCACATAATTAAGCCTCTGAATACTGTGTTTTTATGTTTATTTTAATTTAAACACCTTTTAATTCCCTCGATAATTTATCCACCTCAACGAAGCCTTTGTGGTAAAGTTCTGCGTTCTCCTGGTTAGCACCTACGTCGAATGAAGTCTCCAAATCAGTCTCTTGTATGTCGTTTGCGTCGATTCTACGATCAGCGTAATCTATGGCACCAAAACCGTTCTGTACGGCCTCTGCTAGAGTTTTTAAATTACTCGCCCTCCCCGTTCTAGGGGAGTCCTCAACTTTCTTCCTGTATGTGTGCAGGTGTTTCACCTGAAACTCATCCTTATAATCCGAAATTGGTATTTCGTTAATCTCCTGTATGTTAATGCCATGTATTTGTTTCGCCGGTCCATAGGTTTTTACTTTCGAGTGTCCTTGTATGATCAGATACATCGGACCTCGTAATGGTTCTAATGGTTGCTTGTAGTGTTTGAAGAGCGGATCCGTTGTTAACGAGTTGATGGTGGTGGTGGTTGTTGGTGGAGGTGTCGTCGTCGACATTTTTGGAATATTTGCTATAAAACTGGCCATCGTACTCATTAAACTAGGCGTCACTTCCTTCTGCAGTAGACTAACCAAACTTCCACTATTCGTAGGAGCTGGTTTTAATAAGTTACCTCTAGTTGGGATTGGAATAGGTGGTGGTTGCATTGTCTGCATCTGCAAGGTCATTGGTCGCTTAGACATTGCCTGAACTAAAACAGGAGGTTCAACAAGAAGCGTAGGTGCTGAATGCAGTTGAGCTTCAGGTTTACCAATATTCACATACGTGCTGGCCAAATCTAAATCACCATCAGACACTTGACCTTTATACATCACATCAGGTCCACTAATTTGAACGTCATCAGAATTTAAAGTCATCGCAAAACTTAAAACCTTTTGCGTATCGTTATTCTTCATAAAAGTTTGGTTTTTAATAAACTTATACTCATTATAGGGTAGCGGTGTCCTCCAAGTAACCACGCTACTGGAATCGACGTGCTTATCACCATCATCCAAACCACCAGAGGTGCTTGAGTGATAAACCAAATTCCCTTCCTGTACGGTGATGGATGATTCCGAAGTTACAGGTATCTCTCCGTATAGGGGATTTTCAGTATTCTTTTCTTGTTGTACGGGGTTTGGAATCGGGGGTGGCATTAACATGGTGTAAGGCACACGTTCGTTCTTCGAATACGTCGCTTTGTTCTTGTAATACGGCGACGGGTAATACGAGTAGGGCATTTGATAATGCGGACGTGACAATCTTTGGTAATTTGTGGAGGAGAATTTTGGCCCGTCTACGAATTTTATGAAGGGGTCGTAGGTGTCCCGTCTGGAGTCGGCCGCTACGGGCGTGCTCGGTTTGCTGGAGCTCACGCCTAACAAGAGGATTTCGGTTTTTTGGTTCTGATCGCCTGGCAGTGGAGGATCCGGCTTCCTCGATGCTGGGTCCATCCAGTAATGCACGCGTTCTAATACTGGTGGGACGTAGTCGTACGTGGGGTCGTTTTTTAATGGGTCGCCTCTACCTAGTGGTGTCCACTGTTCGTAATCCATGCGAGGGGAGAAGACGCTGCGGAGTTCTTTCTGGCTCGTTGAATTTTCTGAAAAATAAAATTGATACATTTAAATAATGTAAATACTTAAATAAGCACATTAAATTTCTTCAAGGTCAAGTTTAAAGTGACGCCATTTTGTTTCCAACAGACACATACTAATTATTTTAGAGTATATCAAAAATATATTATTGCTAAATAGATTAAGATATGTTTCAATGCATTCTATAAGCAGAAACATTGTTTAGAATTTTTCAAACTGAGAAGTGAACTTTCCGTTTTCTTCACACTCAAGTTTCAAGTGACGCCATTTTGTTTTCCAACACTAACTTGCTAAATATATTAGAGTATAACAAAAACACATTATTTCTAAGTAGATTAAGATAATTTTTAAATTAATTCTACTAGTAGAAATATTTTTAAAAAAATTTCAAACTGAGAAGTGCACTTTTGGTTTTTTTCAAACTTAAGTTTAAAATGACGCCCTTTCGTTTCCAACAGTGACAAGCTAATTATTTTAGAGTATATCAAAAATATACTATTTATAAGTAGATTAAGATATTTTTATAATTAATTCTATAAGCAGTAATATCTTTTAGAATTTTCTAAACTGAGAAGGGCACTTTTCATTTCTTCAAACTTAAGTTTAAAGTGACGCCATTTTGTTTCCATCAGTGACACGCTAATTATTTTAGAGTATATTAAAAACATATGATTTTTAAGTAGATTGAGAAATTTTTAAATTAATTCTACAAGCAGAAATATTTTTTAAAAAATTTACTAACTGAGAAGTGCATTTTTCGTTTCTTCAAACTCAAATTTCAAGTGACGCCATTTTGTTTCTAACAGTCAAATAATAATTATTTTAGAGTATATCAAAATCATACTATTTCTTAGTAGATTGAAATTTTTTTAAATTAATTCTACTAGTAGAAATGTTTTTTATAATTTTCCAAACTGAGGAGTACACATTTCATTTTTTCAAAGTAAAGTTTAAAGTGACGCCATTTTTTTTCCAAAGAGTGACATGCTAATTATTTTAAAGTATATAAAACATACTATTTCTGAGTAGATAAAGACATTTTTATATTAATTCTACTAGCAGAAACATTTTTTTTTAATTTTCCAAACTGAGAAGTGCACATTTCGTTTCTTTAAAGTCAAGTTTAAAGTGACGCCATTTTGTTCCCAACAGTCACATGCCAATTATTTTGGAATATATTAAAAACATGCTATTCCTAAGTAGATTAGGAAATTTTTATGTTCATTCTACAAGCAGAAACATATTTTTAAATTTTCCAAACCGAGAAGTGCAAATTTAATTTCTTCAAACTCAAGTTTAAAGTGACGCCATTTTGTTTCCAAACAGTGACATGCTAATTATTTTAGATTATATCAAAAACATATTATTTCTAAGTAGATTGAGAAATGTTTAAATTAATTCTACAAGCAGAATTATTTTTAAAAAATTTCCAAACTGAGAAGTGCATTTTTCGTTTCTTCAAACGCAAGTTTAAAGTGGCGCCATTTTGTTTGTAACAGCGACGTGCTAATTATTTTAGAGTATATCAAAAACATATCATTTCTAAGTAGATTCAGAATTTTTTTAAATTAATTCTACAAGCAAAAATATTTTTAAAAAATTTTCAATCTGAGAAGTGCACTTTTGGTTTCTTCAAACTCAAGTTTAAAGTGACGCCATTTTGTTTCCAACAGTAACATGCTCATCATTTTATAGTATATCAAAAATATATCATTTCTAAGTTGATTGAGAAATCTTTAAATTAATTCTACAAGCAGAAATATTTTTAAAAATATTCCAAACCGAGAAGTGCACTTTTAATTTCTTTAAAGCCAAGTATTTAGATTACGAAGTTTTGAAATTAATTCTACAATCAGAAGTATTTTTTTAAATTTTTGCAATCTTAGAAGTGTAAATTTACTTTCTTCAAAATTAGAAGGAAATTCATAACCAATTTTTACTCTTATGATATGAAGTTAGAGAAGGTTAGATTAAAGCAATTTAAGCTAGAATCTTAATTAGGATTCAAGAAGATCAAACACAATCAATTTAGGCAAAATTATTAATCAGTATTAAAGAGTTTCCAGAAATAGTTAAAATCCATTTCCTACGCCATTGTAAGATATTAATACTAACAGAAAGTGTGCCTCGAAAGATTTCCAGAAAGCTAGGATAAGATAGTTGATATTCTAGAACAATCAGCTAAAGATTGAAGAAAAACCTACCAATTAATTGTAATTTTTTGGCTTTTGCACCATAAAGAAAATTAAGACTGAACCTGAATCAAAATAGAAGAAGATCAGATAAATTCAATTAATGTTAAAAATGAATCAACATTAAAAAACTTCTAGAAATAATTAAAAATCATTTTCTTTTGGAATCATATTAACGTTATTAGAAGAATGAATACGAAAAATATTCTTAATATCTGTAAAGAATTCTAAAAGTATCAAAAAAAGTTGTCGATCTTCAAGAATGCTCCGAAAACCATGAAATACAAAAAGTTTACATTTTTAGAAGATCGCAATCTCTATTAAGAGATCTAGAAAACTTTGGAAATGTGGTTGAACTTCCAGATTATGTATACAAAGCTTGAAGGAAGAAAATTAAAATCCACAATCAAGTTTTTCTTCTTATCAAATAAAATTTAAAAGAGTAGACAAGAAAAGCTTAAACCTGAAGGATATATAGCATGCAGTAGGATTAGACAAAATTGATTTAGGCATAACTAGATCTCAATTTTTATTGTATGATCTAGAAAGCTCTGGAAATGTGTTTGATCTTCCAGAATGCTCAGATAAATCCGGACAAATTCATAGGCATCTTTTTCTTCTTATCAAATATAATTCAAAAAGTGAAGACAAGAACAAATTGAGGCCATAGATTAATTTCAGCATTCAATAGGATCAGATCAAATTAATTTGAGCGAAAATGTGAATTGATATTACAGAGTTTCTAAAAATAGTGGAAAGGTATTTCCTCTTCTAAAGGGATTAGCATTATAAGAAGGGTTTAAATTTTAAATGAGAAAAGTGTCCAAAATGTTAAGGAAACATCAAAGATCAAACATATTATGATACATATAAAAAGTTTCAAGATATTCAGGAAAAATGATTGCTATTTTAAAATATTTAGGTAAAGGTTATATAATAAAAGTACAAATCTAAAATGATTTTGATTTTTTTATCATGAAATTAAAGAGCAAGTTAAAGCAAAAAAGTAGTTAATTCAAATAGATAAGACAAAATCAAAAAGTAATCAACAATAATCTACAAAAGTAGAAGAATATGAAGGAAAGTTTATATCAATAATGAATTGAATCTCTGTAAAAAATTATAAAAAGCTAGGGAAAAATTAGTAATTTTTCAGAATTCTCTGTTTGGAGTAGAAAAATACAAAACGATATTTATTATGGCCTTTTATTCCATAAAATTCGAAAAGGTTGGACGGAAACAATTAAATCCCAAGAATGTATCAATATTCAAGAAGTTAAAAAATCAATTAAGGCTTTAGATTTTTGTTGGTATACCTCCAACAATGATGTTTTTGAGGGTTTTTTGAAAAGTTTTAGAAAGAGGAATTGACGTAAATTTTCGAACTTTTAGAAATATAAATACGTAAATTTCAAACATCTAGAAGGATTTTCTTCTGTGCTTCTTCCCAGAAATATTGTGCTGTTATTTCCCCAAGTTTTATGTGTAGCTGGCAAGCTGCCAAGTTTAAATGTTCTCGTTTTGCATTAAATTGTCTAATTTTAAATCCTAACCAGCTCTTTTTCCACTTAAACATTAATTTTGAAATGTTTTTGTTGTGTTTGCACCTCTTAAAGGATTTCCTAGAAAACTTTGATAAAATGAAACAAGGGAAATGCTAAAATAAATTGAATAAATCTAGAAGAGAAAATTACTCAATAGCAAGAAAATTTGGAATAGAAAAATGTTAGAAACATTTGAATCATCATTAAAATAGAAGAATAGGTTGAATAAATCTGTAAGAGGAAAGTCTAACACTTTTGTTTGATTAAGTGAATTACTTGAAGATGATAATAAATTGATAAAAATACTTATAAACCTTTCTCCACTCTTTTACTTGTATTTGAGTATCAAATATTTGTATTGTGTCCAAAATGTTTATCTGGTTACAAATAAAATAATGAAGAAAGGTTTCTAAGGGTTTTAATAAAGTTAAAGTCTATAACTATCGAAAAAAAATCTAGAAATTTGGAAGTAAAAAAAAGTACTGAAAGCTTTTTCCGTAATAGAACACTCGCAATTTGTAAAATATTAGAAATTTGGAGTAAAAAATGTTAGAAACACTAAAAGAAAATATTACCTTGAGGTGCTACAAAATTCCAGAATCGTTGGAAAAAATTGTAGAATATTTCTGATGGGAACAAATAAAATAAACGATAGAAGGAAAAACTTCAATTCTATTGTAAGCAACATCAAGAAAAAATATTTAGATTTCTAAAAATCTGTAACTAAAATTTTAGATATTCTGTAAATTTAGAAATTGCTGGAAATATTTTAGAACCTGAGAATAACATTTTTCTTCTTAAAAATCTGAAAAAGTGCTAGACTCTTAAATCTTTGAAAAAACTTAAATTATATTAAAAATTTTGATGAAAAAATGCAAGTAAATTCGAGAACCCACGCTAGGCTAATTCTAAAAATATGAAGAAGAAATTGGTCGAATATTTTAAGAGTTTTAAAACCTGAAAGATATTTTTGTTAGGTTTAAAGATACATTGTTGAAACAAATCTAAAATTGTGAAAACACGATAAGAATAATTCCTAAAAATACCTTACAAAAAAATTCTAAAATTCTCGAATCGATTTCAAAGAAAGAAATAGAAATTATTCCAGAAATATTGAAGAATTTCGAGAAATCTCGAAATTTGGAAAAAAATCTCTATAGATATTTCAAATTTAAAAAGTAAAAATTATACAAAATTCTTATGTTTTTTAGAAAAAAATAATAGTAGGAATAATAATCTATTTTTAAAATCTTGATAACAAAATTTCTAACAATCTGCTAGAGCCTTAGAAAAAAATTATTTTTCTTCTCAAGAATCTATAAAATTTAGTACTTGACTTTTAAATGTTTGAAAAAGCTTTAAGAAATACTAAAAATTTTGATGAAATAATATTAGAAAATTCGAGAACCCACGCTAAGATAATTCTAAAAATATGAAAAAGAAATTTCTTGAAAATTTTGAGAGTTTTAGAACCTGAAAGATTTTTTTGACAGGACATTTTTGAAACAAATCTAAAATTGTAGAAACATGGAAAGAATGCATTTTTTTTTTAAATTCTCGAATCGAATTCAAAGAAAGGAAACAAAGAGAATTAGTAATAGAAATTATTTCACAAATATTTTCTACCAAATTTCGAGGAATAATTCAAAAAGGTTTATCTCCCGAAATATTTCTATTTTAAAATAACAAAAATGATAGAAAATTCTTATAGCTATTAGAATAAAAAAATAGCAGGAAGAAAAAACTAATCTTAAAATCTTTATAAAAAAATCTCTAAAAATGTGTAACTAACATTTTAGATATTCTGTAATTTTAGAAATTTCTGGAAATATCTTATAGCCTTAGAAGAAAATTCTTCTTCTTCTTAAACAGCTAAAAGAGTGCTAGATACCAAAAATTCTAACGAAACAATGCTAGAAACAAATCTAAAATTATAGAAATATAAAAAGTAAGACTTTTATAATTGCAAAAAAACTAAAATTCTCGAATCGATTTTAAAGAAACAAAAATTAAACATATTAATTGATGAGGCCGTTATTTGTTGAAAATTCATATCACTTGTTAAGTATTAAAGTAAAAACACTTTTTTAATTTTCAAAACTTTTATTTGTTGGAATTACACGCAACAAATAAAAGTTTTGAAAATTAAAAAAGTGTTTTTACTTTAATACTTAACAAACAAAAATTAGAACAATTATAAATTATTTCAGAAATATTGAAGTCAATTCTCGAAATTTGGAAGAAAATCAGGAATATTTCTACTTTAAAAAGGAAAAATTATAGAAAAGTCTTATATTTATTAGACAAAAAATCTGCGAAATGAATATATTATCTATAGATAATATATCTAATTTAGATTTAAAGTCTGCCCACCCATCATGTATCAAATTTTTACTAATTTATTCACTCAATAGATTACCTTTTGAATTTATTCAAAAAGTTTTGTAATTAATTTCATTGGATGCAGGGAGACGATAAGGAAATAAAGTTTATATTTATATATCAATTAGTAAAACATCATCAAACATTATTTTTTAAAAGTGTTTTAATAAATCTATCAAATTTTGCAATGTTGTTATGTTTATTTACGTTTTACAACTTTTAATTAATTAATTGGGAAAATTATTAAGAATATATTTTAGCGTAAACATCATAGTTTTCGAGAAAAATATAGGGAAATTATTATGATGGCCACATCACCATTTATTTTTTTACCTAAATGAATTTTATTTGCTCTTCTTTTTTGGGCTTAAAGTTGGTTTTAACTGAACTTTTTGAATTTTATGCTATAAGAGCCTAGAAATTATTTAATTTTTTCCCTTTAATCTGTATCTGTGCATTCTGGATGATCAACCATCTTCTACAAACCTCTTGGAAGTCTTTTGAAAGGTTAATTTCTGATGTTAATGCTTCTAATAATATTAATGCTATTGCAATAATTTTTTACTAATTTTTGTCACTTAAATTGATTTTGTCTGACCTTCTTGAATGTTGATTATTTTTCGTATCAAAATTATTTTCCCTCAATCCTAAAGAATGTCAATGAAATATTATTATCTTTTTTAAATTTTTATCTGAACATTATAGAAAATCCAAAGCTTTTTCTGAGGTTTTTTAAAAGTCTATAAAGATATTATATTAAAACTATTCAAATAGTAACTGAATATTTCATATTTCTTAAATAATTTTCTCACTTATATCTTGGTGAAACAATTTTTTGTGTATAAAATGTCTCAGTTCGTATTTCTTGTTAATCTTTTTGAAATCTGATTATGAGGAACATTATCAAATGATAAATAAAACTTTATTCAGCGACTACAATTCCTGATTAAAAATTATCACAAATATGTAAGCTATTGATAATGAGTAAATAATACGCGAAATGTAAGTACATCTAACGAAATAAAAATTAAATTGTGAAGAAAGTGTTTGGTGTATAAAATGAGTTATTACGTAACTCAAAAACAAATTTCTATATGTATCACAAAGTTATGGCTTCAGGCAAACTGATTAATTTTCGTGCTTAAAATGTTTTCGTTTAAATTTCTCAAATTTAATTTATTTCTTTGGGGGAAAATGATTATAAATTTGTATAATCCTTCTTCAATCTTTGTCTGGGTATTTTGGAAGATCAACTACCTTTCCTAAGCTATCTAGAAGTCTTTATAGTAATATATTTATATATCTGACATGCTGACATAAACAGCCAAAGCGTTTTGTAAAAAGGGGACAAAAAAGTAAATAAAAAAGCATATATAAAAAAATCCGGACATTCAAGAAAATGAATGTTTCCCCTAGAATCATGGAAAAGAAAGGGTTTCAGGGGGAAAACACCATTTGTGATTGTGCTTCTTTCGACCCTAATTTGATATATGTTATTTTAAAATTGATTTGTTACATAAGTAATTTTTAAGAAAGGAGGAGAAATAAAAAAATCAAAATTTTAGTTTAAATGTAAATGACTTTCTATAGCTTCTAGAAATTAGAATTTAGAATTACTTTAGAGCGCCAGATAAAAATCGAAATTTTAGTAAAAACAAACGAATCTTGTTGTTGCAAATAGAAAAGAAATACAGAAACAGTAAAAAGAAATTTTAATTTGCTTTACTTCGCCAAAAATTAAACCATTGAAAATTGTTATTATGTCCAGATTATTATTCTTTTTACCTTTAACTACGAATTATTTTTATTTTCACCTCCGCCGTCGAAAATTCCGCGAACAAAACCGGCCGGTCGTTAATTGGGTTAGTGAATAATGTGCCGCTTACATTATACCGCCAGTAAAAGTGAAAACTACATTTCGAGTCGTTGCAAGCGGGCACAAAAAAAATAATAATTTGTTAGGAAGCCATTTACCAGTTCTGGTCGAATTCAACACGCCGTCGGCCGCCGTCACCTCGCACCGGAACACGTGGAGAAGAAAAGACGAAGCCCAGACAAGCAGCCATCGTCGATTCTTATTCCTCATATTCTAAAACAAAAAAATACAAACGATTATTACAATGAATAAATTAAAAATATCTTCAAACATTTGATAGGGTTTAATTAACAACAACAACCAGAGATTGGTTTTGATCAATTTTGGATCTAATTGATTATTGGTTGAGAATTTTGTTTGTTTAAATTTTGGATCTTATCGACATAGCGCAGTTAAAGAATTTCACTCCAGGTGTTATGGTAACTCTACGAAGTGATAAGGAGAGGAAGGAAGTTTAATCAGACAATAAATACTAATGAATACTTTAATGGACAGTTAATTCTTCAAGAAAATTTAATCGATTCTTAAAAACTGCTCTTCGTATCCATTTAAAGTATGTCCAAAAAATTTCTTATTAGACTCTCACTTCCAAAAATGTCTTAAGTCTGTCAGTGGTGACTATGCTTTATTTTCCTCAGTCTTAAAACATGATTGGAATTAAGGGTCTATAAAGAAACATTGCATAATTGATAATAGTTAAGATTTAGATACTTGATAATGACATTAAAAGTCAAGTGGATTTGTGATATTTTGGGCCAAGAAGAAAGACCATCAGGATTGCCCAAAAAGGATGACTGCATTCTTCATTTTGCCAGACTTGAGACATTTTTGGAAGTGAGAGTCTAAAAAGAAAAATTACTTAATGGAAAATAATTAAGAAGACTAGTTGGGTTATAATATTTTGGACGATAAAAGTAGATCAGGATTGTCCAAAAAGGATGGCTTCATTGTCTATTTTGCTCAGACCTTAGACATTTTTGGAATTGAGGACTCTAAAAAAACAATTGCATAATTAATGGCAAATAGTTAACAAGGCGAGTAGAGTTACAATATTTTGGGCCAAGAATCAGGATTGCCCAACAAGTTGGAGTTGAAGTCAGTCAAAATAGTTATCAAGTCGAATACAGTTCTAATATTTTTGGATTGAGAAGTGTGGCCATCAAGACCACCCAAAAAGGATAACTGCAATTACGCATCTGCTGTAACAACAAAAAAAAATATATTGGCACACTGTCATTATCGTATCGCGGTCGTTTAATTTGAATAATTCCGTCTGGTATCGTAATAAAAAAACTTTAAAAAAATCTCCACTTCCTACAGATGCTTTCTTTCATAACGTAATTTCGTTAAATTGCCGCGGCAATTAGCGCATTTCCTATTGTAATTACACCCGAGGACCTTTTCTTCCGCTCACCGACGTTCACTATCTGGGTTATTTGATGGCGTGTGCCAATTATCGAAAAACTTTTCGTAAATCAAAAAATGTATACGTATTAATTTGCTGGTGATAAATATTATTCATCGTCGCATCATCTCGTCAATGAGTCGAAAACCGTTTTGTTGTTCGGTCTACAGACTAGGAGAGAAAGTAGGTGTAATATTTGACGTAATACTCGTACCACTACGAATTTTTCGGGCCGGCAGTCTGCGGTGAAACGCCGCGAAACATGCGTAGGCCATTTGTTTGGGGATTTTCGATTTACCGAACGACACGTCCGTAAAAAATGCTATTGTCACGATATCGTGACCGACGTGTCTCTCATCGTCCGGCTTCCTGATCGCGCCTCATTTCAATACGCACGATTTGCATCCAAATTCTCCAATTCACACACATTTTTACTTTCAGCGCTCGTGCAGTGCTGACCCACACTTTCCTGCCATCGATGATGATGGAATTTGGCTTGTTAAAGTGTTTTGATTAAAAAAATTCAAAATAGCTATAGCATTCAGAAGTCTGAAGACTTTAACTTAAATTAGGTAATTCTGACAGAACAGTTGATCGAATGGAAATAAGCAAATAATTTTATTACAAGTTTTGCTTATCTTATAGGAACTGGAGGGTGTGATAGTGGCCACCCACCCACCCTACATATGCATTTAAATTTAAGCTACAACAGTGGTGTGAAATTCTGTTCCTAATCAAAAATTTTGCTCGTAATCCAAACTTCTACCACTGCAATGATAGGGATTGTCATAATTTTAAACACATCAAAATTTTGCGTCTGTTATAGAAATTGGAGGGTGTGATAGTGGCCACCCACCCACCCTACATATGCATTTAAATTTAACCTACACCAGTGGTGTGAACTTCTGCTCTTAATCATAAATTTTGATCGTAATCAAAGGTTACACTACTACAATAATAAGGATTGTCATAAATTTAAACACAGCAAAATTTTGAGGGTGTGATAGTAGACATCCACCCACCCTATATGTACATTGAAATTTTGGTTACAATAGTGGTGCGAAATTCTGCTCCTAATCAAAAATTTTGCTCGAAATCAAAATTTACACCTCTGCAATAATAAGGATAATTTCAAACATAGCAAAATTTTGAGTATGTTATAGAAATTGGAGGGTGTGATAGTGGCCACCCACCCACCCTACATATGCATTTAAATTTAAACTACAATAGTGGTGTGACATTTTGCTCTTAATCAAAAATGTTGCTCGTAATTAAAACTCAAACCATTGCAATAACGAGAATTGTCATAATTATGCGTATATTATAAAAACTAAAGGATGTAGTAGTGGCCACCCACCCACCCTACATATGCATATAAATTTTAGGTACAATAGTGCTGTGAATTTCTGCTTCTAATCAATAATTTTGCTCGTAAAAAAATCTTAAAACTCTGCAATGATATTGATCGTCATAATTTTAAACACATCAAAATTTTGCGTATGTTTAAGAAACTGGAGGGTGTGATAGTGGCCACCCACCCACCCTACATATGCATTTAAATTTAACCTACAACAGTGGTGTGAAATTCTGCTCCTAATCAAAAATTTTGATCAAAATCAAAATTTACACCACTGCAATATTAAGAATATTTTCAAACATAGCAAAATTTTGAGTATGTTATAGAAATTGAAGGGCATGATAGTGGCCACCCACCCACCCTACATATGCATTTAAATTTAAACTGCAACAGTGGTGTGAAATTCTGCTCTTAATATTAAATTTTGATCGTAATCAAAGGTTACACTACTACAATAATAAGAATTGTCATAAATTTAAACACAGCAAAATTTTGAGGGTGTGATTGTGGACACCCACCCACCCTATATGTACATTGAAATTTTGGTTACAATAGTGGTGCGAAATTCTGCTCCTAATCAAAAATTTTGCTCGTAATCAAAATTAACACCACTGCAATAATAAAGATAATTTCAAACATAGCAAAATTTTGAGTATGTTATAGAAACTGGAGGGTGTGATAGTGGCCACCCACCCACCCTACTTATGCATTTAAATTTAAACTACAATAGTGGTATGACATTTTGCTCTTAATCAAAAATTTTGCTCGTAATCAAAACTCAAACCACTGCAATATCGAGAATTGTCATAATTATACGTATATTATAAAAACTAAAGGATGTAATAGTGGCCACCCACCCACCCTACATATGCATATAAATTTTAGGTACAATAGTGCTGTGAATTTCTGCTTCTAATCAATAATTTTGCTTGTAAAAAAATCTTAAACCTCTGCAATGATATTGGTCGTCATAATTTTAAACACATCAAAATTTTGCGTATGTTTAAGAAACTGGAGGGTGTGATAGTGGCCACCCACCCACCCTACATATGCATTTAAATTTAACCTACAACAGTGGTGTGAAATTCTGCTTTTAATCATAAATTTTGGTTGTAATCAAAGGTTACACTACTACAATAATAAGGATTTAAATTTAAATTTAAACACAGCAAAATTTTGAGGGTGTGATAGTGGACACCCACCCACCCTATATGTACATTGAAATTTTGGTTACAATAGTGGTGCGAAATTCTGCTCCTAATAAAAAATTTTCCTCGAAATAAAAATTTACACTTCTGCAATAATAAAGATAATTTCAAACACATCAAAATTTTACGTATGTTATAGAAATTGGAGGGTATGATAGTGGTCACCCACCCACCCTACATATAAATTGAAATTTTAACTATAGTAGTGCGAAATTCTACTCCTAATCAAATATTTTGCTTGTAATCAAAGCTTACACCACTGCAAAGTTAAGAATTATATTAATTTTATACTAACATTTTTCTAAACGATGTTCTAAATTTGAAACACTCCAAAATTATGTTCTAAATCAAAAATTCTGCTGCAATTTGGATACTTTATACACTTGAAAATTATGCAAATAGACACACGCTTTCTTTTATTCCTGTGTTAACTTAAAGAAACTTCTTTGTTAAATCTTAAATAAATATTCTTCTCTGCTCTTTCAACTCCATACATTGTTTCAATTTTATTTCTCCATTTCTTGTAGTTGTCACCTATATCTTAACTGTGCTTATTCATACGTTTTAAATGCTTTCATCCTCATTTAAATATTATTGGGTTTTCCCTAACTGCAGCACTTTCAAAAGGTTTTCTTCTGCTTTATAGTTTTTATTTCTTTATTATTTTATAAATAAGCTTCTAAAATTCAATATTTGCTGTGAAAATAATATCTTTTTAATCTTCATTTAACTTTTATAAATCATCTTTCCTTCTTTAGTTTCTGGATAATCTTCACTTAATTATCTTCAACATTGTATCACGAAATTATGAATTTAAACATCCGACATGTCTTTATTACATACAATTATTTATGAAATTCTTTCCTCATTTAACATTCACTACAGTGTTGAATGGATGTTGCTTCTTTTTTCTTTTCTTCCTTTCTTCCTTTCTTCCTTCTTTCATCAGTTCAATCTTAATGTCTTTAAGGAGTTTTTATTTGAAAAAATGCTTTTCAATCATCTTGAATACTTTTATAAGAAGATGAAGAAAACAAGAAGAAGAAGTAAATATAGCCTTGAAAATTTTCTAGGCTAATTTCCTTCTTCTTCTTTTAACATTTCTCCGTCTTTACATAAGAGCTTTGAAAGATCATAATATCGTTAACCATCACCATCATCTTCTTCTTCAGTTTCATAATAATCTTCATTTAAATAACTTCAATTTTGTTATACATAATTACTCATGAAAAATGCTTCTCTTTTTATTTGACTTTAACTTTTCTTGCAAGAATTTTTGCTTCTGAAAATTTTTTTCCTATTCTTTTCAATCCATTTTAATTGTCATCAAGAATGTTTTTTTTTAATTTACAGAAACATTATAAAATTCATATTTGCAGATGATTAGTTACACAAATTTTCGCAGAAACTGGTGTATTCATATTTGTTTTATTTTCTTGACAAACATCCCTGTGGGTAGATCTTTGATATTAACTGGTAACCTATTGAAGATCTTAACACTCTGGATTAGAAAAGGGTTGTGGTAGAAGCTATGGTAATGCTTAGGAAGTTTTAGTTCAAAAAATTGATTGTCTAAACCATCAAAAGTATTTTTCTGCTACTTTTAGTCTCTACATTTCCTTCATCTTCTTTTAATGTTTCTTCTTCTTTATATAAAAGTTTTCAAAAATTAATTGCAAGAATATCTTTTTAATTTTTTTTCATTACTAATCTTTTTTTGCAAGCGTAAAGTTATTGTGTTGCTTCTAAAATATACTTTTCTTCTTCTCCTTTCTTCATTAATTTTATCTTCACTATTTAAAAGTTTCCAAAATTTTTGTTTGCTTTTTTCATTAAAAGAAATTCTCCTTGACTATAGTTATTTAAATTTTTATATCTTCAGCATTTGAATGACTTATTAAAAATGATTATTCAATTTTGCTTCATTTTTTATTTTTGTGGATTCTTCTTCCAACAGTTTTAATCTTTGTCTAAAAGTCTTGATTAGAAAAGGCAATTCGAAAATCTACAGCAAATAAGTCGTATTAAAACTATTATTATATAGATGTATATATTAATTCTTCTGATTTGTCATTTGATATTTTATTGTTAACCGAAACATGGTTAAACGACTCTATATATAGTTGGGAATTACTTCCACAATATTATAATGTTGAACGATGTGATCGCAAATTTTCTCTTGTGAATAGGTCCAAAGGTGGTGGTGTTCTGTGTGCTATATCTATTTTAATCAAACATGAATTAATTGATACTTCCCATATTATAGATCTTGTACCTTTAATTGATATAGTATTAAGTAAATGTTATTTTAATCATATAACTTGTATAATCGGTGTAGTCTATATTCCACCTGACATCTCCTGTGATGATTTTGAACTTTTTCTCTCAGCCTTGGAAATATTATTGCTTCATCAAAATTATATTGTTGTAGGTGATTTTAATATATCTAACATTTTGGAATCTAAATTTCCATCTAATGGTAAAGTTTATGCTTTTAATAATTTTCTAA
Source organism: Ontholestes murinus (assembly GCA_963969525.1). Taxonomy (NCBI): domain Eukaryota; kingdom Metazoa; phylum Arthropoda; class Insecta; order Coleoptera; family Staphylinidae; genus Ontholestes; species Ontholestes murinus. The sequence goes on from OZ018395.1 coordinate 66,025,710, forward strand.
CGTCAAATGGTAGCATTCAATATAACTCAATTAGAAACAAATATGGTAAAATGCTTGATTTGGTTATTAGCAACGATAATTTAAAAGTATCTGTCGAAGAATCTGATGTATCGTTAGTAAACGAAGACTCTTACCACCCTTCCCTTTGCGTTACTATTGATGAATTTTCAACTAAAGTTGTTCAGCCGTTTTCTTTGTCTCGAAATATGTCTTATAATTTTAAAAAAGTTGACTTTATATCTCTTTATAAAGCCCTTTTTGACGTTGATTGGTCAATGCTGTCTCAAATAAATGATGTAAATCTCGCAGTAGATTACTTCTACAATATTTTGTATGATATTATTGATTTGCATGTGCCTAAGCATAAACCTGTTTTATCGATATATCCGGAATGGTTCACATGTGAAATCAAAAAAACAATACAACTAAAAGAGCATTACCGTCGTAGATGGAATAAAACGAAAAACATCTTCTACCTCGATGAGTATAGACGTGTGCGGAGACAAGTTAAATCTGTAATTAAAGCAACATATAATAATTACTTAAATAATATTCAGCAAGATATTAAATCAAATCCCTCACAACTCTGGTCTTATATGGATCGATTAAAGAGAACTACAAGAATTCCAGGTAAAATGCACAATGATAAATCTGAATTCAATAATCCTCAAGAAATTGTTAATGCCTTTGCTTCGAATTTCTCTGAATCTTTCATTAACATGACGTTACCATCACTTAATCATTCGCCTAATTCCCTACCTTATGCTATTCCACCTACAGATGAGGATGAGTTAGTAGAAATAATGTCTTCTTTAAAATCAAATTTTTGTTCTGGTGATGATAGAATACCGAGCTTTTTGGTTCGGGATTGTAGAATGGTGTTTGCTAAGCCCCTTAAAATAATTTTTAATTTATCAATTAGTACTGGTATTTTTCCAGATAAATTTAAACGAACAAGAATTAATCCTATTTTGAAGAAAGGCGATAAATCTCTTATTAATAACTATAGGCAGGTCTCAATTTTATGCAACTTTGCTAAAGTTTTTGAATTAAAAATTTATTCTACTTTGTATAATGGAGTCAAGGCTAAAATTTCACCCTCCCAACATGGATTTATGCCCGGCCGCTCCACAATTACTAACTTAGCTTGCTTTACCCAATATATATCAGAAGTATTGGATAAAAGAGGTAGAGTTGATGTTATCTACACTGATTTTTCTCGTGCCTTTGACACTGTAAATCACTCCCTCTTATTGGACAAAGTTGGTAATTTTGGATTTTCGCCGGCTACTATTAACCTACTCCGATCATATCTTAACAATAGAAAGTGTTATGTATCTTATAATGGTTTCACTTCTTTTGAATTTGTAGCACTTTCTGGGGTTCCTCAGGGTTCTCATCTGGGGCCCTTACTTTTTAATATTTACATTAATGATTTGTTAGAAAAATTAAGGTGTCATACACTGGCATATGCTGACGATATCAAAATATACAGAGAGATCGTGTCTGATGTGGACATGGAAGTTTTACAGTCTGATATTAACTTTATTCAACAATGGTGTAGTGATAATGGCTTGTGTTTGAATGTTGATAAATGTAATAGTATGGTTTATACAAGGTGTGAAGTAATTTACAAAACTTATTATGTGAGTGATAAGTCTTTGTCGAATGTAGAATGTGTTCGTGATCTCGGAGTATTATTTTCTTCTTCCCTTAATTTTGCATTGCATATAAATGATGTATGTTTAAAGTCGTCTAAGTCACTTGGATTTGTTTTTCGTGCTAGTAAATATTTTCAAGACCATTCATTACTTAAGCGACTTTACTGTGCATTCGTAAGGAGTAAACTTGAGTATGCATCTCTTATCTGGTACCCTATTTATGCCTCTCATAATATGCCTATTGAGCGTATTGAAAGACGATTTTTAAAATTTTTATCTCTTAAACTGGATGGAGTATATCCTGAAAGAGGTTGTAGTCAGGCAGATTTACTTCTACGGCATGAGTTGGTTTGTATCAGTAAGAGACGAGATCTCTTCTGTGCTAATTTTGTAAGAAAATTAATTAATAATGAAATTGATTGCAGCTTTTTATTAGATCAAATTCGTTTGCATGTACCTCGTCCAGGATCCAGACATGCTTGTACTTTTGCTTTGCCCAGATCCCGCACAAATATTCTACAACGCTCGCCAGTCCATATTATGTGTAAAACTGCGGAAGTAATTGATGTTTTTGAATAAAATTTTTGGTTGCTTTTTATTGTTATTATTATTTTGTATAATTATACTGTAATTGGACAAATTTTGTCTGTTGTATAATAAAGTCTATTATTATTATTATTATTATTATTATAGTCTTAATAAGGCTCATTTGTTGTAGATTTACGTAATGTATTTTTTCAAATTATTACTTAATTTTCTACAACGTAAAGGACTTTAATACTTTTTTATTATTAAAAGTCTCAGTTAAATGCTTATAATATTATTTGTCTTCTTATAATCTTTACCAACAATCACAAACTGTTTGTTTGCTTATGTTTTAATATTTTCATCGCAATCTTAAAAAAGTCTCTGTTTTTGGAAATTATATACTAAACATTTGGCTGTCGTTAAATTTTTCTTAAATAAAAATGCACTACCAAATAAAAGGCGACAACATTCAAAATAGAATTTTAAAGAAAAATATTATAAGATTTTAGAAAACCAATTGTAATGATTTTGAAGAATCAATGAAAGAAAATAATCTAGTCATTTGTTAGAAGAAATGCTTTGTTTTGTTCGTTCAAGGCTCTTTTTCTTCCGAAGTTTTTTTCTTAATCTAAAAGTATGAATTTTTTTAAATGCTTACATTCTTGTATTTTCAAAAAAAAAAATTCATAATCATACAAGTATTTCAGTTGTACCCTTTAGAATTATAAGTTATTAACTTTCCCGTTTTAGTTTTTCTGTTGGAAAATAAATGTATTTATTTATTATTATTTTTACTTTTTTACTTGTTGGAATATTCTCATCAAGATCTCATTTTTGTTTTATAAATTTTAAAGTAAGTATTTCGTTATTTTTTTCTAATTGCTCCTCTTTCTCTTCACCAAGTAAACATCGATAACTTTCCAACAAAACTTCGTAAAAATATTTTTGAAGAATTTAGGAAACTTCAATTGAAAAAGAAACAATTGCGAGGAATTAAATAAAGAAAATGATTATTTCTTAAATAATTTTCAAAATTGTTACAGTCTAAAGATATTTGTTTTATTTCTTACATTACCTTAAAGATTTTATTGTTAGCTTATAATGAAAAAATACGACCGTTTTGAGTTTAGCTTTATTTTGTAGATACACTGTTACAATTGTTACAGGCAGATGAACTTTTTTGTTGATTCTTCTTCCAAAGGTTCATATCTTTTTCTAAAAGACTTGTTTTTAAAATGCTTACATTTTTATTTCAATTTTTCTATTACTTCTCTAAAACTACAAACTTTTTTTTCTTATTTTCTCACCATTACCTCAACATGTTTTTGTTTTAGACTGAGCATTTAGTTTTCCTTTTTCCCAGTTCTTCTTAATATATATGATAAACATTAAAAAGGATTTGAAGGAAAAGGCAACCCACAGCTAGCTGACAATCTTTCAATTCATTTTAATCTTCATTTTTGAGTCTTTAAAATTTTTATTTGAGTTTTTTTGGGAAAGGTTAAGGTACTTTCAGCATTTCAATTTCATCGTAATTTCGAAGAGTTTTTAAGCGTATTTTACTTCTACTTTTGACTCTTCATAATCTAAAAGCCTTAAAATAATTCATACACAAAGTATTTAGAGAAAATTTTTTTCCTTATTTGACTTTTAATAATTGTTATTATTTTTTCAGCAGCTTTTATACTTCTTTCCTCTTTTTAATTTTTTTCTTTCAATTTCTTATTTGAATCTTCTATAGCAAAGAATTTACTTTTCCTTTCAAATTTTTGTCTTAATCAAAATTATTTCTCGTAAGGCTTACACGATTGCAGTGATAAGGATTGTTCTTACTTTAGACACTCTAAAATTTTGCTCATAATCAGAGCTTAGATTTCAAAAATGATTACAATTTTCTGAAGTTTAGTTATTTCAAAATTTGGTTCTGAATAAAAAATGAAGCAATTTACTATGTAGATGGCAATTGTATAAATTTTAGACCTCTATAAATTCTGCAAATAAAATGTTATAGAAACTGGAGAGTGTGATAGTGGCCACCCACCCACCCTACATATATATTTTAATTTAAGCTACAATAGTGATGTCAATTTCTGCTTTTAATTAAACATTTTTGCTAGCAATCAAAGCTTCCACCACTGCAAAAATAAGGCTTGTCATAATTTTAAACACAGCAAAACTTTGGGTATGTTAAAAAAAACTAGAGGATGTAATAGTGGACACCCACCCACCCTACATATACATTGAAATTATAGCTACAATAAAGCTGCAAATTTCTGTTCCTAATCAAACATTTTGCTCGTAATCAAGGTATACACCACTGCAATAATAAGGCTTTTCATAATCTCAAACACAGCAAAATTTTGAGTATGTTATGGAAATTGAAGGGTGTGATAGTGGCTACCCACCCACCCTACATATGCACTTAAATTTTAGATACAATAGCGGAGTAAATTTTTGCTCTTAGTCAAAAATTTTGATCGTAATCAAAGCTTACACCACTGCAATTATAATGATTGTCATAATTTTAAACACAGTATAGATTATAGAGTCTGGAAGTCTGGAAGGTGTGATAGTGGCCACCCACCCATCCTACATATATATTTAAATTTAAGCTACGCTAGTAATGTGAAATTCTGCTCTTAATCAAAAATTTTGCTTACACCACTGTAAATATAAGGATTCTATTATTTTTATACATACCAAAATTTTGTTCCTAACCAAAGCTTAGATTACTTCAATGATATCAATGTTCTGAATTTGAAACACTCCAAAATTTTGTTCTAAATTAAAAATTCTGCAATTTGGATGATTTAAACACTTGAAATCTTTGCAAATAGAAACATACTCTTTTCCTCTTTCATCTTAAGTTAACTACTCTTCCTTCCTCAATCTTAAATGATTCTACTGCTCTGCTTTTTCTACTCGATACCCTTTTTACTCTCTTATTCCTCCATTTCTTTTTTGATTTTTACTTAAAGTCTTCACAGTGCTTATTTATAAGTTCAAAATGTTTTCGTCCTCATTTGAATATTGCTATTTTTTTCTTATCATCATCAAACAGTTTTCTTCTGCTTCTAAAGTCTTAGCCTATGTTTAAAATTCAATATTTGTTGTGAAAATAATAATTTTTCATTTTCATTTGACTTTTATTAATCATCTTTTCTCCTGTTTTTCTTTAGTTCCTTGATAATCTTCATTTAATTATTTTCAACTTTGTATCACAAAATTATGACTTCAAGCCTTCAATGTCTTTAACTTCATTGCATACAATTATTTATAAAATATGCTTATTTGCTTCTTTAATATTCGCTACAGTATTGAAGGGATTTTACTTCTCCTTTCTTTTCTGTCTTTCTTCCTTTCTTCCTTCTTCCGTCAGTTCAATCTTAATGTCATAATGGAGTTTTTATTTTGAAAAATGCTTTTTAATCATGTTGAAAACTTTTATGTGAAGATGAAGAAATATTAAAAGAAGAAAACGGAAATATAGCGACCAAAATTAGCCTTGATGATTTCGACAATCAAAATTTTCAAAGCTAATTTCCTTCTACTTCTTTTAATGTTTCTCTGTAAATAAATAAAAGTTTTGAAAGATCAATTATCGGTAACCATCATCATCATTATCTTCTTCAGTTTCTTAATAATTTTAATTTAATTATCTTCAAGTCTGTTATATGTATATATTTCTTGATGAAATATGCTTCTTTCTTTATTTAACTTCTGCAAATGTTCTTCTTACAACGTTGAAGGGATTTTTGCTTCTCTTCGAGCATGACTTTCTTTCCTTTCCTTTCAATCCATTTTAAATGTCATTGAGAATCATTCAAAATTGTTATATGATAAAAATTGATTATCGAAATCTTCAAAAGTCTTTTTCTGCTATTTGTAGTGTTTACATTTAATAATTTTTTTGCTGAATTTTCAAGTTTGTACTTCAAAGGCTTGATGACCTCGTTTAATTTTAAAACTTTAATACGTGGAGCCTTTATTTCTCTTCTTTTAGAAAGCCCATCATCATTAAAAGACGTTAAAATTATTGTTTGATTTTGCTTCATTTTTTTGTCATCCTAAAAACGTTTTTGTTGGCTTCTTCTTCTAAAGGTTTTAATCTTTATCTAAAAGTCTGTTTTTTTTTTAATGCTTATAATCTTATTTGACTCTTTCTCTTCTTTTTTCTACAATCACAAACTTGTTTTGCTTTTGATGGAATATTTTCAGTTTTCAAAATGTCTCTGTTTTGGAAATTATATATTTCCTAAGAGGTTTTTGTTGATGCTAAAGATTTTAACCTTCAATCTAAAAGCCACAATATTTTTAAATGATTATAATCTTATTTGACTTTTTCTAGGCCATAATCACAACCTTTGTTTTTGCTTATGTTGGATTATTTCCATCGTAATCTCGAAGAGTTTCTCTTTTGGAAATTGTGTATTAAGCATGTGGTTATCGTTTTTCTTAATTCTACTTCTTGATTAAAAATGCACTATGAAATAAACGGCGACAACGTTTTCAACATTTGTCATTCAAGTTTTTGTCAACTCGAATGACAAATGTTGAAAAATTTAGAAAACTTCAATAAAAACATTTGAAAAGAAACGATTTTGAAGAATCAATGAAGGAAAATTACCGTAGCCTAAATATAAGTAGAAATGCATTATTTCTTATTTCATCCTGAAGATATTTTTCTAATTTAAGGCTGATCTTCTTGTGTCCGAAATGTACATCTGGATCAAAATAAAATATTGATGAAAGGTTTTAAGTGCTTTAATCAAAGTTATTATTATCTTCAAGTAACTCAACCAACCCAATATGTGTTGAAGATTAAACAAAATTTAAGGAAACAGAAAAAAAATTGAAAGACAGAGATATCTGAAAAGTTCCTTTCTATATCTTCTCATTCATCTTAATCTTGACTTTAAAGTCTTCAATTTATTATTTAAATATTTTTGTGAAAGGTGGAGATTCTTTAGCACTCTAGTTTAACTTATATTTACATCATACTTTCAAAGTATTTTAAGTTATGTTTTTTTTCTTCTTTTGACTCGTCATAATCTTAAATTTTTAAAAGCGGTAATTTGAAGGAAATTTGTTTTATTTGACTTTTAATAATTGTGAAGTTTTTTCTCTGCTGTTTTTTAATGAGATATATTTTTTTTTAGAAACATTGTTAGTCTTTGATATTTATTGTCTTGGTTTTTTTATAATGGTCACTGCAATAATAAGGATTGGCTTAGTTTTCGACACACCAAAACTTGCACTTAACCAACGTTTAGATTTCTGCAGTGATAACGATTTTTTAAACTTGAAAGATTTCATAATTTGGGTTTTAATAAAAAATTATGCAATTTACTGCCGTGATAATAATTTTTTTAAATTGTTGTAAATTTTGTAAATATAATTTCCTTCAGTACGAATTTTGCGTTTGTTATAAAAATTGTAGGGTGTAATAGTGGCCACCCATCCACCCTATATATGGATTTCAATTTAAGCTAAAACAATGGTTTGAAATTCTGCTCTTAATCAAAAATTTTGCTCGTAATCAAAGCTGCAAACATAAGGATTCTATTAATTTTATACATTCTAAAATTTTGCTCTTAATCAAATTACCTGAATGATAACGATGTTATGAATTTGAAACATTCCAAAATTTTGTTCTAAATCAATGATTTAAACACTTAAAAGCTTTTCTGTGTTTATCTTCTATTTAAAGTGAACTAATCTTTCTAGCTCAATCTTAAATAATTTTTCTGCTTTGCTCTATCTACGCCACATATTCTTCGACTCTTATTCTTCAATTTTTGGGTTTTTCCTAGTCTTATTCATAATTTTTAAATGCTTTCATTCTCATTTGAATATTACTAGATTTTCCTCGCCTGCAGCAAAAAATTTTCTTCAACTTCTAAAAAATCGTTTTTATTTCTTAGCCTATTTTATTTTGAAAATAATAATTTTCTTCATTCAATTTCTATTAATCATATTCTTCTTCTTCTTCTTTTGTTTTTAAATACTCTTCATTTAATTATCAACGACAAAGTTTCAAAATTGTTATTAGAAAAAATTGATTGTCTAAATCTTTAAGAGTATTTTTTGTTACTTTTAGTATTTACATTTCCTCCATCTTCTTTTATTGCTCCTTCCTATTCATATAAAGATTTTCAAAGTTTAATTACAAGGATTTTGTTTGACAAAAGCTTTCTTCTCTAGTTTTATATTATTTTTTTCTCGCAATCATAAAGTTATATACTATACTTTCCTTTTCTTTCTTTTTTAATTAATTTTATCTTCGCCATTCAAAAGTCTTCAAATTTATTATTTGATTTCGCCACATATTATGTCATGCTAAAATATTTTTTGTTGATTCTTGTGCTTAAGGTTTTTAATCTTCATCTAAAAGTTTGAAATTGTTTTAATGTTTATATTCTTATTTGACTTTTTCTAATCTTGTGAACAACAAAAACTTTATTTTTTCTATGTTGAAATATTTTCACCGTAATCTCGAAAAATCTCTTACAAAATATACACTAAACATTTGGTTCTCCTTTTTTCCTAATTATTCTTATTAATTATAAATTATAATAGCATGTAATGTTCGACAACATTTAAGAAAAAACCACGAAGGGAATTTTTTTATAGAATTTAGAAAACTTCAAAAGATATATTTGCGAAGAATCAAAGAAAGACAACAACCTTGGTTATTTCTTGTGTTATCCCAGGAATTTTTTACTTATTCAAGGCTCATCTGCTTCCAACGGTTTTCAGTCATAGTAGTGTTTTAATATTTTTTATATTCTTTTATCCTTAATTGACTTTTTATAATCTTTGTCTACTGTCACAAACTGTTTTTTGGTTATTTTAGAATATAGTCATCAGGATTATAGTAAGCGGGTTCCTTTGACATTTCGATGGCCTCGATGTTTCCATCAGGAGCAACATTCTGCAGCTTCGACCTAAGATTATCATAAGACCTGAAGAAGAGGGTAAAAATTGTTAAGCCGAAGAAGTTAACAATGATCAGAAGGTCTTAAGATAAAGCAACAATGACCATAAGGTAAAACAATTGGAACCATGTTGAACTTTAGGATGACAACACTGCACAGAACTTAAAGCTTTGGGAAATCAAAAATTTTAAAAGGTTTTTGTATTGCAAATTTGTATAAAATAATTTTTAGAAGTTTAAAACATTTATACCTAAGTCACAGTTTCCCCTAGTTAGAAATAACCTTCTTCGTTATTTCAATAAGAAAAATTTTAGAAAGTTATTGTTTTTCATTTAATTTGAGAAATTTTCTTAGTTTGCCTTACTACGAGGAAGTTTACTTGCAACAGAAGATGAAAACCAATAAAAACTGGCTTCTGTAATTTAAAAATTTTAAATACAGCCGTAAATCAAAAATGATCTTATGGGTTTTGCTCTATAGTTATAAATCATTTTTTGTATATTAATAAGAAGGAGAAGTTTTAAAGGTTATTTTAAATTTTCTTCCCTAATTAAATATTGTTTTCCTGTTGCTGTATGTTAATACTTTTGCAGTAGTTAAAACCTTATTAATCAAATGTATTAGAAATGTAATTGTATATTGACTTATCTAAGATATTTGATCCATCATACCAAGATTATTAAAATTGCTTAAAATGGTGTTCAGTAATCTTACTGTACTTGGCTGGATTTTTTTTTTGAATGGTAGATTGCAATTAGTTAGAGTTAGAGTTGGAAACTTTTTGTTTAAGTAAAAAGAATTTACTCAAGGATCCTATTATGGCCCAAACCTTTTTGTTTTATTTTTTAATGATAATTAAATATGAAGTACTGATGTATATAGATGATCTTAAGATGTTTAAAAGTATTTCTACCATAATTTAGAAAATAATTTGATAAAGTTAAACGATTCGTGTAATTTTAATGAACTTATCATTATTCCTAATTGACTTCCAAAGATATAATTCCTGACATAACGACGATAATTGTGATTCAACGAGATAACTTTAATAATCTCAAACGAGCACCGATGCAGATGATTTAATAATTGCGCTCAATTAGAATAAAAAATTAAAATAAAAAGGTTTCACTTTTCGACTCGACAATTTCACAACGTTAATTCGTATAAATCTTCGCGCGCAATCATCGCAATAAACGCCGATATTTCTCGTCGTCTCGGATCGGAATTTAGAGGAAAATAAGTACCAGCGTAATTACAACTTTCCGCGGTATTAATACCCGTAATTAATCGACGGCCAGAATGTGTATGTAAACACTTTGAGTGATTTATTTTTGCGGTCGTGTTGTCGGTGACTTGTTTATGCGTGCTAATTGGTTAGAAAACTCAAATTAATTTTTACACACACACAAGCTTCCAGGAAGCATTCTAAATAATCTCGATCTGCGCTCACGGGAGAAATTCGACGGATGCCGGTAATTGAGTACTTATTGTCAGGTCGGTTTTCCTAAAACAATTTATTCGGGCCTTTATTAATTTCGATTGTAACTAGAATGGTTATAAAGATTATAACATTCCCTTTAATTTTAATTTATTTGTTATAAAAGAAAACTTATGAAATATGACTTGGTAATAACTGAATTTGTATTGAATACAAGTAGGAAGGAGGGATAATTTAATAATAAAAATGTATTAGAGTTATTTACGTTGTAGAAAATTTTAATTATTATAAAGGAAGGAACTTTATAAAATGATAAATAAAACTTATTCAATATGTATCACAAAGTTATGGCTTCAAGCATCCAACATATTATAAAGGAAGGTTTTTGCATTTACAAGTAAGTTATTGATAAAAAAATTGACAGGTATAATAATGCATAAGGGTTTAAAGGAATTTTCTTGATCTTCATGATAAAAGAGATGTGATAAGGGTCCATTAAAGGGAGCTATTAGAAGGATACATCTAATCTAATTTAACTCCTTTGCAGTCAATGCCATTGAAGGATTAAAAATCACTCTTAAGTTCTCAGCAAGTACTGTACATGACAAACACATTAATCTACAAGAACTGTTGAAAGTAACTATCTCCAGCTATGGAGCAATAATCCAATCTACAGCTCATTGATTACCGAACTCTTTCAAAAACATCAGTGTTACACTTAGCAATTATACGATTTTGCAAGTCTTCTTCCACTGGAGTAATTACTAAATTAAACTAATTAAACTTAGTAAATTAGTAAATCTCCTTCTCGAGCTAATACTTAATTTTCAAACCTAATTATTTCATCTCAACTCCGTGCGCGACATTATTAACGGTTGAAATCGAAAATTGAATAAATTACGAAGACGCCGTCGTACTTTATGGTTTAGATGACACCTACGCCGGTTCTCACGACACCTTTAACTGCTTGGGAGGTACCATTTATCCATTTATGCCCCTATTACGGCGGTGACCTACGCACACCTCCATTTATTACTGTCTTCGCCGCACAAAACCCAAGGCAATCACACCCCCATTCTTCTTGTTACAAAAAAAAATCGTACGCGTGCCTATAAATCATCGCCTTTGCGAAATTCACAACACGAACACAAGTGCTTATTAAAGAGTCAGATAATTTACACGTGGTAAGATTACTTTATTAATTACTTAATAAGATATAATGATTACATGTAAATTCTAATTTTCACTTAATCAAAACTTTGATTGCTTTCGTGAGGGCGATTTTGCAATTATAATAATGTGCAAGAAAATGAGATAAGAGATAGTAAAAACACCTAGAAATCTAGAGAAATCAGAATTTCAGATAAACCTAATATTCTGAAAAAATTATTGTTGGAAAGTTCGAAAAAAGAACAGTGCGACTAAATGAAGAAAATTTTTAGAAAAATCGCGTAAGGAATTCTAAGGATTCTAATAATCTGAAAGAAAATTTGCTGAAGAAAGTTCTACAAAAAAGAGATTATGAAAATTTTTAGAAAACTCCAAGAAAGGTTGTTAAGAAATTTAAAAAATCAGAAGGCGAGAGATATTGAATTTTTATAGGAATCTCGAAGAAAAGTTTTGGAACCTACAAAGCAATTAAATAGAGAATGAAGCCAGATGATTTTAAAGGCAGACTTTTAGAAAATCAAAATCAAAATCAAAATTACGAAAATTCTAAAATTTATTGGGTTGAGTATTAAGTCATTTCGGTTTTTTTGGTATAATAATTAAAGACTTTTTATAGAAAGAAATAATTTTATTTAATTATGATTTGACCATTCTTTTCGATGACATTTTATATCATGATGCAATGCTCAAAAAACTTTTAACCTTTCTCAGCAAAAGAATTAAGCAAGTGCAACATTACATGAATTGAATTGTTTAACATTCAAAGATCGAAACAAATAGTTAGTTTTAAAAGCAAAATTAATTAAATAATTTATTAGTAAACAAAATAATTCCTTTCCATTGCAGTTATGCACTTACAAAATAAGATCATACCCTGGGAATTGAGATATCCTCTTCGTTACAATTAACATTCCAGTAGAAATTTAATACAAACTAATTAAAAAAACATTACTTATCAAAAATATTCGATTCATCCGCGCCTAATCCTTTACAATCTATTTATAGCCGGCGATCCATAAAAATAAAAAACAACAAACCGCTTACCCGAATTAAATATTTTTACTTTCTATAAGCATTAAGGAAACCGAACACATTTTTATTAGAAAAGCCGAAAATCTGCAAGTGTCGTTAACCTCCTTCTGCCGTAAATAATAAAGATTTAGAACTTTTCGTCTGCGGATAATGCAATCGTCCACGTTTTATTATTGGCAATTGGCAGTAAAACCGTAGACAAGAAATTCGGTAATGGCTTGATCGACTATTTTTCCCAGATTCAATTTCAGAAGTGGGCCACTGAGTTTTAATAAAAATCCAAACATTTTATATTAAAATTTAATTAATTAATTAATTATCAAGGATACATGAAGATGTTTGAATGGTATTAATATAATTATAATGATGTTTATGCGCGACCGTGCTCGAGGCTACGGATTGGCTCTATCTCCTTTTCCTTTTCAAGGGGTTTTTACCTGAACCACTTCGGACTCCCATAATGATGTTGTCGACCGTTATTATCATATAAAACATGATATAAGTATTAAATTAAAACATTAAAGGCTGTAGACTGATTTCGACCGATTCGTTTCTCGTCAGCGCAGTGAAGAGAAACGGAAACATTATCGAGTCGATAGTTCTATAATTGTAGGTGATTTGTTCACCCATTTAAGGAAATCAATGCAACGTTTAGATACTAGATGTCACCTTAATAATGTTAATACTTTGACGAATAATGAATTGATAATGGTCACTTTGTGTCCGAAATGTATATTTGGTAAACAAAATAAAATTGCGAAGAAAGGTTTTATTCGTCAAATTAATTTAATCTTCACGTAACTCAATCAACCAATTTAGTGTTAATAGTGTTAGCAATAATAATTAATTCGTATTGTGTATTTTTACCTCTACCTTTTTTTTCTGAAAGTGAAGTTGTATTATTATAATTAACCATTTGAATAGTTTATATTAAATTTGTAAGTTTATGTTAATTCATAAGGAATTTTATTGTGTAATTTAAAAATAAGAAACATGTTGATGTTAAACCAGTTTTATTAAAATTATAAAACAAATATCTTATTAGAATAATAAAAGAAAATTATTTGTAATATATTTCATTAGGAATTTTATTATTCAGGAACTTTATCAAATAATAAATAAAACTTACTTTGTTAATATCACACACACAGTTTATTTATCATTTGATAAAGTTCTTGATTCAATATGTATCACAAAGTTATGGCTACAAGCATCCAACAATTTTATTATTATTATTATTTTGGACACATATTATATTTTTTTTATTTCCGTGCGATACTTTCTTGCCATTAAATAGTTGGCGAGATTTCTTCTGCGCAATAATTAAATTTTAATCGGTGCACCAGGACTAAAAGAAAATTAATTATTACTTTCCATTTGTTTCAACGTTAATAATAATCGAGCTCCGTTGTCTCTGCTTCGTTTTTTTTTACAACTACATCTGGCATTACTTTCACGGAGCGTTCGCTATTTTTACGATTGCGATTTATCTTAACCGTAACAATATTTATAATGAAATTAAACACGATAATATTTTATTAATTGTAATAAATGAAGAAAACATTTTTTACCAAAATAAACTCGACATTGTTAATAATTGATAAAAAATATAAAACTATTGAAAGTTTAACAGATTCCAGAGGTTCACACTTCTATATCAACTGTCCCCTAGTGATAGATGACAGTTAATAAATACAAAAAACAGCTGACGGTTGATAGTTGATAGATGGCATAGTATAATTGTCAAATCTCATCTATCAACAGAAAGTTAATAGTTAACAATTATTTATGAGCAGCTGAAAATTGACAGATACTTGAGATTAACTCTGCTATGTCATATTCCAACTGTTCTATGACATCTGTCAGTTTTCAGTTGTTAAATTATTTTCTCATACAATTCATACATGAAAGAGAAATTTTGGCTGAAATAATATAATTTACTTTACCATGTTTTAATTTTTTTATTCAAACTCCACATATTATACTCCAAAGATATGTTCTTTAGTAATCTCCTAAAACAATTGAAGTATCTCATCTAGAAACAAAATGGCATCGCTTGGAATTTGGGATCAAATAATGAAAGTTACACTCAAATTTTGAAAAATATGTAAAAAAATAATCTCACTTCAAATTTATACCAAAATCAACACTTATAACTCTAAGAGTACGCTCTTTAATAATTCTCTAAAACAATTGCCCTATTTCTTCTAGAAACAAAATGGAATTGGAATTTTGGGACAAAATAATGAAAATTACACTCAGATATTAAAAAAATGTAAAAAAAAATCATCCGACTTAAAATTTGTACCAAAATCCACAAGTTATACACTAAAAGTATGTTCTTTAATAATTCTCTAAAACGATTGCCATATGCCATCTAGAAACAAAATGGCAGCGCTTGGAATTTGGGATAAAATAATAAAAATTACAATCAGATATTAAGACAATTGTAAAAAAATCATCCGACTTTAAATTTGTACCAAAATCTACACGTTATACTCTAAGGGTATGTTTTGTAATAATTCTCTAAAACAATTGCCATATTTCATCTATAAACAAAATAGCAGCGCTTGGAATTTGGGATAAAATAATGAAAATCACACTCAGATACTCAAGAAATTGTAAAAAAATTATCCGACTTCAAATTTGTATCAAAATCTACACGTTATACTCTAAGGGTATATTCTGTAATAATTCTCTAAAAAAACCGGCAGATTTCATCTGGAAACAAAATGGCAGCACTTGGAATTTGGGATAAAATAATTAAAATTTCATTAAAATATTTAAAAATTTGCAAAAAAATCATCTGACTTCATATTTGTACCAAAATCCATACATTTTACTATAGAAGTATGTTCTTTAATAATTCTCTAAAATAATTGCCTTATTTCATCTAGAAACAAAATAGCACCGCTTGGAATTTAGGATAAAATTATACAAATTACACTCAGATATTCAAAAAATTGTAAGAAAATCATCCGACTTTAAATTCATACCAAAATCCATAATTTATACTTTAAGTGTATGTTCTTTAATATTTTTTGAACACAATTGCCATATTTTATCTAGAAACAATATAGCAGCGCTTGGAGTTTGGGATAAAATAATGAAAATTACACTCAGATATTAAAAAAATTGTAAAAATATTATCCAACCTCAAATTAGTATCAAAATCCACACGTTATACTCTAAAAGTATGTTATTTAATAATTCCTCAAAACAATTTTCATATTTCATCTAGAAACAAAATGGCAGCTCTTTGAATTTGTTATAAAATAATGAAAATTACACTCAGATATTTAAAAAATGTAACAAAATTATCCGACATTCCATATATACCAAAATCCACATTTTATACTCTAAGGGGTATGTTCTTTAATAATTCTTTGAAACAATTGCCATACTTCATCTAGAAACAAAATGCCAGCGCTTGAAATTTGGGATAAAATAATGAAAATTAGACTCAACTTTAAAAAAATTGTAAAAAAATCATCCAACTTCAAATTAGTATGAAAACCAACACGTTATACTCCAACAATATGTTCTTAAATAATTCTCTAAAACAATTGCCATATTTTATTAAGAAACAAAATGGAAGCACTTGGAATTTGGGATAAAATAATGAAAATTACATTCAGATATTGAAAATATTATAAAAAATTCATCTGATCTCAAATTTCTACCAAAATCTAAAAGCTATACTCCAAGAGTATGCTAATTATAAATTCTCTAAAACAATTGCAATATTGCATCTAGAAACAAAATGGCGGAGCTTGAAATTTGGTATAAAATTATTAAAATTACAGTCAGATATTAAAAAAATTGTAAAAAAATCATCCGACTTCAAAATCATACCAAAGATCCACACTTTATACTCTAAGACTATGTTCTTTAATATTTCTTTAAAACAATTGCCATATTTCATCTAGAAACAAAATGGCGGCGCTTGGAATTTGGAATAAAATGATGAAAATTACATTTAGATTTTAAAAAAATTTAAAAAAATCATAGAACTTCAAATATATACCAAAATCTACAAGTTATACTCTAAAACTATGTACTTTAATAATTCTCTAAAACAATTGTCATATTTCATCTACAAACAAAATGGCAGCGCTTGGAATTTGGGATAAAATTATGAAAATTACATTCAGATATTATAAAAATTGTAATAAAATCATCCGACAGTAAATTAGTACCAAAATCTACACGTTATACTCTAAGAGTACGTTATTTAACAATTATCTAAAACAGTAGCCATACTGCATGTAGAAACAAAATGGCGGAGCGTGGAATTTGGGATGAAATAATAAAAATTACACTCAGATATTAAAAGAATTGTAAAAAAATCACTTGACTACAAATATGTACCAAAATCTACATGTTATACTCTTAGAGTATGTTATTTAATAATTATCTAAAACAATTGCCAGATCTCATCTAGAAACAAAATGGCAGCGCTTGGAATTTGGGATAAAATAATGAAAATTACACTCAGATACTCAAGAAATTGTAAAAAAATAATCCGACTTAAAATGTGTATCAAAATCTACATGTTATACTCTAAGGGTATATTCTGTAATAATTCTCTAAAAAAACTGGCAGATTTCATCTGGAAACAAAATGGCAGCACTTGGAATTTGGGATAAAATAATGAAAATTACTTTCAGATATTGAAAATATTATAAAAAATTCATCTGATCTCGAATCTCTACCAAAATCTAAACGTTATACTCCAAGAATATGCTTATTATGAATTCTTTAAAACAATTGCAATATTGCATCTAGAAACAAAATGGCGGAGCTTGAAATTTGGGATAAAATTATTAAAATTACAGTCAGATATTAAAAAAAATGTAAAAAAATCATCTGACTTCAAAATCATACCAAAGTTCCACGCTTTATACTCTAAGACTATGTTCTTTAATATTTCTTTAAAACAATTGCCATATTTTATCTAGAAACAAAATGGCGGCGCTTGGAATGTGGAATTAAATAATTAAAATTACCATCAGATATTAAAAAAGTGTAATAAAATCACCCGACTTTTTTGTACCAAATCCACACGGTAATCTTTAAGAGTATGTTATTTAATAATTCTCTGAAACAATTGCCATATTTCATCTAGAAACAAAATGCCAGCGCTTGAAATTTGGGATAAAATAATGAAAATTACATTCAGATATTGAAAATATTATAAAAAATTCATCTGATCTCAAATTTCTACCAAAATCTAAACGTTATACTCCAAGAGTATGCTAATTATAAATTCTCTAAAACAATTGCAATATTACATCTAGAAACAAAATGGCGGAGCTTGAAATTTGGGATAAAATTATTAAAATTACAGTCAGATATTAATGAAATTGTAAAAAAATCATCCGACTTCAAAATCATACCAAAGATCCACGCCTTATACTCTAAGACTATGTTCTTTAATAGTTCTCTAAAACAATTGCCATACTTCATCTAGAAACAAAATGGCGGAGTTTGGAATTTGGGATGAAATAATAAAAATTACACTCAGATATTAAACGAACTGTAAAAAAATCACTTGACTATAAATATGTACCAAAATCTACAAGTTATACTCTTAGAGTATGTTATTTAATAATTCTTTAAAACAATTACCAGATCTCATCTAGAAATAAAATGACAGCGCTTGGAATTTGGGATAAACTAATGGAAATTACACTGATATTAAAAAATTGTAAAAAAATCATGGAACTTCAAATTTGTACCAAAATCCACAAGTTATATTCTAAGAGTATGATCTTTAATAATTCTCAAAAGCAATTGCCATATTTCATCTAGTAACAAAATGACAGCTCTTTGAATTTGTTATAAAATAATGAATATTACACTCAGATATTTAAAAAAAATTGTAACAAAATTATCTGACTTCAAATTTATACCAAAATCCACTCGTTATACTCTAAGAGCATTCTATTTAATAATTCTTTCAAACAAATGCCATATTTTATCTAGAAATAAAATGGCAGCGCTTGGAATTTGGGATAAAATAATGAAAATTACATTCAGATATTAAAAATTTAAAAAAAAATCATAGGACTTCAAATATATACCAAAATCTACAAGCTATACTATAAAAGTATGTACTTTAATAATTTTCTGAAACAATTGCCATATTTCATCTAAAAACAAAATGGCAGCGCTTGGAATTTGGGATTAAATAGTGAAAATTACATTCAGATATGAAAATAATTGTAAAAAAATTATCCAATTTCAAATGTGTAACAAAAATCACACGTTATATTCTAAGAGTATGTTATTTAATAATTCTGTAAAACAACAGCCATATCTTATCTAAAAACAAAATGGCGGCGCTTGAAATTTGGGATTAAATAATGAAAATTACCTTCAGATATTAAAAAAAAATTGTAAAACAATCATCCGAGTTCAAATTTGTACCACAATCTACAAATTATACTTTAAAAGTATGTTCTTTAATAGTTCTCTAAAACAATTGCCATATTTGATATAGAAACAAAATGGCAGCGCTTTGAATTTGGGATTAAATACTAAAAATTACATTCAGATATTAAAAAAATTGTAAACAAATCATCCGACTTGAAATTTGTACCAAAATTTACACGTTATACTCCAAGAGTATGTTATTTAATAATTCTCTAAAACAATTGCCGTATTTCATCTAGAAATAGAATGGCAACGCTTGGAATTTGGGATTAAATAATGAAAATTACATTAAGACATTTAAAAAATTGTAAAAAAATCATTCGACTGCAAATTTGTACCAAAATTTACACGTTATACTCCAAGAGTATGTTATTTAATAATTCTCTAAAACAATTGCCGTATTTCATCTAGAAATAGAATGGCAACGCTTGGAATTTGGGATTAAATAATGAAAATTACATTAAGACATTTAAAAAATTGTAAAAAAATCATTCGACTGCAAATTTGTACCAAAATTCACACGCTATACTCTAATAGTATGTTCTTTAATAATTCTCTAAAACAATTGTAATAATATATCTAGAAACAAAATAGCAACGCTTTGAATTTGGGATAAAATAATGAAAATAACACTCAGATATTAAAGAAATTGTAAAAAAATCATCCAAATCCAAATTTGTACCAAAATCCACACTTTATACTGTAAAAGTATGTTATTTGATAATTCTCTAAAACAATTGCCATACCTCATCTGGAAACAAAATGGCGGTGCTTGAAATTTGGGATAAAATAATAAAAATTACACTCAGATATTAAAGAAATTGTAAAAAAATCATCCGACATCAGATTTATACCAAAATCTACAGGTTATACTCTAGGAGTAGGTTTTTTAATAATTCTCTAAAACAATTGCTATATTTCATCTAGAAACAAAATGGCAGCGCTTGAAATTTGGAAATAAATAATGAAAATTACATTAAAACATTAAAAAAATTGTAAAAAAATCATCCGATTCCAAATTTTTACCAAAATCTACAGATTGTACTCTAAGAGTATGTTCTTTAATAATTCTTTAAAACAATTGCCGTAATTCATCTAGAAACAAAATGTCGGCGCTTGAAATTTGGGATAAAATAATGAAAATAACACTCAGGTATTTAAAAAATTGTAAAAAATTTACCCGACTTCAAATTAGTACCAAAATTGACACGTTATGCTCTAAGAGGATGTTCCTTAATAATACTCTAAAACAATTGCTATATTTCATCTAGAAACAAAATAACAGCGCTTGCAATTTGGGATTAAATAATGAAAATTGCACTTAGATATTCAACCAATTGTAAAAAATTCATTCGACTTGAAATTTGTGCCAAAATCCACAAGTTATACACTAAGAGTATGCTCTTTAATAATTCCCTAAACCAATTGACAAATTTCACCCTTTAAATTTGGTATTAAATAATGAAAATTATATTCAGATATTAAAAAAATTGCAAAAAAAACATCCGACTTCAAATTAGTACCAAAATCCACACATCATACTCCAACAATATGTTTTTTGATAATTCTCTAAAACAATTGCCGTATTTATCTAGAAACAAAATGGCAGCGCTTGGAATTTAGGATAAAATAATAAAAATTACACTCAGACATTAAAAAATTGTAAAAAAATCATCCAACATTTAATTTATACAAAAATTCACACATTATATTCTAATAGTATGTTCTTTAATAATCCTCTAAAACAATTGCCATATTTCATCTAGAAACAAAATGGGATAAAATAATGAAAATTACACTCAGATATTAAAAAAATTGTAAAAAAATCAATTGACTACAAATTTGTACCAAAATTCAAACGTTATACTCTAAGAGTATTTTCTTAAATAATTCTCTGAAAAAAATGCCATATTTCATCTAGAAACAAAATGGCCGCACTTTGAATTTGTGATAAAATAATGAAAATTACATTCAGGTAAAAAAATTGTAAACAAATTGTCCGATTTGAAATCTGAACCAAAATCCACATGTTATACTCCAACTGTATTTTCTTTGATAATTCTTAAAAACAGTTGCCATATTTCACCTAGAAACAAAATGGCAGCGCTTGGAATTTGGGATAAAATAATGAAAATTACACTCAGGTATTAAAAAAATTGTAAAAAAATCACTTGTCTACAAATTTGTACCAAAATCCAAACGATATACTCTAAGAGTATTTTTTAAATAATTATCTGAAAACAGCTGCCATATTTCATCTAGAAACAAAACGGCCGCACTTTGAATTTGGGATTAAATAATGAAAATTACGTTCAGGTATTAAAAAAATTGTAAACAAATTATCCGACCTGAAATCTGTACCAAAATCCACATGTTATACACCAAGAGTATGTTATTTAATAATTTTCAAAAACAATTGCCATATTTCATCTAAAAACAAAATGGCTACCCTTGGAATTTGGGATAAATTAATGAAAATGATCTTCTGATATTAAAAAAATTGTAAAAAAATCATCCGAATTGAAATTTGTACCAAAATACACACGTTATACTCTAACAGCATGTTATTTAATAATTCCCTAAAACAATTGCCATTTTTCATCTAGAAACAAAATGGCAGCGTTTGGAATTTGGGATAAAATAATGAAAATTACACTCAGATATTAAAAAAAATGTAAAAAAATCAATTGACTATAAATTTGTACCAAAATCCAAACTTTATACTTTAAGAGCATTTTCTTAAATAATTCTCTAAAACAGCTGCCATAGTTCATCTAGAAACAAAATGACCGCGCTTTGAATTTGGGATTATATAATGAAAATTACATTCAGATATAAAAATATTTCAAAAAATCATTGGATCTCAGATATATACCAAAATCTACAAGTTATACTCTAAAAGTATTTGCTTTAATAATTCTCTAAAACAATTGCCATATTTCATCTAAAAACAAAACGGCAGCGCTTGGAATTAGGGACTAAATAATGAAAATTACATAAAACAGAACAGTAGCGTTTAGAATTTAGACTGAAATAAAAAATTGCAAAAATTCAATCGAACGACATTTTCTATATTTTCTTTTATAGTTTCCATTTTATATTTCTAACGATTTTCACTTATTTATTTAATTCAATAACTAAAACAATTGTTTAAAACCATACCATCACATATAATAGCCGTAACTGTTCTTATACACCTCATCCACAACATTTCTTCTGTTCACGCCCAACCAACGCAAACAATTTTTATTTTGTTTTGTTTCCGTTCTTTTATTATTATTATTTATTGTCCGGCGATTTTAATGTCGAAGCTGTAAAAGCTGTCACTCGGTCATGGGAAAGCTAATCCTCCTCCTTTGTTATCTAACCAATTTTCACCATTAGTTCGGACACGAGAAACTTTTAGTGGGCATAAAAGTGTGCCTTCAGCCGCTATGTTATTAATGATAATAAAAGTAAAATACACTGCGCCGATAATTTATGGCCAGATGATTATTAAACTGGCATTTATCGGCGATGCACGTCCACACGGCATCGCCTCCTCTGCAAGACGCGGAAAGTTGTTTCTAGAGAAATTTGTGTAGACGATGGATATTATAACTTTATTTATTGAATAATTATGAATGAACAAATTAAGTTCTTAATGTCGACTAAAAGAATAATGATATGGTCATCAAAGTATTGGCAAGCATCACTTTTTTGGTATTTTATTATTCACTCTGCGTTTCAATTAAAGCTTTGAGTTTTTTGAAACGTCAAGGAAAACTTGAATTATACAAAAGTTCTAATTATTCACACATATCCAGCAATTTAATTTTATGTGAGCTACAGATATTTGCACAATTGGTTTTTATAATAATTTCAAGCAAACGTGGAGAAAGTGTAGAAAACTTTGAAATTATTTTGTTGATTAAAAAATAATAGAAAAACAATTGCTACTCAACATAAACTTTTGCGAAATTATTCACATGAGAATGTATTTTTAAGTGAGCTACAAATAATTGGACAATTGGTTTTCATATAATTTCAAGCAAACGTGGAGAAAATGTTGAAAACTTTGAAATCATTTTGTTGATTAGAAAATAATAGAAAAACAATGGCCACTCAACATAAACTTTTATAAAATTAATCACTCATAACCTAGAATGTATTTTTAGGTGAGCTACAAATATTTTCATAATTGGTTTTCATAATAATTTCATACAAACGTGGAGAAAATGTTGAAAACTTTGAAATCATTTTGTTGATTAAAAATAATAGAAAAACAATTGCCACTCAACTTAAACTTTTATAAAATTATTAACCCATAACCTTGAATGTATTTTTAGTTGAGCTACAGATATTTTCATAATTGGTTTTTATAATATTTTCAAGCAAACGTGGAGAAAATCTTGAAAACTTTAAAATCATTTTGTTGATTAAAAAATAATAGAAAAACAATTGCCACTCAACTTAAACTTTTATAAAATTATTCACTCATAATCTAGATTGTATTTTTAGGTGAGCTACAAATATTTTCACAATTGGTTTTTATACTAATTTCATACAAACGTGGAGAAAATGTTGAAAACTTTGAAATCATTTTGTTGATTAGAAAATAATAGAAAAACAATAGCCACTCAACTTAAACTTTTATAAAATTATTCACTCATAATCTAGAATGTATTTTTAGGTGAGCTACAGATATTTTCATAATTGGTTTTCATAATAATTTCATGCAAACCTGAAGAAGATGTAGAATATTTTAAAATCATTTTGTTGATTAAAAAATTATAGAAAAGCAATTGCCACTCAACTTAAACGTTTGTAAAATTATTCACACATAACCTAGAATTTAGTTTTAAGTGAGCTACAGATAATTGCACAATTGGTTTTCACATTAATTTCAATCAAACGTGGAGAAAATGTAGAAGACTTTAAAATCATGTTGATTAAAATATAATACAAAAACAATTGCCACTCAAATTAAACTTTTACAAAATTATTCACTCATAACCTAGAATGTATTTTTAAGTGAACTACAGATATTTGTAAAAAAAAATTCCTAATAATTTCAAGCAAACGTGTAGAAAGTGTAGAAAACTTGGAAATCATTTTGTTGATTAGAAAATAAAAGAAAAACAATTGCCACTCAACTTAAACTTTTATGAAATTATTCACACATAACCTAGAATTTATTTTCACGTGAGCTACAGATATTTGCACAATTGGTTTTCATAATAATTTCAATAAAACGTGGAGAAAATGTTGAAAACTTTCAAGAATTTTTTTTGATTAAAAAATAATAGAAAAACAATTGCAACTCAATTTAAACTTTTATAAAATTATTCACTCATAACCTAGAATTTATTTTTAAGTGAGCTACGGATATTTCCAAAATTGATTTTTATCTTTAACGTGGATAATATTGCAAGAATCAATTCTTCAATTCTTAGACAAAAATATTTAATTATTTCCATAGTGCATATTTATATAATTATGATTAACCTATTTATGCATAAATTAGCAAAATTTCCATATGGTTACAAGAGCGATCACAACAATAGGTTGTAAATCAATTGGAATCAGATTCGCCGCATCAAAACAATAAGCGTGCCATAAATATAAAAGCCAGACGCGAAACAAGTTTTTTGCCGACTGATAAAATCGAAAGATTACATTCAGCTCGGACAGGCAATGATGTCATGTAGTTATTCATACGCTACATCAATAAATATTATTTATTGCCGTCTTGATCTAATTCAAGGCTTAAATGTAGCTGAAGAGGAAAATTACTTGCCAATTGGATTTACGTAGGTTTTTTTTTATTGTGAAAACAAAAAAAACTCATCTGTTGTAAAAACGTATAACGATGGTAATAAAAATTTACGGAGAAAAGCAAAAGCAAATAGTTTTGATGTTTTTAAATCGAGAATGAGAGTTTTAAATCAATATTTTGACTTTAGTTAAATTTTTAATGAATTATTTCAAGTAGTTTTCATTTAAAATGTATTGAAATCCTCTAGTTCGTTGTAGAAAATTAACTAATAATTTAAATTATTACTATGACATAACTTGCACCAAAATGTGATAATATATGCTGAAAATTGAAATAAACCATTCTGTAAATATTTAGAAAACTTGAAGAAAAGTTTTTCAAGAAAATTCAAGGAATTTAGAAAATTAAGAAAATACAAAGAATTAAAAAGAGACAAAATAAGGCGAGAAATCATTAAAATTTATAGAAAGTTTGTAGAAAGACTTTTAGAAAATTAAATTTAATTTATTTATAATAATTTATACAAATATCAATGAAATGTTCTTAGAAAAAACTTGTCTTTAGAATCAATAAACAATTTGATTTTGAAAAAGAAAGAAACCCAGAAAATTCTATAAAAATACTGCAAAAAAGAAATTTTGAAGAAGAACAAAAATTTCAATAATTTATAATATAATTTTTTGGAAAATGCTAAAAGGAAGAGTTTCTAAACATTTCTACAAATCCTAAAGAAAATGATTTTTTTAGAAAATTTTAATAAGATAAGGGATTCTGAAAACCTCAAGAAAGCTTGAAAATTCAAAAAATCTAGAAGATAAATTGCTGGATTATTTAAAAAAGAAAAAGGCAACAAAATAAAGCAAGAAATTTTTCAAATTTCTTTAATTCCAAAGGAAAGAGATTCTAATAAGTTTGATAATTTAAAAAAAAGGGAAGGTGTGACAAAATAATGCAAGACATTCTAAAAAGTTCTATAATTAATCAATATCAAAAAGTTTAATAATCTCGAAAATATATTGTTAAAAAATTCTTTGAAAGAAAAAGGATAAAAGCGACAAATAAGGCAAAATTTAGTAAAAATTTCTATAAGTCTCCGAAAATTCTATTAATCAAGAAATAAAATTGGTGAAAAATATTTAAAAAGATAAATGCGATAAAATTCTTTTTTTTTGGAAAATTTTAGTAGTTTTTAACATCTCTAATTTTGTCATACTTGTCTTTTTTAAATTTTTATAATGTAATTTTTATATAAGGGAAGAGATGTTTAACACTTCTAGAAATTTGCAAAACAAGGATTTAGAAAATTCTACAGCGAAACGTTTTTAGAAAATTACAGAAAACCTAAAAAGAAAAGTACAAGAAAATGAGACAAAAAATTCTGTAAATTTCTAGAAAATGTGAAGTAAGTTATTTAGAAGAAATTTGAAAATTTTTAGAACTTTTAAAAGAATTTAAAAATGTGCGGCAAAATGCTGAAAATTTGAAGAAATTTCGAAAAAAAGGTTTGTAGGAGATTTTAGAAATCTAAACAAAAATAGAACCTATAAAGAAATTTTAAAAATAATAACAAATAATGCAAGTAATGTTGAATATTAAAAGAAACCTCGAGGAAAATATTTAAGAAACCTTAGAAATTTGGAAAATTCCAAAACCTACGAAGAAACAAAAAACTCATTTGTTGTAGATTTTAGGAAAATATTTTCGTGTTTTTTTCTAAAAAAAAATTATTGCAAAACGAAAATTTCGAAAAAAATTTGTTAGAAAATTCAAGAAATATAGAAAATATGAGAACAGAAGTAATAAAAATGAAGCAAGATATTCAACAAAAAATTATGGAAATTTCGAAGAAATGTTTTTGGAATCTAAATAAAAATCTAAAAAATTATTAATTGTGGCAAATTGTTAAAACTTATAGAAAGATAGAAAACTAGTTACACTAAGTGAAGTTTTGAGGTCTTTTAAAATTTCTATTAATCTTAAAAGACGTTATTAAAAAAAATCAAAATATTTGAAATATTCTAGAAGAAATAAAAATGCTATTGAATGCGATGAAGCCACTGTGGAGCAAAACATATTGCAGAGTTCAACAATAAATGTAAAACCCTCTCAATTGCTTTGTTTTATTTCAAGAGAGAAATGCGAGAAAATAATGAACAAAATTCTAAAATATTGTAGAAATTTCGAAAATTTTTATTAAAATTCAAAAATCAAAAAAATCTACAACTTCGGAAGATATAAAAAGAAAATAAGTCAAGAAGTTTTGGGAATTTCTGGTAATTGCAAAGAAAATTTCTTGGAAAACAACAATTTGAAAAAATAAAACGAGATCTGAAGCAAGAGACTAAAAATTCATAGAAATCTCAAAGAAAAGTTTATAAAAAATTTAAGAAACCTTGGAAATTCTTGAACCAATAAAAAATTAGAAGAAATGTGTCAAAATAAGACAAGAAATTATGCAAATTTGACGAAATCTCGTGGAAAGGCTTTTAAGAAGTCCAAAAAAATTAGAAAATTCTCAAACCTCAAAGAAACTACAGAGAAAAAAAAAATCAAAAAAGGTTCTTAGAATATTCGTAAGAATCCTCAAAGAAACAAAAGAGGATTATGTCGAAATAAGGTAAGAAGTTTTAAAATTAAAAAAAAAGTGCAAAATTCTAGAGGCTGCAAAGAAATAAAAAAAGGGAGGTGCTCTAAAATCAAATTAATTAAAAAAAATAAATTACCAAATTTAAGATATCTAAGGAATTCTAGAACGTGTATATAAAAAGACAAAATGAGACAAAATGTTGGGAAAATTTCTGATAATCTCAATGAAAGGTTTTAGAAGAAATCTGGACAATTCTATAAACTTTAAAAGAATAGAAGGAAAAGCACTATAATAAACTCTCGAAGAATCAATTTTTAAAGAATTTTAGAAATCTGTAAAATTCTAGAACTTATAAAGAAATGGAAAGAGAATGATAAAATAAAGTAAGAGATTCTGAAAATTTAAAAACCTCGAAAAATGTTTATAGAATAACTAAAAAATCTGGAAAATTCTAGAAGCTACAAAGGAATTTATGTTTTTAGAAAATTTAAGAAACTAGTTGTACAATAAAATAGTTTAGTTTATTATACTTTAGCATTTTTCCAACAGAGTGTATAAGAAAATACAAATAAATAGAGTAATGCGACAAAATGATAAAACTATAGAAATCTCCAAAGCCCTTTTTTATATATTCCAAATAAATCTGTAAAGTTTAAGAACACACAAATGAGATTTAAAACAAGTGCACCAAAGTTAGGCAATTAATACAAATCCTGAAGAATTGATTTTATAATAATCGAAAAATTTAGAAAGTTCTAGAACCTACAAATATATTAAAAAATGTAATAAGTAATAGAAATTTTGAATTAAGGTTAGAAAACTCAAGAAATCTGAAAATTTTTAAGTCATACAATGAAATAAAACCAAAAGTGCAACAAAATGAGGCAGAAATTCTAAAATTTATAGAAATAAGGAAAGGAGGTTTTTAAAATAATTAAAAAATTAAAATATTGTAGGACCTACAAAAAGAAATGTTTTAAAATGTGTCAAAATCAGATGAGAGTTTCTTAAACATGTTTTAAGAGTATTAAAATAATAATTATAGATCAAACAAAGCAATAAAAAAAGGTGTGTAATAAAATTTACAGAAATTTTGACGAAAGATTTTTTCATAAAATTCTAGAAATCGTTAACTTCATAGAGACCACAATTTCATACAAAGAGAAGTGCGACAAATTATGGAAAGAGATTTTTAAAATGTATAGAAATTTCGGATTAAGGCTTATAGAAAATTCAAATAATCTAATAAATTCTATAAGCTACAAAGAAATAAAAAGAGAATTGCAAAAAAGTAAAACAAGAGTTTTTGAAAAATTACAAAAAAGGGTGTTTAGATAATAAAAGGTGTAACCGTGTATAAATAAATAAATAAATGTAAAAAATATATGGAAAACTCTAGACTTACAAAGAAATAGAAATAGAACTGCAACAAAATTAAGCAAAATTCGAAAAAAAGTTTTTAGAATGTTCAAAAAGTTGAAAATTTTTAGAGCCTACTAAGGGATTTATGAAAATTAAAAATTAATACTTTCGCTGCTCAATTCTTGATGGAACATAAATTAATTATAGAACAAAACAAAAGCCTATTATTTACAAATCCATCCCTTAAGAAGAATTGACAAAAAGAGATAGGAGATTCTTGAAATAGGTTTTAAGAGTATTCAAAAATCTGGAAAATTCTAAAATATACAAGCAAATAAAAAAGGGTGCGATAAATTTAGGCAAAACCTTTTGAAAATGTATAGAAATCTCAAGGAATCATTTTTAGAAAATTTCTTTGCAGAGTAATTTAAAAAAAAGTTGGCAAAATTCTCAAAATTTATAGAAATGACGATGAAATGTTAGTATAAAACAAAAGAAATCTAGAATCTATAATTAAATAAAAAGAGAAGTGTGATAAAATGAGGAAAGAAATTCTCAAATTTATAAATTTATAAATATTTCTATTGAGAGATTTTAGAAAATTTAAGAAATATAAAAAAATCTATGAGCTACAAAGAAGCTATAAAGAAATAAATAAGAAATTCCCATAATATGAAATAAAAATTTATAGAAATACTTAAGAAAAAGGGAAATTCTAGAAACAATTAAGAAATAAAAAGAGAATTACGATAAAATGAGACAAGAATTTCTAAAAATCTCAAAAGTAATGGCGAAGAAATCTGGAAATCTCAAGAAATTAAAAAAAGGCTATAAACTGAGGCAAGAGATTCTGAAAATGTATGGAAATCTTGAAAATACTTTATAGAAAGTTTCTAAATAATTATGGAAAAAAAAATTGAATTAAAGAAATCTGAGAAATTCTAGAACGACTAAATAAAAGGACAAAATGAGACAAAAAGTTCTGAAAATTTTGAATAATCTCAATGAAAAGTTTTAAAAGAAATCTGGAAACTTTAAAAGAATAAAAAGAAAAGTGCTATAAACTCTCGAAGAAAGAATCCTTAAAGAAATGTGGAAAATTCTATAGCCTACTTGGGAATTTTTAAAAATGCAGCAAAAAGATTCTTGTAACACATAGAAATTTCGAAAAAAGATTTTTAGAAAATTTCAGAAATCGTGAAAATTGTAAAAACTAGATGTACAATAAAATAAATAGAAGGATGCGACAAATAAGGCAAGAAATAATAAAAATGTATAGAATTTTTTTAAATAGATTTTAGAGCATACAAAGAAATTTTAACAAGTGCGCCAAAATTAGGCAACTAATTAAAATCTTAAAATATAATAATCGTAAAGTGTAGAAAATTCTAGAACCAACAAAAAGTTTAAAAAATATAGCGGGTGATTCATATTACATAGATATTTCGAATTGAGCTTAGAAAATCCGAAAGTGCAACAAAATGAGACAAGAAATTCTAAAAATTTATAGAAATCCGAAAAGAAGGTTTTTATAAGAATAAAAAAAATTAAAAAATGTATGACCTACAGAAGAAATGTTTTAAAATGTGTCAAAATCCGACAAGAGTTTCTTAAAACGAATTTTGAGAGTATTAAAAAAATAATTCTATAACTTTTCTTGAAGTCGTTTGTGTTATTTTTACTTTAATCTCTTCTGTTTCAACTTTTAGTTTTATGCCTTTTTCATTAATTCTTTCTTTTTTTTCAACTCACTCACTCGTTTTTTACCAGTTTAGTAATTTAATTATTCTAGATCGTCATCAATATCTTTTTAATTTTCTTTAGTACAATTTGCTCTTCTGATATTCCTTTTTCCAGTGATTTTACTGGGAATTAATAAATAAAACAAATGATAAAAATAATTTCCGTTTTCAATAATTATTCTGTTCTCTGGAATTATAGAGCATACATATCATTCCATTGGATTAACCGATTTTTTTTCATTTTTTTTTCATTTCATTGATTTTTTTCTTTAGTAGTAGAAAATTTAAATAATCTGGTAAATTCTATAATCTATAAAGAAATAAAGAAGAATTGCAAAAATAGTTTCTGAAATAAATAAAAAAGGCTAAACCGTTTAAAATGTATGGAAGTCTAAAGGAATAATTTTTAGAAAATTCATTTGCAGGGTAATTAAAAAAAGGGGCAAAATGAGGGAAGTTTCTCAAATTTTTTAGAAATTTCGAAGAAAGATTATTATAAAACAAAAGAAATCTGGAAAAATCTAGAATCTATAACGAAATAAAAAGGGAAGTTTGATAAAATAAGGAAAGAAATTCTCAAATTTATAGAAATCTCTAATGAGAGATTCTACAAAATTAAAGATATATAAAAAAAATCTATATGCTACGAAGAAACAAATAAGAAATTCCGACAAAATGCAACAGAAGTTTATAAAAAATAATACAGATCCTAAAGAAAAGGGAATATTCTAGAACCTACAAAGAAATAAAAAGAGAAGTACCACAAAATGAGACAAGAATTTCGAAAAATCTTTATTAATCACAAGGAAAGGTTTTTAGAAGAAATCTGGAAAGTTCTAGAAGTTAAAAAATGAAGGGCTATAAACTGAAGCATGAGATTCTCAAAATTTATAGAAATTGATTGATTATTGAGGCACTTGAAAATCCATTATATAGAAAGTTTAGGAAACTTCTAAAATATGATAAGAAAATAAAAAGAGAAATAAGGCAGGCGTTTCTGAATCTTTATGAATATTTCGAAAAAAGGTTTTTTGAAAATATTGGTAACCTGAAAATTTTTGAAGCTACAAAAGAATAAAAAGATAATAAGGTAGGAAATTGTAAATACATCAAAATCTTCAAAATGTAAATTCTCTAAATCTGTGCGCGTAATCGCTGGCAAATTGTAACTTGGAAGTGAATCTTACCAATAGGATAAAGCAAAACAAGATAGACAATTTTCAAAAACTACAATTAGATCTGCGAGAAAATTCTAGAAACCTTAAAAAAATGGAAAATAATATTTGTGGATAAAAAAACAATAAATATAAGAAAAATTTTTGGTGGATCGATCAGAGGAGGACCCCACCCACCCTACATACATTATTTTTTATTCCAACAATCTTTACACATTTTATTCCCAAAAAACATAAACGGTGTTAATAATGGGTTTATTAAAGAAGCAAAAACAGTAATGTAATTTAAATTTAATTGTATATGTAGGGTAGGTGGGTGGCCACTCTCCCACCCTCCAATTAAAATGTCACAACATCTATCTTTTAAAAATAAATTCAATAAAAGATCGTATTTTTGAAATTTTATAAACTGGTGTATTTCTTGTGATGAAGTATTAAACCAACAAATCACAGAGTATGTTTTACTGATTGGAGGGTGTGTTAGTGGCCACCCACCCACTCTACAAATACATTTTTAAATACACTACACTTTCTTGATTGTTTTTCTAAAAATTGCAACAGAATTTTTGTCGATGTTATTACAAACAATGACCAATGGTTGTAGTTTAAATTTAAATGTATATGTAGTGGGTGGCCACTATCCCACCCTCCAATTACAATGTCATTAACCTCGATCTCTTAAGAACAAATTTTATAAATGATCGTATTTATGTAAAGTTACGAACTGACATATTTCTCGTGATGAAGTATTTATTCAGAAAATCACAGACGTATGTTTTATTGATTGGAGGGTGGGTTAGTGGCCACCCATCCACCCTACATATAAATTGTTACATACACTACATTTATATATTATACATGTATAATAAAGTACAAGCTTTTTTCTAAAAAAAATAAATAATTTATAGTATTTGAAGGGTAGATATGTATAACCTACCCTGAACATAAATTTATATTCATATCAATTGTAATCATTTAAGTTCCTTGCTCTAAAAGTTATTAATTTACAAGTAAAAAATTAAAATCTTACCAGTTTTATTCTATTAATCCAGGCACGAAATAAATAAATACTCTTTTCTAAAAAAATCCAACAATTATCGATTGGTGTAATAATCGCCCAACGCGTGGAAGCACATCGTCATCGTAAAACAATCGAAAATAATTCACAATCACTAATCCCACGTGTATAAAAATATTAAAATAATATTTACGGTGAACGTAACTCGCCGACAGCACTAATTCAACTGTTAATTATCGTCTGATTACCTTCCTCATATAAAGAAGACCGAATGTGAACTGATCACATAAAGAGTAAAGAGTAGTGTGCTTGACGACATGAAATGGCCCCCTCTTTGACTTTTCTTTATTTTCTCTTCTCGGCTATCCCCATTCATTCATTCATTGATATCATCGCGCCGCCGACCGACGAAGACTAATGCACAATCGTCCGATTACCACAAATCGCAAGAAGAACGGATAGGTCATCATTAGTAGTAGTGCCCGGCGATAAAGCTATTGTTGCGAGGTAGGAGCGTCTCTTAACGACACCCAGAAAGAGAAAGAGGAACATAAGAATCGTTATCGATATATTTACATAATGGATGCAGCCGTCTTTTCGGTGTAATTAACATGTCGCGGATGTTTCTTTAATTATTTAAGTTGACGGCGTCTCGAATCGGTTTGATTAAAGCCCGTGTGATTATGTTAATGTATGGGAATCAATAAAGATTTAAGGATTCTTTTTTGACTTGTTTTCTACCTACTTGCCACTAAATTTTTAATGTGTACACTTTCTTATAAACAATGTAAAACATTTATACAAAGTACTACCATTTAAAAAATGTTTAAAAGTACCCCTTACGAATTGTTTGAAAATTACAATAAATAAATAAATGTATAAGTATTTAAGAAAAGTAGTACTTTATTTTTAAAAAAGTACTACTTTTTTAATGATCTTAAAATTTACTAAACAATAAAATTATTTTTATTTTTACTTAAAAAAAAACACGTAATCAATTTATAAACATTTAAGAAAAGTAGTACTTTATTTAAAAATAAAGTACTACTTTTTAATAATCTTAAAATTTACAAAATTATAGACAGTGTTAAAATTATTTTTATTATTATTTATAAAAACACGCTAAAACGTAAGT
Source organism: Ontholestes murinus (assembly GCA_963969525.1). Classification (NCBI taxonomy): domain Eukaryota; kingdom Metazoa; phylum Arthropoda; class Insecta; order Coleoptera; family Staphylinidae; genus Ontholestes; species Ontholestes murinus. The sequence continues at coordinate 66,059,692 of OZ018395.1, forward strand.
TTAAAAAAATACTTATCATAGTAGAAATTCGATATAAATAAACTAAAGTACTACCCATTGAATTGCCTTAAACATTCTTAAACATTCTTACAAGTACTTTTTTTTAAACTTCGCCAAAATTAATATTTATTTTTGTCCACAAAAATATCTAAAAATGTAAGTAAAAAAATGTAATTAAGAACTTATAATTTAGAATCTTCTAAACAAAAAGTACTACCCACTAAGTTCCGTCAAAAATTATTAAAATTTACATCTTTTTCAATTGTTTAAAATCTTCCAAACTCATCCTAAATAAACGTAATTTTTATACCCACAAAAAACGCTTCAAATCGTAAGTGAAAAAAATAAATAAATTAACACCTTAAAAATTAGGAATTTTTATGAAAAGAACTACCCAATGATTTGCCCCGACAATTTTTAAAAAGTACTTTTTTAATTGTTTTGAAATTTACAAACCTACCAGGAATTAATGCATTTTTTATAAATACAAACGTAATTTAAAATATAAATCATTATCTTACAATCTACAAATTCTAAAAACAAGTAACTCTACATTGAATTGTTTCAAAATTTCAAAAATAACGACTTCTTCAATTGTTTTAATATATACATGTCTTAACTTTCTAACACATTCATGTGTTTTTTAAAACTACAAAATAATACATTACACATTCTAAAAAATTTCAACGGCGTTTTAGCTTAAGTTATCTAAGTATATGTAGGGTGGGTGGGTGGCCTCTAACCACCCTCCAATTACTTTACCATTCACAAGGGTTTTTTGGAAAATAATTGTGCTATAAAGATGATATTGTAAAAATTAATTATCCATCAATATTTCTATAACAAATAAATATTTAAAGTTAACCCTTCAGCGTGTTTTACTGATTGGAGGGTGGGTTAGAGGCCACCCGCCCACCCTACATATACATTTTTATTTCCATCACTGAGCGTTGTCAAATAATTATTAAAAGTACTGAATTTTCACTTGTTTTAAAAATTCCAAACTTACTCAAACTAAACGAATATTTTAATTAACAAAAAAACACCTTAAGAAATAAAATGAATTAATTTCCTATTTAGAAATGTCTAAGAAAAAGTACTACTCAGTAAATTGCCTTAAAAATTTCTTTCTCTATTGCTTTAATCTTTCCAAAGATATGATGTGGATGAACTTTTATTAAGTATTTTAAGCAGTACGCACTTAATTTCTCATTTTTTTACAGAGTACTACTTTTTTAATAATTTTTAAAATTTCAAAACTTTCGAAAAATAACATAAAATAACGTATTTTTTATACGTAAAAAAATGAAAGTTATAAAGAATAAATTAACATCTTGCTATAAAGAAATTTCTAAGAAAAATTCTACCCAGTAAATTACCTCAAAAATTCTCTAAAAGTTATCCTTTTTCTATAGTTTTAAAATCTACAAACTTAACTAGAATGAATGTTTTTTTTTAAACTTACAGAAATACTTCAAAATAAGCTTAAAAAATAGTAAATTAACATAATGTGATTTAGATATTTAGAAAAATACTTATTTCATTTTTTTAAATCAATTATTTTCCTAACTAATCTAAAATAAACCAATATTCTCATACGAAAAGTGAATAAACATCTTTACAAAATGAATAAAAATAAAAATAACATCTTGAAATTTATAAACGCCTCAGAAAAGTACTACCTACTAAATTGCTTAAGGAATTCTTAATAAATACTTTCCTTTCGATTGTTTTAAAATTTGTAAATTTATCTAAATTGACGTACATTTTATAATTTAGTTTTTTTAAGAAGTAGTACCAACTGAGTTACTTGTAAAGTACTACATTTAAAGTACTACATTAAAAGTACTACATTTTTAATGGTTTTAAATTTTTCAAGCTTATATAAAATGGCAAAAACTAGGAGAGGCCTTCGTTCAGCAGTGGACAAAACAGAGCTAGGGAAGAATATGAAGATGTAAAATGGTGGTATTTTTTAACATACAAAAATATTCAAAAAATTAAGGTCAAAAAATTAAAACACTTTGTTATTCAAAAATATTTAAAAATGGTACTACCTAATTCATTTCTTCAAAACTACTTATTTTTTTATTTTCAAATTAAAATCAATGTATTTTCATACCTACAAAACGTAAGCTAGACAAATTAATTGAACATAACGTAACATTTAGAAATTCACGAGGAAAGTACTACCTAATGTAATTACTTGAGTTACGTGTAGGTTTATATTACTTAATTGAAACACAGTTATATGTCTTTCTTCACTTTTTGAACAAGGGAATATAACTGTGTTTCAATTAAGTAAAAGTACTACCTAATAAATTGCTTAAAGGATTTTTTCAAAAGTACTTTTTTAATACTAAAATTTAGCTAACAAAACTGTTAAATTTTCAAATTGGTTTTATTGTAAACACTACATATGTTTCGCCACACTGTGGCTTCTTCAGGTGAAGAAAATTTTAATTGTTTTAAAATTTCAGAACTTACCCAGAATAAACGTATTGTAGTTCTTATACCAACAACATCTTGTAATGTAGAATTTTCAACTACCCGTTGAGTTGTTTATTTTTTTTAGGTACTACTTGTAATAGTTTTTTTTATTTTGCCAACTTACCTAAAACTAAAGTATTTTTTATGACTGTAAAATTACTTTTAAACTAGAATGAAAAAAAAGGCTTTTGTAATAGTTAAAATAATTTAAAATTAATAAGATCAAACTAAGATTGTACGTCTTTTTGCACTTACAAAAACACTTCAAAACATAAGTTAAAACAAATAAATTAATATAAATATCATTTTAGAAACATTAATAAAAGTACTATCCAGTGACTTCCCTTAAAACTTCTTAACATGTACAGAATGAACAAATATTTTATATACTTCAAAACATTAGTTATAAAAATAAAATTAACATCTTGAAATTTAGTAATTCCTAAGAATAATTGTAATATATTTGTAGGGTGGATGGGTGGCCACTATTCTACTCTACAATCGTCAAAATATAAGCGAGTGTTTCTCAAATAAAATAATTCACGGAAGAGAATACGCAGAAATAATAAAATAAAACTGTTTTTTTAGTAATAAAAAATGCTTCAATCAAACCCTCGCTTATGATCTAGTATTTAGAGGGTGGGTTACACCCTACATATACATTTTGATTTCAATCCCTTTCAGACTTGTAGTTTCTTCAATATGACCACATAATTTATAATAAAGTTTTACGGGGATTAAAAAGGGTGTTCTATCTTTAAATTTTAATATATTTGTAGAGTGGGTGGGTGGCTACTATCCCACCCTCCAATCATCAAAATATGTGTTTCTCAAATAAAATAAATCACGGAGGAGAATACGTAGAGATAATTTTAAAAAACGGCTTTTTAATAAAAAAAATGCTTCAATAAAACCCTCGCGTATGATCTAGGAAATTAAAGGTGGGTTAGAGGCCACCCACCCACCCTACATATACATTTTCATTTCAATCACTTTCAGACTTTTAGTTTTCTGAAAATGACAGCAGAATTGATATTGAAATTTTACAGGAATTGAAAACTGTGTTTTACCTTTTAATTTTAATGTATTTGTAGGGCGGGTGGGTGGCCACTATTCCATCCTCCAATCATTAAAATATAAGCCAGTGTTTCTCAGATAAAATAATTCATGGGAGGGGAATGCGCAGAAATAATAGAAGAAACGGTTTTTAGTAATAAAAATTGTTTCAATGAAACTCTCGCGTATGATTTAGTAAATAGATAAAATTATTTTATCTAAGAAAAACTCGCTTATATTTTGATGATTGAAGGGTGGGTTAGAGGCCACCCACCCACCCTACATATACATTTTCATTTAAATCACTTTCAGACTTGTAGTTTCCTAAATATGACCACAGAATTTATAATGAAGATTTACACAAATTAAAAACTATGTTTTAGCTTTAAATTTTAATATATTTGTAGGGTGGGTGGGTGGCCACTATCCCACCCTTTAATCATCAAAATATAAGCGAGTTTTTCTTGGATAAAATAATTCACGAAACAAATAACAGTTTTTTAGTAACAAAATTTATTTGAATCGAACTCTCGCATATGATTTAGTAAATGGAGGGTGGGTTATAGACGCCCCACCCACCATACATATACATTTTCATTTCGATGACTTTTAGACTTTTAGTTTCCTGAAAACGACAGCAGAATTGATATTGAAATTTTAGAGGAATTAGCAAAAATAATAAAAGAAAACAGTTTTTTATTAGTACAAATTGTTTCATCACTTCAAATTATTTTTATTTAAAAAAAAAACAACAAATTTTAGTGGAAATTTTAGAAGAACTAAGTACCATAAATTTTTCGTTGCTTCAATATTTCAAAGCCATATGCTTCAGAAATCTAAATTGCAAATTCCATCTAAATTCATCGAGTGGTTTTGAAAAAAATCAAAAAAAACCTGCAGAGAATTTTTATATATAAAAAAATAAATTTTAGGAGAAATTCTTGATAAACTAATGATCATTAAAAATAAAGAAAACACTTTTACTTTTTTATACCACTTTAAGTTAAAGTGGTATAAAAAAGTAAAAGTGTTTATTCTTAATATTGAAATGTACCACCAAGTGAACGCCGTTAAGATCCAAGAATTAATGATCATTAATTGTTGATTTTTTTTACACTTTTAAGTCACATATTTCAGGAATATATCCTGCCAATTTCATCACAATTTCTTGTAAGTTTTGCAAAAAAAAATTTAAGAAAGCAATGAAAAGTTAAAAACTTAAAACTTTAATACATATTTTTGAAATAAACAATTGATCATTAATTTTTGGATTCTTCAATATTTGAAAACCGCAAATCTCAGGACTATATCCAGCAAGTGACATCATCACTAAACTCAAAAATATATCCTGCAACTGCATTCAAAATTTAGTGAAAGAAAAACACTTTTATAAGAAGAAAAAAACAACAAAAATAATTGTAGAAAATAAAAACTGGTAGTGATTCATTTATGGTTCCTGCAAATTCCATCGAAATTCATCCAGCGGTTTTAAAAATGCAAATATTTTTAGTGGAAATTCTTGATTAATTTTTGGGTTCTTCAATATTTTAAAGAACCTTCAGAAATATATCCTAGAAATTCCAACAACATTATTCTGGTGGTTTTCAACAAATTTAAATGTTTAATTGTGGTACATCTTGAATAAAAATAAAGAGGTAAATAAAACTCCTTAGAATAATGAAAAAAAAATATTTTAAAATGATTGCTATAAAACAATTCAACAAATTTTAGTGATAATTCTTGAAAACCATTTTATTGTTTATTTATTGTATATTTCAAAACCACATATTACATGAATATATCCTGCAATCTAAACTAATAGAGTGGTTTTAAATAATTCAAAGAAAAAACCCAGAGAGCAATATTTTTATTATATAAAGCAACAAATTTGATTAGAAAATTCTTAATTCTTGAAAACCTAGTGATCATTAGTTTTATGTAGCAAAGTCATAAATTTTTAGGAATATATCTTGAACATTTCTTCAAAAATCATCTTGAGGGCTCTATCCCACCCTGCAATTACTAAAATATAAGCGAGTGTTTCTCAGATAAAATAATTCACGCAAGAGAATAATTCAGAAAAGAGTGTACGCAGAAATAATTTAAAAAAAACTGTTTTCTAGTAAAAATAATTGCTTCAATTAAATCCTCGCGTATGATTTAGTAAATAGAGGGTAGATTAGAGGCCACCCACCCACCCTACATATACATTTTCATTTCAATCACTTTCAGACTTGTAGTTTTCTGAATATGACCACAGAATTGATATTTAAGTTTTACAGGTATTAAAAAGTGTGTTCTAGCTTTAAATTTTAATATATTTGTAGGGTGGGTGGGTGGCCACTATCCCACCCTTCAATCATCAAAATATAAGCGAGTGTTTTTCAGATAAAATTATTCAAGGGAGGGGAATACACAGAAATTATAGAAGAAACGGTTTTTAGTAATAAAAATTATTTCAATGAAATCCTTGCGTATATTTTAGTAAATGAAGGATGGGTTAGAGGCCACCCACCCTCCCTACATATACATTTTCAGACTCTTAATTTCCTGAATCTAACTACAGAATTTATAATGAAGTTTTACAGGAATTAAAAACTGTGTTCTAGCTTTTAATTAAATATATTTGTAAGGTGGGTGGGTGGCCACTATCTTACCCTACAATCATCAAAATATAAGCAGTTATTTTTCAGATAAAACAATTCACAAAAGAGAAAATCCAGAAATAATAAAAGAAAAAGGTTTTTTAGTAATAAAAATTATTTCAATGAAACCCTTGCATTTGTTTTAGTAAATGGAGGATGGGATAGAGGCCACCCACCCACCCTACATACACATTTTTATTTTAACCACTTTCAGACTTGTAGTTTCTTGAAAACGACAGCAGAATTGATATTAAAGTTTTACAAAAATTAAAAACTGTGTTCTAGCTTTAAATTTAAATATCTTTGTAGGGTGGGTGGGTGGCCACTATCCCACCCTCCAATCATTAAAATATAAGCGAGTGTTTCTCTGAGAGATTAATTGACGGAAGAGAATTAGCAGAAATAATATAAGAAAACGTTTTTTTAGTAATAAAATTTATTTCAATTAAACCCTCGCGATGATATAGTAATTGGAGGGTGGGTTAGAGGCCACCCACCCACCCTACATATATATTTTCATTACAATCACTTTCAGACTTGAAGTTTGCTGAATATTATCACAAAATTTGTAATGTAGTTTTACAGGAATTAAAAACTGTGTTCTAGCTTTAAATTTTAAAATGTTTGTAGGGTGGGTGGGTGACCACTATCCCACCCTCAAACCATCAAAATATAAGCGAATGTTCTTCAAATAAAATAATTTACGGAGGAGAATACGCAGAAATAATTTTTAAAAACGTTTTTTAGTTAAAAAAATTCTTCAATGAAACCCTCGCGTGTAATCTAGTAAATGGACGGTGGGTTAGAGGCCACCCACCCACCCTACATACATATTTTCATTTCACACATTCAGATTTGAAGTTTCCTGAATATTACTACAGAATTTGTAATGAAGTTTTACAGGAATTAAAAACTGTGTTCTAGTTTTAAATTTTAATATTTTTGTAGGGTGGGTGGGTGGCCTCTATCCCACCCCCTAATCATTAAAATATAAGCGAGTGTTTCTCTGATAGATTAATTGATGGAAGAGAATTAACAGAAATAATAAAAGAAAACGGTTATTTAGTAATAAAATTTATTTCAATTAAACCCTCGAAATGATTTAGCAATTGGAGGGTGCGTTAGAGGCCACCCACCCACCCTACATATATATTTTCATTACAATCACTTTCAGGCTTGAAGTTTCATAAATATTATCACAAAATTTTTAATGAAGTTTTACAGGAATTAAAAACTGTGTTCTAGCTTTACATTTTAATATGTTTGTAGGGTGGGTGGGTGCTCACTATCCCACCTTCCAATTATCAAAATATAAGCGAATGTTCCTCAAATAAAATAATTTACGGAGGAGAATACGCAGAAATAATTTTTAAAAACGTTTTTTTAGTAAATGTAATCTAGTCAATGAACGGTGGGTTAGAGGCCACCCACCCTACATACATATTTTCATTTCACACATTCAGATTTGAAGTTTCTTGAATATTACTACAGAATTTGTAATGAAGTTTTACAGGAATTAAAAACTGTGTTCTAGCTTTAAATTTTAATATTTTGTAGGGTGGGTGGGTGGCCACTATCCCACCCTCTAATCATTAAAATATAAGCGAGTGTTTCTCTGATAAATTAATTGACGGAAGAGAATTAGCAGAAATAATAAAAGAAAACGGTTTTTTCGTAATAAAATTTATTTCATTTAAACCCTCGCGATGATTTAGTAATTGGAGGGTGTGTTAGAGGACACCCACCCACCCTACATATATATTTTCATTACAATCACTTTCAGACTTTAAGTTTCCTGAATATTATCACAAAATTTGTAATGTAGTTTTACAGGAATTAGAAACTGTGTTCTAGATTTAAATTTTAATATGTTTGTAGGGTGGGTGGGTGGCCACTACCTCACCCTCCAACCATCAAAATATAAGCGAGTGTTCCTCAAATAAAATAATTTACGGACTAGAATACACAGAAATAATTTTAAAAAACGTTATTTAGTAAAAAATATACTTCAATTAAATCCTCGCGTGTAATCTAGTAAATGAACGGTGGATTAGAGGTCACCCACCCACCCTACATACATATTTTTATTTCACACATTCAGACTTGAAGTTGCCTGAATATTATCACAAAGTTTGTAATGTAGTTTTACAGGAATTAAAAACTGTGTTCTAGCTTTAAATTTTAATATGTTTGTAGAGTGGGTGGGTGGCCACAATCCCACCCTCTAACCGTCGTCAAAATATAAGCGAGTGTTCCTCAAATAAAATAATTTACGGAGGAGAATACGCAGAAATAATTTTAAAAAACGTTTTTTAGTAAAAAAAAAATACTTCAATGAAACCCTCGCGTGTAATCTAGTAAATGGATGGTGGGTTAGAGACCACCCACCCACCCTACATACATATTTTCATTTCACACATTCAGACTTGAAGTTTCCTGAATATTACCACAAAATATGTAATGAAGTTTTACAGGAATTAAAAATTCTGTTCTAGCTTTAAATTTAAATATAATTGTAAGGTGGGTGGGTGGTACCCTCCAATCTCAAAATATAAGCAAGTGTTTTTCAGATAAAATAATTCACGGAAGAGAATACGCAGAATTGATTTAAAAAACGTTTTTTTTTTAAATTAAAATATCACTTCAGTAAAACCCTCGCGTATGATCTAATAAATGGAGGGTGGTTAGAGGCCACCCACCCACCCTACATATACATTTTTATTTACATCATTTTCAGACTTATAATTTCTTGAAAACGACAGCAAAATTGATATTGAAGTTTGTTAAAAACTGAAAACATCGTCATAGCTTATTTATATGTATTTGTTTGGTGGGTGGGTGGCCATTATCCTACTCTCCAATCATTTTAATATATACGAGTATTTCTCAGGAAAAATAAATGTGTGGAAGAGAATGTTCAGGAATGAAAACATAAACATTTTCTTAGTAATTAAAATTGATGTAATTAAACCTTCGCATACTTTTCAGGGATTGAAGAGTGGGTTTAAACTTTAACTCCTATTTTATTGCATAATATTTACTTATGCACTGATTATAAAGCAAATGCTATTTATAATATACCGAAGAATTCCGATTTTAACTTTCACTTTGGAAATATGTTTTATTAAATTGTTATTCGTGACAAATAAGACTGACCATAATTTCTGCACAATTTGTTACATTTTCGTACACAGTGACATGTAGATCCGTTATTTTCACTTCGCATTGTTGTACACTGTCGAATGCTAATGAAGAGCATTCGGTATGCACGTGTCGTACCACCGAATAGAAATTGAAAAGCGATATTAAAACATTCCGAACTGTTTTGGCCACGGTTTCATTTTGTATTGTTATTAGTTTGACACGTTGACATATTTATTTCTTTAACTCAATCAAAAATTTGGATGGTATATATTTATCATTTCATATAATTGTACAGACTAAAGATTAGAGATAAGAGATGATAATGGTAAATACACTACAGATAACACAATATAGATGATAGATGACAGATTTTAACTAATCCAATTAATGCGTGGATTTTGGAGGAATTACTACCTTTTCCAGAAAGCAGTTTGTGAATTCACTACAGTAATTCAACTAAATTTTTGCTGTAGGGAATGTGGTTTAATTAAACATTGGCGTTTGACAACTAAATAAAATAGTATACCCATTAAAATTTAACCTATAGAAATACTTCACTCTGATTAAATGCTTCGAAAGATTTTCATCTAAAGTAAAGAATCAAAAATTTGATTTTTCAAAGCTATAAACCAATTGTATTGGAGAATGAACAGGAAGTTGTTGCCCTCAGCACCAAAATAGAGATTCTGGTAAGTATTTTTTGAACGTTCTGGTAAGAATATTGCCATTTACAGCCCTATTTCATATTTTCAGATGAAATCGTTTTAATTTGTAAAAAATACAATGAAAACACTTTAGAACTTGTTAACGAACAAGGTATAAAGTGTTCATTGTATATTACCAATTGTATAACAAAGTAGAAGCCTCAAGAATCAAAGATTTAAAAAATCATTGTAGAGAATAATCAAGTGAATGAAATACGACAAAAAGTCTTCTTGAACACTGAATAAATGAATTACCACATAGTAACGGTGGCAACCATCATTATAATTAAAAGTCTTCTTTACATGAAATAAAGAGTTTTTGCAGAAAAACATGCGGAGAAAATAACTAGTAACTAGAGTTCTTTACAGGATTAAATGAAATTAAAGGCATTTTGAGACTTCTTCATTAGAACATTCAACGATAAACCGAGAGTAAGAAGAAACAAATATTAGTGACACATATGAATATGGGTATGGTCATCGTCTGATCCGGTTTTAATACCGAACAATACACTCAATTAGCATTTTACTCGTATATTTTACGCTATTTGCCTAACAGCACTCGTTCCAGCCCTGTTTGCACTCGGCAAACATTTACGCAAGCGACACTAACTAATCGCATCAATTAGGGCCCGTCGCGATGAAACGAAAAGTCGCGTTTCTAAAGAAGTTTTCACTCCGTCTTCATCGACGATACCGATTTTCACCTACCCCTAAATATGTATCTGCTGTTAATATACCGATTACCCATTAACCCAATTCGGATATTTTCACTCAGTCCTAACGCGGACTGAATTTCTATTAAGGCTCGAATTGTAATGGCTGGTGAATAAATTTCCAATCGTCACCGGCTACGATTTTTTCGCCATAAAGTTCGCTTGTTTTGGACGGCGAACGCGACGGACCGAATATTCTGCGGGTAATTAAATTAATCGCGATTTCAGATTTTAGACAATGCGGGCGATTATTTCGACATATTTTCGATTTTTAGACATATAAATCCTCACATAACTGTTTTGTGTAGTTGTTGTGGAAATTATAAAACAATTTGAAAGGAAGTACTCTTGAAGAATTTGTAAAGCAAATAATTGCTTAGGAATTTCTACATTTCCATGGTTTCTGTGGTTCAGGAAATAGAAAGTCACTGATCTACATAGGTTCAGTTTCCTAGCAAATTTTTCCATTTTCGCCCTCGTCAATTAAACCCTCGCGATCATTGTTTTTTTGAGTTTTGCCTGCTAGAGGATTGTATTGAGGGCTTCCTTGAAGGATTCGTATGCTTCTTGCAGTGACGTCCCAGTAATTTATTTACTTATTTAGATCTTTGGTCTTCTATTTTAAAGAATACATATCAGAACAAATTAATTACAAAAACATACGTAAAATTTTGAACGAAAGAAGCACAAATCATGTTCTTCCACTCAAACCCTTTTTGAGCCATGATGTTGGGATCCACATCCGGTAACTTCTATATTTTCTTTTATATCTTGTTTTTATCCACGTTTTAGGAGGAACTTTTTGGCTGTTTATGTCATTCTTGCTAGTAATGATACCTTACATACCCCGACCGATGAATTGATTGATGACTCTGACGATATAAAGAACTCTCCTTGTCGTGGTGAGAGAGCTCAGTAACCCATAATATCCAGGAAGCGATGCCGGCGTTAGTGTAGCTACTGGTAGGGTCACCCATGCCGGTATGGTTTCGATGGGTAGGGGTGAAGCTAATGAAAGTTCAGCGCAGCGTCTGTCTCGGATTGAGCGGCTGCGTAAGTGAGGCTACCGGTACTACCTCTCATAGGCCAACAACTACGAGTGGATGAACCAGTAAGAGCAAGGGCAACTTCCAGTCCTAGGCGTGAGAAATCGTGCCTAAAGGCGGACGAACCAAAAATGGTCATCGGCAAAGAGATGCAGAAGGCAACGGGAAACCACTGCATTAAAGATCCCTATGGATTTCCCAAGACAAACAATTATGGCGATACAGTATAATCAAATGGCCCCTAGTCCGTGGAAGACCTTAGATGGTCTGCGAAGAATCCCCACGTTGAAAAATATTAATATTGTAAAGACAGAACTTAAGGAAATACTTCAGATTGGTACTTTGAATGTTAACAGCATGTAAGAAAAGACCCATAATGTAGAGCAGGAAATGAAAAGACTGGAATTGAATATCCTTGGAATAAGCGAGATAAGATGGCCTGGGCGTGGTAAAATCAAACTAAAGGACGCCGTTTTATTTTACTCCGGAAAGAAAGACATACCACAATAACGGAGTGGGTATTATGATGGATTTAGCGACCAGCGGCTCTGTCGTGAACTTCATTCCACTCTCAACTAAGGGCAGCACCAAAAAACCTAAAACATAAATAAATAAATCACAGACAGTGATTGAGGAATGGTACTTAGAAGTAAAACAACTAATAACAACGACATGACTCATCCTCGGGGTTTTCAATGCCAAGGTAGGCAGAGGAAGAAGTGAGGATACTGTAGGTGAATATGGTCTGGAAATTAGAAACGAAAGAGGCGATATCTTGATCCAGTTTTGCCAGGAGGAAAAGCTGATGGTTTCCAACACATGGTTTAAGCTACCTTTAGACATGAACTCCCCTCAGGACACCCCGAATCATCCAGTCAGAATGATGTGAAATTGATTATATATTGATTCCAAAAAGGTATAGAAATGGAGTTCTTTATGAATTTTCTATACCATCTGCAAAACGCTCTGCAGTTACTTGATATTTTTCGGTGCTGGTCACTGCGAAATGGCGGTCACCTTTTCCGGGTTTGACGAATGATGTGGCCCAGGTCCTTTATGAAATTGCAACCAAACCTCTGGAAAACCTTCTCTAGGTCCTCTACGGATGCGGATCGTCAATTCTTTAGCTATCCGGTTTCCTGATTGTCTTTAGTGGACCGGTCGCAAGCCTAAGAGACTTTGGAAATGGTGTGACCATGGGCTTATGTCTGGTGAGTTCCTCTAGGTAGTCATTTACACACGGAGTCGTTAGTTTCTTCTCCTGTATTTGAGGCGGTGTCTATTCTTCTTTTCTTTGGCGGGTTTTCCACCTTTTGAATCATTGATTTATTTATTAGCTTCTTCTATGAAATGTAGACGAAAGTTCTTCGCTGGTGAAGCTGAATCTGGTGCCAGTCTCTATGTAAGCTGTGTCGGCTATGTTCCCAACGCTGAAGTTGGGTGCTGGTCTATCTCTAACTCGTAGCTTTAGGACAGCTGAAAAAAGCCTACTGCCGGGAGTGATGTTGGTAGAAGACAATCGAGCATTTTAGGAATCACCGATTTTATGCAAACTCCCCTATAATCTGTTATTTCATCAATCTTACCTGATTTAAAAATTGGAGTTGTGTAGCTCCGTTTTCAAAAAATTGGGAATATTGCCTCTTTGATGGACAAGTTAAAAATGTTTGTAATTGGAGAAGTTAGTCAATATATGCAATTCTTTAAAAATATGCTAGGAATTTCGTCTGGTACACAAGTAGAACTTCTTTTTAATAGCACCATTGCATCAGTTTTAAATAGAATAAGAAATAAGACCAAGTAGATATAAAATTACAATAACAACAAAAAAAATGGTGATGTGGTCATCATAGTACTTTCCCTATAGTATTTATTTATTAGTATTCATTTATTTATCCATTGTACTAAAATAAAATTCAAAATACATATATAAAAAATACTGTCTTACAAAAATTTTGATTGCACATGGAAAGGCTCGAGTTCATAAAAATATGATCTTCCACTCTAGCCTACTGTGGTTTTGATGACAATACTGCCACATGAGGTTTATTTGGTGGAGGTTGTTCCACCATTTTCTTGCCAAGTTTGGCTTATATTCATCTGAAGAGAGGACAATTAATTGTTATATGATTTTCAATTAACTCATATAGTTTATTAGCCATAGGAAAAAATGTAAAAATTATTAATTTTTATTTTTTTTATGTATTATATGAAAAACATGCTTTAATAAAATTTGTTTAGTTTTTCATTCTCTTTAACTTTTGTTAACTTAAGTCTAATTTTTCAAAATATCTTAAATATCAAAATTTGTTTGAATACCACTAAATTTCGGGTTGAGTAATATGAAGTGTTATATATTATGATGAAAGGGAAATAAAATTCCTTACTTCACATATTATTTTTATTAATACCATAGAACTCGAAATGTACATCTAGTATTAATAAACATAATAAGTGAAGTAAGGAATTTTATTTTCGTTTCATCATAATTTGTTTGAATAAATCAATTAGATTAATGTTATATTTATTTACGTTATGCAACTTTCAATTAAAACCCTTGCTTTTGTTTTGCTGAAGGGTAGGTTACAGGCCACCCACCCTACATATACAATAACTTTAATTACAAAATTTGAAAAGTCGAGAATAAAAGTTATTTGAAAAGTATTATTACTGAAAAGAAAACCTTACAATTTAGAAGAGGCATACGGAAATATTCAGAAAATGTTAAACTAAAAGCTAAACATTAAAAAAAAGTATTACAAATAAAAAAAAATAGAATTTTTTTGTAATTTAGGAGCGAAATTCTTAAAATTTTGAAGAAAAAATTGCTAGAGATACTAGAATTAATTTTTTTTGTAAAACTACGAAAATAAAAATAAATCCGAAAAGATAATTGATGAAATATTGATAAATTCTCGGAAAGAAAAAGTACAGAAATACTAATGAAGAATTTTTAGAAAAAAATCTGGAAAAAAGGGCTATAATATTCTAATAATCTGGAAAGGAAACGGTTGAAGAAAAACATTATAATTGAGAAAATACATTACAAAAAAATCTGATAATACAATACTGCAATTTCTAAGAAAAGTTTGTGGAAAATTCTATAAAATTTATAAAAAAACTTCTAATCTGATACATTTTACAAACCAGAAAGAGAAACCCTAAGAAAACTCTGAGAATTTAAAATTAAAAATTCATTTAGAATTCAATAGAAACGTTAGAATTGTATGGAAGAAAAATATCAAAAAGTTATAGAAAAAAGTTCAAGAATCCTCAAAAATAAAATTCCCAAAAAAATTTGGTAAGATAATTCGGAAATGGTAATAATTTTTCGTAAAATAGAAAAATAGTTTCCGAAAAATCCAGAAGTCCAGAAGAAAAAGTTGTGTGGTAAGTATTACTTAAAGAAATATCGTACAATTTAAAAGAGGTCTTTGGGAATATTCAGAAAATGAAAATTCAATTTAATATCTAGAATTAAAGTATTACTAATAAACATTTTTAAAAATTTATTGTATTTTGGAATTGTTTACAAAATTCCCATAAGATAATTCAGAAAATGGTGATAAATTATCTAACACGGAAAGAAACATTGCTTGAAAATTCTAGAAATCCTTAAAACAATCATGGAAGGTTGTTGAACCTCTAAAAAAATTTCAAAGAAAAATTCCACAATATTTTAGGAATTAAAAAGGAAAAGAAAAATCTCTTACAATTTAGAAGAGATATTTTTTAAAAAATATGTAGAATTCAATAGAAATTTTTTTATCAAAAATGAAAAATATACGAAATCTAGAAATTTGAAAGAAATACTCGTATTCTACAAATAAAAACAATCCACTGAAATCAAAACCATCAAAATAATTATACACGGAAAAATGTGCCATGGGCTTCAGATATTAGGAGTAAGATGTAAAAATTGCAAATTGGAAGAGAATAAAAGCAACACTGACGAGAATGATGTGCCATTTTTTTTTTAATTTTAGAAAAATGAGAGAAGAGTTCTTACAAAATAAGAAAAAAATCTTACAAAATCAGTAGATATGTGCAGGAAAAAAAAAATTTAGAGGAACAAATTAAAAAATCTCTGATAAAAAAGTATTAAAAAAAGATCCTGAAAAATTTTGATAAGATAATTTAAAAAATAGTGATAAATTTTCTCGAATATTCTATAAATCCCAAAGAAAAGTAAAAGATATATTCTAGAAATTTTTATTTCTAATATTACAGAAAAATTGATAAAACAAATTAGAACAATTTAACAAAATTCTTGCAATTTATAAGAAAAATTCTTATAAGTTAATAACAAAAGTAAAAAAATATTAAAAAATGGTAAGAAACTTGCTGAGAAGCTCTAGAAATCTAGAAGCAAACATAGTGTAAGATTGTTGAATATTT
The DNA here is from genome assembly GCA_963969525.1 of Ontholestes murinus. Lineage (NCBI taxonomy): Eukaryota > Metazoa > Arthropoda > Insecta > Coleoptera > Staphylinidae > Ontholestes > Ontholestes murinus. The sequence goes on from OZ018395.1 coordinate 66,075,891, forward strand.
GGAAAGTCTAAAAAAAAATTCTAAAAATAAATGTAAAATTTAGAAAATTTAGATGATATAAAGCAAACAATGTTTAAAGTTCTTTACCAATTACTTAAAAAATCCTGAATCTAGAAATTGAAGAAATTGTGATAAATAAAAAGTAGAAGAAACTCTGGAAATAAGGTATTGCAATTTGAGAAATGTATTCCTGAGATTTGGATAATATAAAGCAAAATGTGATAAATACTTGAAATCTGACATAAAAATTAATGCCAAATAAATCTTAAGGAATGGCAGAAATTTCTCAAAAAATTAATTAAAAAATTATTTTTTCTAAAAATGTATCACAATTTATAATATATATTTAAAGCAAGAATTGTTTTTTATTTCGAAATCTGAAAGAAAATATTATATAAATATTTTCTTTTTCAAAGTAAAATTTTTTAGTGTGTAAATTAATAAAAATTATATATATATATATATATATATATGATACGTGGAAAGGATTTAAATCAAGCTTAAATGAGATTAGTCATTTATATTTAAACTTAAATTTAGATTCTGCTTTATTTTTTATTTTTTACAAGGCTTTATTGTTTTGTAGACAGCAAAATCATCAATAATTGTATTTAAAGTTATCGTGTATATGTAGGGTGGGAGGGTGGCCTCTATCCCACCCTTTAATGAGTAAAACATAAGTGAGGGTTTTAATTAAAAGATGTAAAATATAAATAAATACAAAATAATTGCAGTTTTTAGAGATTTATTAATACACATTTTTCACTAATTTTGATGATGTTTTACTAATTGGAGGGTAGGATAGAGGCCACCCACCCACCCTACATATACATATAAATTTCAATTACTGATCGTCTCGCGGTTTGGAGTAAAATTAATTACAAATTTTTTTGAATCAAAAATAAATTCAAAAGGTAAAATTTTTGAGTGAGTAAATTAATAAAATTTGTATGCTTGATGGATGGGCAAACATTAAATCTAAGTTAAATAAGATTAGCTATAGAAAGCCATTTATATTTAAACCTAAATTTTGATTTCGTTTTATTTTTTATTGCATAAAGGGTTTGACTGTTTTTAGCGGCAAAATCATCAACGATTAGCAATTAACGTTATCATGTATATGTAGGGTAGGTGGGTGGCCTCTATCCCACCCTCCAGTCAATAAAACATAATCGAGGGTTTTAGTTAGAAGTTGTAAAATGTAAACAAACATAAAAGAATGATGATGTGGCCATAATTGTAATTTCCTTACATTTCTCTCGAAAAGTATGAGGTTTGCGCAAAAAGGCTATTCTTAATAATTTTCACTTTTGAATTCTCTATTATTATTTGTAATATAAATTTCATTTAACTCTAATAGTTTATTAGTAATTGGCAAAAAATGTGAAAATTTTCAATTTTTATTTTTCTTTCTCAAAAGTTAAGAATTTTATGAGAAATATGTTTTTATAAAACTTGTTCAGTTTTTAATTCCCTTTAACTTTTGTTTAAACCGTTTTTTTTAAATTTTTTATATTTACAAAAATATCACCAAAAAAACAAAAAACGCATCGAATAAACATCTACTTCCGGTCTATGAATGTTCTCCAAAATCTTTTCAGTTCCAGTTTTTAACGATAAAACCTTAAGTTTAAAATTTCATCTCAATCGTATAATTCGTTTTTGAGATACAGCGCCCACAGACATTTTCACGCACGAAAACAATACTTCCCCTATATATACTATATAGGGAAAGTAAAAAATTGTCTATAATCTTCACGTCCAGGGGCCAATCAGGACGACTTATGTCACATACCCAGGTGGGCCACGGATATTGATACATATAGGAACAGAGGTAAATAAGTATAAAAATTATAACAATTGTGAGAATAATCAGTAATAAGAAAATTTTCGCAAGTGAATCTTAATAAATGCAGATTAAGTGGCCCTGATCGCTCGGTATCAAACACGGTACTTTTAATGTTAAATCTTTGATATTAATTTGACTAAAAAGTACAGAAGCAATACTCATCAATTTTTTCCAGAATATTTCTGACAATTAGTGATGTACTCTTGCAAATTTTCACTAATATGTATCCACTATTTCCCCCTTAATTAAACACTTTTCACTAGAGCCAAAATAAACACATCAGTCACCAAATCTGATAGTTTTGTAAGAGCGCTACAACAAAGAGTGGACATAAATAATGAAGTACTGACATGGTTTAGTTGCAACAAACTGTCTCTCAATGAATCCAAGACCAAAACGCTCACATTTTCTCTAAATTTTGATAATGAAGAACAGGGGTCTTGCAAGTTCCTAGGCTTGTGTCTTGGTACTAAGCTGGACTGGAAGGAACATGAGAGGGAACTCAACAGTTAATTAAGTGGAGTCATTTACTTAGCAGTTCTGTGCCCTCATCAATACTTATAGCTGCAACCATGCTCTTTTCAGTCCAGAATTAGCTACTGCATACTGGCCTGGGGACACTTTTTCTAGAATATTTAGTCTGCAACGTCGAGCTGCCCGTGTCTTTGCTTGAATAGGGTATAGATATGAGTATAACGAATACTTTCGTAGCCTCAAACTACTTACTTTTCCGGGTCTGTTAGTATTTACATGTTTATTACATATCCACAAAAATGTTGAAACTTATGTAACTCATGACCAAATACACAAATATAGCTGTGAGCAAATATATCCTGAAAGATATATCTGAAAGATCAAGATTGTTCAAGAAATGAAGAAACGTGATACCATCTTTCAAACATGGAAACGCAGTTCTTCAGTTGGAGAAAGACATCACAATTTGCGCGAAAAATACAAAAACCATCGAAATCAAGTTATATATTTGATTAGGAGGGAAAAACAAAAGTATTATTACAATTTATTTGAAAAAAGAAACAACTTGGAAAAACATAAATAATGTTATGAAGCAGAATTCAAATAAGCAAACATTTTAATATTCCGGATTTCGACATATCTAATAATTTTGCACAATTGTTTACTGCAACTACCGCAAATCTTTTGCATAAGTGCGATAAATATCTGTATAATAAAGGCAATTAAGACATTAATATATCAACAATATTTCTACCGAATGCTACGGAAGAGGAAGTTCTACAAATAATTATTAATCTGCATAAATATAAGGATCCTGGAAGTGATGAAATGTTAGCAGCGGATATTATCCATCACAGTGATATTTTTAGCTATCCCATAAAACGCTTTATTAGCCTGTCAATAGAACAAGGATTTGTACCACCAAAAATTAGAAAAGCTCTAGTTGTACCATTACATAAATGTGATAATAAATCAATATATTTAAACTACAGGCCCATTTCGATACTCACAACGATAGACAAAATATTAAAAAGGTACATAGAACAAAAATTAAGAAGTTTTCTTAACGATAAGCAATATGGTTACAGGCAGAAACGAAGTACTACAGCTTTATTAGAACATATGTCAGATTTAATAAATAACTCTCTAGATAAAAATCTTCATGTATTTTGCTTGTTCGTTGATTTTAGTAAGGCCTTTGATACAATAAGTCATTCTGTGTTGCTTGGGATATTAGAAAATTACGGGATTAGAGGAAACTGCTTGAAATGGTTTAGCAGCTACTTGGAATCAAGAACTTTCTCGGTAAAAGTGAATAACGCAATAAGCAATGAACACAATATACAAACAGGTGTGCCGCAAGGAAGTATTCTTGGCCCCCTTCTTTACCCCTTATATGTCAATGACATAGGTGATTGGTTTCAACATTGCGATTATTATTTTCATGCTGATGATACTCTTATAATATCGAGACACAATGATTCAGAAACAGCAAGAAAAATATTAGAAGCGGAGTTCAAAAATTTGCAACACTGGGTCCATGACAAACAATTAGTAATAAACCAAAAAAAAAAACTAAACTAATGTATGTCACTACACCAAACCGAATTCGGATCAATTACATGGCAATAAAATTCAATTGCAGTGATTGTCTACATGGTTCTCAAACTGCATCTAACTGCTATTGCAAACAAATTGGAACAACAACATCACCAGAAGTATCTGGGAATCATCATAGATGATAAGCGTTATAAATATCGTCATCCTGAATATCGTTCTGTTGAAGATTTGCTGCTTTGTGGATATATTTAACTATTCGTGTTTGCAGAGTGATTATTTTATTTAATTGAGAATTGGACGCTGTTCTCCATACTGTGATACCGTAATTAATAAGTGATTGTACTAAGGCATAGTATATTGTTTTTTAAAACGTGCTGTGGCAGAATTTCATGCAAGTAATAAAATTTATATGCAATATATCTTAATTTCTTGCATAAGGAGTTAATTTGTTCATACCATGATAACTGATGAAATACTAGTTAATATTAATTTAAGGGACAAATACTTCCACGTTTGGAAAAGATCAAACGAAAATTTTAATACTAGAAACAATCTACTCAATCGCTACAAAGAAACGTAAACCAAATCCTGGAAAGAAACCTTAAACAATCAAATAATGTAGAAGTAATAAAATCATCATTCAAATTAGAAGAAAAGGAGATTGCACACAATTTTTCACAGACATTTAAATTACAAGTAGAAAATATTGTTCATTCGTGCGTCATTATTTGAAAATGTAAATATAAACAACAATGGTCAACTGAATTCAGTCTTAATACCGGAGGCTTCAGATGTGGATATCGAAAATATTATAACTAATTTAAATAAACTAACTGACAATATAAAGGCTAGGGAGTTAAATAGTTATTTAAGGTACAAGTGTAAAAAGTGATGCTTTATTGCACGAACTGGCGTTTAAAAACACGAGCGAGGAACGAGCGAGTTTTTTTTTTTAAAGCCATGAGTGCAATAAAGAAACTTTTTACACGTGTGCCTTACAAAATTTTATCTTCGATCGTAAAGGATTTCAAAGAATATATTCATATGAGTAATATTTTAATGCCATTTCAATAATTCAATTAATGAAAACATATTTTACCCGCAGTGCACTAATGAAAGCGTTACTTAGCAACCAGTAAACAAGTTGCACAAATGTCGGCCGCCATTATTATTTATGGAAAAAATGTTCGCTTTATTGTAATCGCTTCGACTTGCATTAAATGAAATCTTCAGAGTTCTTAAATCTGCCATTTCGTATGTATTATATATTTTATTTATAGTTTATTAGTTATTTGTATCAATTAATAAAAAATTAAGTTTGTCGTCGAAAATGTGTGCTATAATATATTCATCTGTCAAATTTGACATTTCTGTGCAATAAAAACAATTTGACATTACCGTGCAATAAAAACGCAAAAAAGCACTAGTGCTTTAAATAGCCACTTTTACAATGAAAAATGATGCAAAAAGCTTATATTTTCTGTACGATCGTAGATAAATTTTATTAATTTACTCACTCAAAAATTTTACCTTTTGAATTTATTTTTGATTCAAAAAATTTTGTAATTAATTTTACTCCAAACCGCGAGACGATCAGTAATTGAAATTTATATGTTTATGTAGGGTGGGTGGGTGGCCTCTATCCTACCCTCCAATTAGTAAAACATCATCAAAATTAGTGAAAAATGTGTATTAATAAATCTCTAAAAATTGCAATTATTTTGTATTTATTTATATTTTACATCTTTTAATTAAAACCCTCACTTATGTTTTACTCATTAAAGGGTGGGATAGAGGCCACCCTCCCACCCCACATATACACGATAACTTTAAATACAATTATTGACGATTTTGCTGCCTACAAAACAATAAAGCCTTGTAAAAAGTAAAAAATAAAGCAGAATCTAAATTTAAGTTTAAATATAAATGACTAATCTCATTTAAGCTTTTCACGTATCATATATATATATATATAATTTTTATTAATTTACACACTCAAAAATTTTACTTTGAAAAAGAAAATATTTATATATTTTCTTTCAGTTTTCGAAAAAAAAATAACAATTCTTGCTTTAAATATAGTTTTTAGCAATGTCTTTTATAAATTGTGATACATTTTTAGAAAAAATCATGTTTTAATTAATTATTTGAGAAATTTCTGCCATTCTTTAAGATTTATTTTGCATTAATTTTTATGTCAGATTTCAAGTATTTATCACATTTTGCTTTATATTATCCAAATCTCAGGAATACATTTCTCAAATTGCAATACCTTATTTCCAGAGTCTCTCAAATAATTTAGAATTTACTCCAAATTTAGTTAGGATTTCTAGAATTTTCCAGAAATGTATCTTTCTTATTTTTAGAACTTTCTTCTATTTTTTATTTATCACAATTTCTTCAATTTTTCTAGATTCAGGATTTTTTAAGTAATTGGTAAAGAACTTTAAACATTTTTTTTATATCATCTAAATTTTTCAACAATTTAATCTTTAAATTAATGAGAATTCATCACAAGTTTTGTACATTTTTTTAGGTTTCTAGAACTCTTTTCAAGTGTTCTAAAATGTTTCTAATATTTGTCTTTAATTTCTCAAGAATTTTATATATTTCTTGATTTATGTCATCTGCATTTTTCGGTAATTTTTGAATTTTGCATATTAATATTTTTTAAATTTTTTAAGAATTCTCTGCTTTCAGAATTTTTTAGGTTATTAATATTTTAAATAAATTTGACTTTTATGTTATTTGAAATTTTGAAATTTTTCTTTTCTAAATTTTACATTTATTTTTAGAATTTTTTTTTAGTCTTTCCAAATATTCAACAATCTTACACTATGTTTGCTTCTAGATCTCTAGAGCTTCTCAGCAAGTTTCTTACCATTTTTTAATATTTTTTTACTTTTTTATTAACTTATTAGAATTTTTCTTATAAATTGCAAGAATTTTGTTAAATTGTTCTAATTTGTTTTATCAATTTTTCTGTAATATAAGAAATAAATTCCTAGAATTTATCTTTTGATTGGGATTTATAGAATATTCGAGAAAATTTATCACTATTTTTAAAATTATCTTATCAAAATATTTCGGGATCTTTTTTTAATACTTTTTTATCAGAGATTTTTTATTTTGTTCCTCTAATTTTTTGTATTTTTTCCTGCACATATCTACTGATTTTAGAATATATCTTTTGATTGGGATTTATAGAATATTCGAGAAAATTTATCACTATTTTTAAAATTATCTTATCAAAATATTTCGGGATCTTTTTTTAATACTTTTTTATTAGAGATTTTTTATTTTGTTCCTCTAATTTTTTGTAGTTTTTCCTGCACATATCTACTGATTTTGTAAGATTTTTTTCTTATTTTGTAAGAACTCTTCTCTCATTTTTCTAAAATTCCAAAAAAAAATGGCACATCATTCTCGTCAGTGTTGCTTTTATTCTCTTCCAATTTGCAATTTTTACATCTTACTCCTAATATCTGAAGCCCATGGCATATTTTTCCGTGTATAATTATTTTGATGGTTTTGATTTCAGTGGATTGTTTTTATTTGTAGAATACGAGTATTTCTTTCAAATTTCTAGATTTCGTATATTTTTAATTTATTGAATTCTACATATTTTTTAAGAAATATCTCTTAAATTGTAAGAGATTTTTCTTTTCCTTCTTAATTTCCAAAATATTGTGGAATTTTTCTTTGAATTTTCAACAACCTTCCATGTTTGTTTTAAGGATTTCTAGAATTTTCAAGCAATGTTTCTTTCCGTGTTAGATAATTTATCACCATTTTCTGAATTATCTTATGGGAATTTTGTAAAAAATTCCAAAATACAATAAATTTCTAAAAATGTTTATTAGTAATACTTTAATTCTAGAAATTAAATTGAATTTTCATTTTCTGAATATTCCCAAAGACCTCTTTTAAATTGTACGATATTTCTTTCAGATAATACTTACCACACCACTTTTACTTCTGGACTTCTGGATTTTTCGGAAACTATTTTTTTATTTTACGAAAAATTATTACCATTTCCGAATTATCTTACCAAATTTTTTTTGGGAATTTTATTTTTGAGGATTCTTGAATTTTTGATATTTTTCTTCCATACAATTCTAACGTTTCTATTGAATTCTAAATGAATTTTTAATTTTAAATTCTCAGAGTTTTCTTAGGGTTTCTCTTTCTGGTTTGTAAAATGTATCAGATTAGAAGTTTTTTTTAAAGTTTATAGAATTTTCCACAAACTTTTCTTAGAAATTGCAGCATTGTATTATCAGATTTTTTTGTAATGTATTTTCTCAATTGTAATGTTTTTCTTTAACCGTTTCTTTTCCAGATTATTAGAATATTATAGCCCTTTTTTCCTGATTTTTTCTCAAAATTCTTCATAAGTATTTCTGTACTTTTTCTTTCCGAGAATTTATCAATATTTCATCAATTATCTTTTCGGATTTATTATGTACTAGATGTACATTTCGAGTTCTATTGTATTAATAAAAATAATATGTGAAGTAAGGAATTTTATTTCCGTTTCATCATAATATATAACACTTCACATTACTCAACCCAAAATTTAGTGGTATTCAAACAAATTTTGATATTTAAGATATTTTGAAAATATATAAAGTGATTTGTTTCTTGTAGTCTTAATAAGACTCATTTGTTGTAGATTTTACGAAATATTTTCGTGTTTTTTTTCTAATTATTAGTGAATTTTCTACAACGTAAGGACTTATATATTTTATTATATAGAAAACACTGAAATAAAATTATTGATTTAATAAAAAAAGAAAAACCAAAGTATCACAATATGTTCGAAATAAATAAAAATAACATAAAGGCAACGTGGAAATGTATTAACAATACAATAAAACAAGACGAGAATATGGACAAAAATGCAATAAGTAAGCATTTTGATATTCCAAATATCGAAATTGCTAATAATTTTGCTCAAACATTTTGTGAAACTACTGCCAACATAATACACAAATGTGATAAAAACCTGAACACTAAGACAAAAATGAACAGAAATATATCCTCAATGTATCTACCAAATGCCACTTTAGAAGAAATAGTCGAAATTATCAGAAATCTTAATCAAAAAAAAGGGTCCTGGATGCGATGAAATGCTAGCAACAGACATTGTTAACTATTGCGATATTTTTTGTTATCCTATACAATCCTTAATTAATCTATCGTTACAAAAAGGACTTGTGCCATCCAACATCAAGAAAGCAATAGTTGTACCTATTTATAAATGCGGCAGTAAAGCATCCTACTCGAACTATAGACCAATATCCATCTTAACAACCATCGGCAAAATAATGGAACGTTATATCGAGCAAAAATTGAGAAAATATTTAAACAAATATAAAATCTTAGATGAAAAGCAGTATGGTTACAGACGAAAACGAAGTACTACTTCATTGTTAGAGCATATGTCTGATTTAATAAATTATTCGTTAGATAAAAATATTCATGTATAGATTTATAGATTTTAATAAGGCCTTTGACACCATAAGTTATAATGTGTTGCTTAACATATTGAAACATCATGGTATAAGAGCGAATTATCTCAAATGGTTCAGCAGCTATTTAGATTCAAGAAAATTATCTGTAAAGTTAGCCAACACATTTAGCGACGAATGCAAAATTCAATATGGTGTACCGCAAGGCAGTATTCTTGGACCTATTATTTATCTCCTTTATGTCAATGATATTGGAGATTGCTTCGAACATTGTGATCACTATTTATATGCTGATGATACTTGTGTAATATCAAGACACGTAGATGCAGAAACTGCAAGTGCTAGACTGGAAGAAGATTTCAATAGGCTACAAAAATGGGTCAATGATAAACAATTAGTAATTAACGAAGAGAAAACCAAATAAATTAATGCACGTTACCTCGCCATCAAGACATCGACTAGAAGAAAAGTCCTTACAATTCTGTTGCAGTATCTGTCTACATGACAATAATATCACAGGGGCTGGATCTAAATGCGAATGTAAAGATATCTAAGTAACAACATTACACAAGTTATAATAGATGATAAGTTTTCGTGGTCTGAACACATCAACTATATGGGCGAAAAACTGAAGTATATATCATACAAATTTTATTATTTAAAGAATTTGCTCCCTCAATATACATTGAAAATTATATACCACGCTCTTGTACAGTCGATAATCGATTATGGTATCACAATATGGGGACAAGCAACTAATCACCTAACAAATAAAATAGTCAACTTACAGACAAGAATCGTAAAACACATTTACGAGGCAAGGGAAGTTCAACACGTTGAAGATAAATTCAAACATCTGCATATAATGCCATTCAAACATTTGCATATATATATAGATACCTTATCAATAATTACCAAATTACTGATAAACTGCAAAAAATACTACACAATCATCAAACAAGAAACAAATCCACCGGACAATTTATCGTGCCATTACACAACAATAAATATGGACTAAGAACTATTAAAGTGCAATTTCCAAGGCTCCTCAATTCTTTACCATCAGAAATAATTAATTCAAGCTTTATAAGTACTTTTAAGATCAAACTTAGAGCATTTTTGGAAGAAACATCTTAATCATATTTTCATACAATTAGTATACATACACACATCAACAAATTAGGCAACTGATACTGACTTATACGACGAAATATCGCTGACAAGCCTTTGGCTTAGCGACTTCATGTGAAATGTATTATCTTTCGCTAGACCTAGACTATAAGCAATTATAATTACACGTGCCAAATAATGTTATTAATATTAGGATTACATTTATTTGTTGTAATTCTATTGGTGTAACTGTTAATTTTGTTTATAATCTAATAAAATAATAATAAGAGGAAATATGTGCCTCTGCAGACCACTTGCTCTGGATGTATTTCATCTTACATCCACGAGGTAGTGATGTGTGGAAGGCATGTATAAGGAGTGAAGGAGGAAGATGGGATTCAAATAAAAGGACTGGAGACTCTAGTGAAGATTACGGCATTAGTTCGAGCAATCCTGAACAACTTATTATGGAGATGCGGGAAATAAAATCGTTGATCCAAACTATGCAAGCTCAATTTCAAGAACAAAACAAAAGTCTAGCTTTTATTAGTGATCAATATGAAGATCTTAAAAATGGTCAAAAGGATTTAAAACAACACATAAAAAATTTGGAATCCCATATCGACAATTTACAAATAGAATATAAGCAAAAGGATTTAAAAATTAATGAATTAAATAAACGAGTAATCGAACTTGAACAACAATCCCTTGAAAAATTTATTGATATTACTTGTGTACCTAATATTGAAAATGAGAATACAGACGATCTAGCGTGTAGATATGCATAATCATGATATAAAATCCTCACAGAGAATCATTAATAATAATAATAATGCACAAAATACTACTAAAAAACCTGTAATTAGAGAACTATTAAAATCAGGGCTTAAACAAGAAATTTTAAAATACAAAAACAAAACCATCTTAAATAGAAACATACTTGGGGAAGGGTTCGATGGTAAAATAAAAATTTATGAATCGTTAACTAGCCAAACAAAAAAGTTGCTTTGGGAAACCAGAAATAAAGCTTTTAGCGCAAAATGGAAATACGTTTGGACAAAAAATCATAGAATATTAGCAAAAAAGGAAGACAAATCACCAGTAGTTCATATAGTATTTGATACTGACCTGGAAAAAATTCAATAACTAATAATTTAACACATAAATTTAATTAAAGAAAAGCTCGATTTTTAATGGATACTAATTATATAGATGCTGAATTATTTAATAATCAAAATTGTAAGACAATAAATCATATTGACGATTGGACAAAAATAAAAAACGCCAATAATAATATCACTATTAGTTATTTAAATATAAATTCTTTAACTAGACATTTTAATAGTTACATCACTTATATAAATAACAGTATTAACAATTTGGATATCATGCTAATTTTTGAAGTGAAAATGGAAGAAGAAGCTTTTAAAAATGTACAAAGTATATTTAACATAAACGGATTTACAAGATCAGCCAAACTAAGAACAAATAGCAAAGGCGGTGGTCTCCTTGCATATTATTAGAATAATTTGAGAGTTTAAGAAATAAATATAAAATCAAGATATTTTGAAGCCATGCATCTGGTCATTCATTTAGCTATGATAGAATTGCACATTTTATCAGTATATCGACCTCCAAACTTACACCCACAAGAATTTATTTTGGAACTAGGGGAATATTTGTTATTGTTAGTAATAAGGTCAATGTTCATAGTATCATTATAAATATAATTATTTTGTTTGTATTATTTTATTTCGATTCCAATCATTTTAAGGCCATAGAAATACTTTTACCATTGATTGTATCAAATATATAATTATTCTCTTTGGTTAATGTTATTTGGACTTGAACGTTACAACAATGATTACAAAAACGACATTGACGCTCGTATTTTTTACGTACCTATTTGCGCGCATAAATTGTTTTGAAAAATCCTACGACTTCAAGAATAAATTTTGCGAAATGCTCTACAACGACGACAATTACGTGGATGAAATCGTATTTTCGAATACGTTCATCAGCAGGAAAATAAGAGCGTGCTCCGCTACGTTTAGGACAAAAGTCACATTCGATAGAAATATAGCAGTATGTATAATATTTTTAATTGTGGCTGAAATATTCATCATTACAATTATTCGCTAATTATTTTAATAGGTATCGATTAAGCCGTACAAGTTTTATTCGAACGAATTCAGGCCGTACGCCCCGTTGGAATTCACAGCAAATTTATGCGACAGCCTAGTGGTAAATTCGTTCGGCTGCAAGGAATTACTCACAAATTCTAATTTTACAAAGAATTGTCCAATAAAACCGGTAAGTATTAAAAATTAGCATTCGGTAAATAACAAACATTATCAAAAACTATTTCAGGGTACTTACTTCGTAAACAACATTACGTTGAACTCTCTTAATTTTCCATCTCACCTACCTTTCGGTGATTTTAGGTTCGACGTTAAAATCCTAAATAGGAAACTTGTTTATATGAAATGGAGTGTTTACGCTGAAATAAAGCAAATAGTTACGTCACGTCGTACAAATTAATTGTAATGCAATTTATTTCTATTGTCAGAATAAATAATTAAGTACATTATTTACACAAATAAGTAACGTATCTATTTATAAAATCAAATTATAAATGGGAAATACAATGTTAAAATTATAATGATATTAAACAAATCCTTTTTTATTTCACCTATTAACAAAACTGTGAAAAAAAGTGTTTTAATTGTTTAATTAAAATTGTCATGAAAAATTGAGTAGTTTAGTTTTAGTTTTAGTTTTAAAACTGTCTCAATTAATTTTTAAAACGAAAACTTTTGGCGTAAAGAAGAATTCAGTATAGGATCTTTGCCATTCTAAGATTTTTTATGTTTTCATACATTTCTCGCCTATAATTTGTTTCCTTATACCTATCAATAGTCTAAAGCCAATCAGCAAATCACCAGCATCGATCTACGAGCACTTGGTCTGCTCTAGACTGTAGTCTAAAAATTTTCTTCATCTCTTGGTTTATTTTCTCATATTTCTCTTGCTAAGAAAACGAGGAACAGAAGAGAACATCAAAGAACAGCGGAAAACAGCAAAGAATATTAGAGAATCACAGAACAGTATAGAACAGCAGACAGCATGAGAAAATAGCAGAAAAAAGAGACTAGAAACGAACAGAAGGGAACAGAAGAGATCATTAAAGAACAGCAGAAAACAGCGGCGAACAGCAAAGAACATTAGAGAATCACAGAACAGAATAGAACGGCAGAAAACATGAGAGAATAGCAGAAAACAGAAGGAAATAGAAAAGAACAGCAGAAAATAGTGGCGAACAAGAAAGAACATTAGAAAATAGTAGGAAACGTTACAAAATAGACAATAGCAGAGAAAATCAGGCAACAACAGAGAACAGAAGAGGATAGCAGACAATAGAAGAGAACAGCAAAGAACATTTAGGCAAAATAAATCGATAGGAGAAAATTCTATGGATCTGAAGAAAATATTGACATAAGTTTGCTAGAAACATTAGAGTAGTAAATAACACCAGAGAACAAAAGATAGCGTCAAAGAACAGAAGAAAACATCAGATAACAGGAGAGAACAGAAGATAATAGAAGAAAATTGCGAGAAACAGAAGTGAACATCAAATAATAGAAGACAACAGCGAAAAACATCAAAGAGCAGCGGAGAATTGCAGAAAACATCACAAAACAGCAGAAAACGAGATAATAGCAGAAAACAGCAGAAAATAGAAGAGAACAAAAGATATCATTCAGCAGAGACATAAGGCAACAGCAGAGAACAGAACGGAACAGAAGAGGGCAGCAGACAACAAAAGAGAACAGCAACGAACATTTAGGCAAAAGAAGCATTTAAAATCTATAATTTCAAAGGAGAATATGCTAGAATATTCTATGTATCTGAAGAAAACATTCATTTTAAAAATAGAAGTAAACCAATATAGTTCAAAAATGATTTCGAGCAGCAGAGAACAGCAGACAATAGAAGAGAATAATAGATAACAGCAGAGAGCATCGTAGAACAGGAGAGAACAGAAGATAGTAGAAAAGAACTGCGAGAAACAGAAGAGAACAGCAGAGAAGAGAAAATAACATCAAAGAACAGCAGACAACAACGGAAAACAGCAAAGAATATTATACATTCACAAAACAGCATAGAAGAGAAGCCAACATGAGAGAATAGCAGAAAATAGAAGAGAAAAGAAAAAGAATAGAAGGGAATAGAAGAGATCATTAAAGAACAAAAGAACACCAAAGAAAATAGCAGAAAACATCACAAAACAGAGAACAGCAGAGAACATTAGGCAAAAACAGAGAACAGAAAAGAACAGCAACGAACATTTAGGCAAAAGAAGCACTAAAAATCTATAAATTAAAAGGAGAATTTTCTATGGATCTCAAGAAAATATTAACTTAAGTTTACTAGATACTACTACATTCGAGTAGTAAATAACATCAGAGAACAGAAGAAAACATCAGATAACAAGGGAGAACATTAGAGAACAGAAGATAATAGAAGAGAATTGCGGGAAACAAAAGTGAACAGAAGAGAACTTCAAAGAACAGAAGACAACAGCGGTAAACAGCAAAGAGCACTAAATAATAGCAGAAAACATCACAGAACAGCAGAAAACATGAGATAATAGCAGAGAAAAGCAGAGAACAGAAAAGATCAGAAGATATGACGAGTGTAAGAACTTAATGTTTGTAACACAATAAAATTCTATTCTATTCTATTCTATTCTATAATAGAAAAGAAAATATGAGAACAGAACAGATCATTAAAGAACAGTAGAAAACAGCGGTGAACAGCAAAGAACATTAGAAAATAACAGAAAACGTCACAAAACAGAGAACAGCAGAGAACATCAGGCAACAGCAGAGAACAGAAGGGAACAGCAGACAATAGAAGAGAACAGCAAAGAACATTTAGGTAAAAAAGCACTAAAATTCTATAAATCGAAAGGAGAATTTTCTATGGATCTGAAGAAGAAGCAAACATTGACTTACGTTTGTAAGAAACATTAGAGTAGTAAATAACATCAGAGGACAGAAGTTAACGTCTGAGAACAGAAGAAAACATCATCTAACAGGAGAGAACAGAAGATAATAGAAGAGAATTGCGGGAAACAGAAGAGAACATCAAAGAATAGAAGACAACAGCAAAGACCACCAGAGAAGAACATTACAGAACAGCAGAAAACATGAAATAATAGGAGATAACTGAAGATAATAGAAAAGAAAATATGAGAACAGAGGAGATCATTAAAGAACAGCAGAGACATAAGGCAACAGCAAAAAACAGAACGGAATAGAAGAGAGCAGCACACAACAGAAGAGAACAGCAACGAACATTTAGACAAAAGAAGCATTTAAAAGCATAGAAGAGAATAACAGATATCGGAAAAGAACATCGGAGAACAGCAGAGAGCAGAAGGAAGTAGAAGAGAACTGCGCGAAAGAGAAGAGAACATCAGAGAAGAGAAGAGAACATCAGAGCACAACAGACAACGACGGAAAACAGTAAAGAACATTAGAGAATCACAGAACAGCATAGAGAATAGCAGAAAACAGAAGAGAATAGAAAATAATAGAAGGGAACAGAAGAGATAATTAAAGAACAGCAGAAAACAGCGGTGAACAGCAAAGAACATTAGAAAATAGCAGAAAACCTTAAAAAACAGACAACATCAGACAAAAGAAGAGAATTGCAAAGAACATTTAGGCAGAAGAAGCACTAAAAATCAATCAATGGAAAGGAGAATTTTCTATGGATCTGAAGAAAACATTGATTTAAGTTTGCTAGAAACATTCGAGTAGTAAATATTATTAGAGAACAGAAGAAAATATCAGTTAACAGGAGAGAACAGAAGATAATAGAAGAGAATTGCGGGAAACAGAAGATAACAGAAGACAAAAGCGGAAAACAGCAAAGAGCACCAGAGAAACATAAGATAATAGCAGAGAACAGCAGATACAAGAAAAGAACAGAAGATAATAGGAAAGAAAATATGAGAACAGAAGAGATAACGAAAGAACAGCAGAGCAAAAATGATTTCGAGCAGCAGAGAATAGCAGAGAACAGAAGAGAATAACAGATATCAGCAGAGAACATCGGAGAACAGCAGAGAACAGAAGGTAGTAGAAGAGAACTGCGAGAAATAGAAGAGAACAGCAGAGAAGAGAAGAGCACATCAAAGAAAAGCAGACAACAGCAGAAAACAGAAAAGAACATTAGAGAATCACAGAATAGCATATAATAGTAGACAATATGAGAGAATAGCAGAAAACAGAAGAGAATAGAAAGGAACAGCAAGGAACAGAAGAAATCATTATAGAACAGCAGAAAACAGCGGTGAACAGCAAAAAACATTAGAAAATAGCAGAAAATATCACAACACAGAGAACAACAGAGACTAGAAGAGAACAGTAAAGAACATTTAGGCAAAAGAAGCACTAAAAATCTATAAATCGAAAGGAGAATTTTCTATTGATCTGAACAAAACATTGACTTAAGTTTGCTAGAAACATTCGAGTAGTAAATAACATCAGAGAACAGAAGATAACATCAGATAACAGAAGAAAACATCAGATAACAGGGGAGAGGGAACAGAAAATAATAGAAGAGAATTGCGGGAAACAGAAGAGAATAGAAAATAACAGCGGAAAACAGCAAAGAGCACCAGAGAAACATAAGATAATAGCAGAGAACAGCAGATACAAGAAGAGAACAGAAGATAATAGCAAAGAAAATATGAGAATAGAAGAGATAATGAAAGAACAGCAGAGCAAAAATGATTTCGAGCAGCAGAGAATAGCAGAGAACAGAAGAGAATAACAGATATCAGCAGAGAACATCGGAGAACAGCAGAGCACAGAAGATAGTAGAAGAGAATTGCAAGAAACAGAAGAGAACAGCAGAGAAGAGAAGAGTACATCAAAGAAAAGCAGACAACAGCAGAACATTAGAGAATCACAGAATAGCATATAATAGTAGACAACATGAGAGAATAGCAGAAAACAGAAGAGAATAGAAAAGAACAGAAGGGAACAGAAGAGATCATTAAAGAACAGCAGAAAGCAGCGATGAACAGCAAAGAACATTAAAACATAGCAGAAAACGTCACAAAACAGAGAACAGCAGAGAACATTAGGCAACAGCAGGTAACAGAAGCGAGCAGCAGACAATAGAAGAGCAAAGAACATTTAAGCACAAGAAGCATTACAAATCTATAAATCGAAAGGATAGTTTTCTATGGATCTGAAGAACATTAGAGAACAGAAGATAATAGAAGAGAATTGCGAAGAACAGAAGAGAATATCAAAGAACAGAAGACAAGAGCGGAAACACAGAACAACAGAGAACAGCAGAAAACATGTGATAATAGCAGAGAACAACAGAGAACAGAAGATAATAGAAAAGAAAATATGAGAACAGAAGAGATCATTAAAGAACAGCAGTGACATAAGGCAACAGCAGAACAGAATGGAACAGAAGAGAGCAGCAGACAACAGAAGAGAACAGCAACAAACATTTAGGCAAAAGAAACATTTAAAATCAGCAGAGAATAAAAGAAAATAACAGATAATAGCAGAGAACAGAAGATAGTAGAAGAGAACTGCGAGAAACATAAGAGAACAGCAGACAAGAGAAGAGAACATCAAAGAACAGTAGACAACAGCGGAAAACAGCAAAGAACATTAGAGGATCACATAACAGTATAGAACAGCAGACAACATGATAGAATAGCAGAAAACAGAAGGGAATAGAAAAGAACAGAAGATATCATTAAAGAACCGCAGAAAACAGCGGTGAACATTAAAGAACATTAGAAAATAGCAGAAAACGCCACAAAACATAGAACATCAGGCAACAGCGGAGAACAAAAGAGAACAGCAGACAATAGAAGAGAAAAGCAAAAAACATGTACGCAAAGAAAGCATTAAAAATCTATAAATCGAAAGAAGAATTTTCTATGTATCTGAAGAAAACATTGACTTAAGTTTGCTTGAAACATTCGAGTAGTAAATAACATCAGAGAACAGAAGATAACATCAGAGAACAGAAGATAACAGGAGAGAGCAGAAGATAATAAAAGAGAATTGCGGGAAACAGAAGAGAACATCAAAGAACAGAAGACAACAGCGGAAAACAACAAAGAATATCAGAGAATAGCAGAAAACATCACGGAACAGCAGAGAACAGCAGAAAACATGAGATAAAAGCAGAGAACAGAAGATAATAGAAAAGAAAATATGAGAACAGAAGAGATCATTAAAGAACAGCAGAGACATAAGGCAACAGCAGAGAACAGAACGGAACAAGAGAGAGCAGCAGACAACAGAACAAACATTCAGGCAAAAATCTATAATTTGAAAGGAGAATATGCTAGAATATTCTATGTATCTGAAGAAAACATTCATTCTACAAATGGAAGTAAACTAATATAGTTCAAAAATGATTTCGAGCAGCAGAGAACAGCAGAGAATAAACGAGAATAACAGATAACAGCAGAAAATAAAAGAGAGAAAATAGAAGAGAACAGCAGAGAAGAGAAGGGAACATCAAAAAACAGCAGATAACAGCGAAAAACGGCTAATAATATTAGAGAATCACAGAACAGCATAGAACAGCAGACGACATGAGACAATAGCAGAAAACAGAAGAAAATAGAAAAGAACAGAAGGGAATAGAAGAAAGAACATTAGAAAATATCAGAAAACGCCACAAAACAGAGAACAGCAGAAAACATTAGGCACAGCAGAGAACATCTAGGCAAAAGAAGCACCAAAAAAAATCTATAAATCGAAAGGATGTTCAAAAATGTTGCACACACAATTTAAGTGAATTAAGTTTACTAGAAAAACTCGAGCAGTGGGTAACATCGGAGAACAGAAGAAAACATCAGATAACAGAAAACAATTACGGAGAGCAACAGAGAACATCTGAGAACAGAAACTAATAGAAGAGCAGAAGAGATCATCAAATAATAGCAGAGGACATAAGGCAACAGCAGAGATCAGAAGAGAGTAACAGACAACAGAAGAGAACAGCAGACGAAAGAAGAGAATAGCAGAGAACATTAAGGCCAAAAAAACACTAAAAATCTATTAATGGAAAAGAGATGATGCTAGAATATTTTAGGAATCTAAAGAAAACTTCGATTCGAGAAATGGAAATAAACCGATATAGTTAAAAAAAATGTTGCACCACAATTTAAGTGAGTTGAGTTTGTTAGAAAAATTCGAGCAGCAGATAACAGCAGAGAACATCGGAGAGCAGAAGAAAACACGAAATATCAGAAGAACACATCAGATACCAAAAGAGAACAGCAGACAACATCAGAGAACAGTGGAGAACAGAATATAACCAAACAAAACTGCAGGAAACAGAAGAGAACAACAGAGAACCACAGTAAATAGAAGAGAACAGAAAAGATACCAGAAAAAAGATAACAGATGATCAGAAAACATATTTTACAATTATAGATGATAAATTAGGTCTGACTTAAGCTACATGAAAGATAGCTAATAATAAATGATTAAGTAAAATTGATCGCTGATACCATATTGATGATGGACCGATGATAGATATCAGAATCCAGATGACAGATGATAGATGCCAAGAAATATCTTTCAGATGACAATTAACGTATGGTTAGATGATAGATGACACATGAGAGATGAAATATTACAGCGGATAAATTTTATCTCGGAAAAAGGTTAAATCTTTGGATACGACAAAGTCGTCAAGTTATTTTCGGATCTGAACCACTGATTGGAAATGCATATTGGTCATGGTGTTATGCATTGAACCGAATAAGTGGTAATCGGATGAAGCAATGTTTGATGAATAATCTGGGTGTTGCAAGAGGCACCAGCCAAGACTCATTATAATGTCTTTTCTACTAGAAGCAATATGTGGCCTAGCTAAAAATTCAAAAGACGTTCTCCTTTTCCAGCTTTGGTTCAAATTATTGACTCAAGCGCATTAATTGACGTTAGTAGCAGTCCGTATTTACTGTTTCGCCCGCTTGCAACACTTCATGATTAAGCACGTCCTTTATATTCCATCAAATGCTGAGAAGAATCTTATTTCCGAAGCGATTGGACTTTGCAACTGATTGTGGTGATTCGTGGAGATTTACCCATGAGTTTCTGGTTTCACGTCTTCCACTTCTCTTCGCCCGTAACGATTTTCTATAAGAAAAACTTTCGACGTTGTCTATTAAGTAGAAAAAGTCACGCTGATACTCGTTGATTTTTCTTGGGAACAAATTTCCCTCCTTTCTGAATCTTTCACTTCTTACGTAGGCATTTGGAAATCAGTTGCTCACATTCATACATGTATTTTCTAAACTACACCTACTACTAATATTAAGACTAACTGTTCAAATTTATGTTCAAATAGTAACGTTATATAATTAATTTAAAAATATTCCAGGAATATACTGTATTTTAATCATATAATTAAAGATTTAACTTTTTTATTAACAACACAATTTCCGCTCAAAACCGCAACAAAACCTTTACAGCTTCTGCAAATCATTAGATAGGTCACAAACGGCCGGATGTTGATTCAGGGCGTTCATGTAAATGTCCAACTCATCCTCCGAACTTTCTTCGCGCCGTGGAATCTCCGCCATTTCCGCGTCGTCCGGTTCTTCCGAATCGAAATACCGATCCTCCTCGTCGTGCGTCACAATCTCGATGTTATCGTAATCCTCGTTATCGTCGACGGTCGTGTAATCGAAATCCGCGTCCTTACCATCCAGGAAACTCTGGTGCATCAACGTGACGAACTCTTCGCGCAGTAACTGTCGTTCCGTGGCGGTGATGAGAACATTCTTGTTGCGTTTCGGGTAAAACTCGTCTTTATTGATGCGGTCGTCTTTCATAAACTCGCCCCATTTTGATGATGAGGCTTCCGCTTGTAAAAGTTCCTCGCTTGGTTTATCCATTTCTGCGTCATCATCCTCATCAGTATCTTCCTCTTCCATAGCATCATCCTCCTCTTGCTCCTGGAGTTTTTGATAATCACGAGCGTTATCGCGTTCGATTCCTTCCATCAAAATCTTCACGAAGGTATCCTGTGTGTCCGCCTTATCCCTACTCCTACGTTCCTCATCAGATAAATACTGACCAATTAATTGGTTATAAAGTAACGGATTCCTCTTCATCATCTCCGTATCGGAGAAATAATTATTCCCATCGATTAATTTCTTCAGGGCTTGGTATCTACGATTCCTACAATCCCTCTTGCGTTTATCTCTTGAATGGTAACGACCCAAATTTTTCAGTAAGATGTCGATTTCATCACGTTCAACATCAGTGATGTGTTTTTTGAAGATCTCCAAGTGTTCGGGTGTTAAGTAGCGTCCAAACCTCGTTAAGAAGTTTATTTTGTTAGTGTTAAAAACGTCTAAAGCGATCTTTGCTTTTTCTTCAATGGATAAATCCGATTCACCGCGTTGTTGGCTTTTAAATTGTATTTCAGGGTTTCGTACGAGGATATCTATTATTTGATCCACTGTATTGTTTGGTTTTGAATTTCCTGAACTAAGTAATTCATTTTGTGTCATTATTTCTAGTCCTTCCTGATTTACATTATTGGTTGGTGGATTTATCTCCACCTCCATAATTGCATCTAGAAGAAAAAGTTTTTTTAGTATACTTTGTGCAATTGTATTTTTACAATTTGCTTATAATAATAAATAAATAAATAGGGCAAAAAGAACGCAGGTTTATAGTCCAGCAGATGGACTAACACCATTTATTTATTAATTTCATATTTATTGTTATTGTTATTATGTTTTGTCCAAATAAAGATTATTGTATATATAAATAAATATTTAAACAATGAGAATTATTTACTACCTTAAACTATATGCAACACGTTTAATTTTGAAGGCGTTCCGTACTTCAAAACACTGTAATTGAGTTTTCTTCTTCATTGTAGGCAACACAATTTACACCTATAGAATACAATATATAAATTCGATTTATTTTATTATTTAGAACAATTTTTATTCACTAATATTCATCATATTTACATGTTTTATTTATTTTTAAATTTTAAGTCGTAGTACTTACATTAACTATTGATTTAAAACTCTACAAAAGTATTTAAAACTATAAAAACAACTTATTGAAACGATCAACCAAATATTAAATTTAATTTTTTAATATGAAACTTGATTCTGTAATGATTTTATTAATTTCCAAAACAAATCAACTATTTTATTTTTTTTAAAGTTGTAAATAAAAATCCAAATCAATACACTAAGCGACATCTGGTTATCACTAGTAGCATTACAACTCTAAAGTGCAAGGTTCTAAATTGAATTAACTCCAACTTGTCAAAAATGTTTTAACCTTAAAAATACGATGGTTGTGAATAATCGGTTTGTTTTGGTCCGTTTAAACATCACAGTACGTAAACAATAAACAAGCCCGAGTTGATTGATGATTATTCTGGTGGACACTTACCGATTTTAATGCAGTGTAAAGGTTAGTCATTCGTGACTAATCGGCCGATCCGTTGACAACGTTGGAAATTCTTGTGGTTGTTGATGATGACTCTAGATGAATGAATAGGGTGAGTACAGGTACATTAAGTTTCTTCTGTTGCCACAGATTTTCGCGTATTTATTGTGTTTACGTTGTTTACGCGTAGAAGCGTTCGTTTACGTTCTGTTACTCGTGTATGAAAACAGATGGAGCTTTCAGTGTTGTTAATCATTTGTATTAAAATTAAATCCAACATTAATTCTTTAATATTCATTATATCAACGTTCATATTATTAAATCCTATTGATTAGATTTTTAATTGTTTTTATTAACGTAATATTTTAAGTTTATTTGTGTTTGTACACTTGAATTGATTAAAACGTGATTGTATTATATTCATGTAATAAAACACCGCACCCTGATTTGATGCATACGAATCACTTATAAGTTTCTGATAAAGAAAATGCTGACATAGCAATTATAGATTTCTGTTATTATAATGATTTATTCAGAAACAAATGATGAACATTTTAATATTACAGGTTTCTACAATTATCGGTATATTACAGTTTTCTGTAAATTATGTGTAGATTTCTATATTAGAAAAGAAATGGTTCCTTAGTTTGGATTGTTTAGACATCCTCTCACCTTATTATTTTTATTATTTGAACTTTAATGAACTTTTGGACGAGGTATTTAGTGGAAAATCCAATTTATTTTGAATTTATTAAAATGTATCACGCAGTGAAAGCGTCCACAATTACTTATTTAATTAATAATAAAGCTAAAAATATATTTCTTGGGTTACTTGAATTTTTTATAGTAAAATTCTATTGAAATCAGTAACACTTTGAAAGAAGAGTTACGGTTTTTGTGAAGACAAATTTTTAAATAAGTGTTAGTGTTTTAAATGCAATTTTTAATAACAAATTCTCGATTTTCAATTTTTTATTTAACTCAAGATGCCACAGTGTAGAGAAACAATTGTATTGAGGTGAGTAAAGATGTAAAAATCAACCAGATGAATTAAATTCTTACTTATTCAATTATTATCAGTTAGATTTAAACTTTAATTAAAATTCTGTTTTTTTTGGGTATTTAAAAATTTTGCCCTTTAAAAATAATTGAAATTAAAATGTTAAAGCATGTATGGAGTAGGTTTAGGGTTGTGATCTTAAATCTACCCCGTATGTTTTTTTTAATAGTAACTCATAATGAATAGAGTGAAATAAAAAAAAATAAATTATAATAATAAAGCTTAATTTTTTTAAATTAAAGCAGTATATATTCTTTTATCTTCTAGGGATTGAAGGGTGGGATAGTAGCCACCCACCCACCCTACATATTTTTTGGAACTCCAATTAAAACCCTGTTTTTAGTTACTTAAAAACATCAACATTTTTTCTTAGGTAATTATGATATTTTTAACCTAAAAACATTGTTTGTAGTTAAATTTAAAAACGTATGTAGGATGGGTGGGTGGCCTATAACTCACCCTCCAATTTATTGATAATAAAACAACGATTATTATAATATATTTAAGTGCATTTTAAAAAGAAAATTATAATATAAAATCGCGTTATTTTATTTTTATTTTAAAGCAGTAAAATTTGATTAATATTCATAGGATTATAATAAAGTAGCTTTAGTTCCACCCACCCATTATAGATATTTATTTAAACTTAAAATCTTTAACATTTCAGCACTATTATTTACTTAATTCTTTTTGTAAAACTAAAAACACTATTTGTAATTAAAAATTAGAAATATATGTGTCCTCCTTCTATATATTTCCTATATTAATACAGGAAAATTTTGTTTATATTTATTGGATTGGAGGGTGGGATAGTGGCCACCCACCCACCCTACATATTTATTTAAAATTTATTTAAAACTCTGTTTTTTTATTTGTTTAAAAACTTCAGCTCTGTGTTGTACTATATTTTTTTTAACCTAAAAACACAATTTTTAATTAAAAATTAAAAATAAATGTAGGGTGGGTGGGTAGCCTCTAACCCACCCTCTATTTTTTTTTGATAAAAACTGAAGGTTTACTGTAATAAATTTAAGTGAAATTAAAAAAAAAGAATAATATAAAATCGTGTTATTTTTTTTTTATTTTAATGCTGCAAATTTTCGCTAATATTCATAGGATTGTAATGTAGTGGCTATAGTTGCAACCACCCACCCTACATATTTATTTTAGCTTTAAATAAAACTACGTTTTTTTTAAGTTAGTAGTATATATATTATTTCTTATTTTTTGTATTTTTACATGTACATGTTTATCTTATATTTGTAAAAAAATGGTATATTCCGTTAAATAAATAAATAAATAAGTTGTTGAAAAAAATTGAAAAAATTCTGATTTTTAGTTCTTTAAAAATTTCAGCTCTGTGTTTATTGTATATTTTCAAACATAAAAAACACTATTTCTAATTATAAATTAGAAACATATGTAGGGTGGGTGGGTAGCCACTATACCACCCTCTAATTTTTCGATAAAAACTGAAGGTTTACTGTAATAAATTTAAGTGAAATTAAAAAAGAAAAAAATAATATAAAATCTTCTTAATTTTTTTGATTTTAATGCTGTAAATTTTCGCTAATATTCATAGGATTGTAATGTAGTGGCTATAGTTGCATCCACCCACCCTACATATTTATTTTAACTACGTTTTTTTAAGTGGTTGAAAAAATTTGAATAAATTCATCACTATGTTTACTTAATTATTTTTCTTTACCCAAAAACTCTATTTGTAATTAAAAATTAAAAATATATGTAGGGTGGGTGGGTGTCCTCTATCCTACCCTCCAAGTTTTTGATAAAAAAATCAAAATTTACTGTAATGAAATTAAGTGAAATCAAAAAAGAAAAAAAATAATAAATTTTAATGTAGTGAACTTACGTTAATATTCACAGAATTGTAAAATAGTGGGTATAGTGGTACCCACCCATTCTACATATTTATTTAAACGTCAAATAAAACTTTGTCTTTAACTTGTTCAAAAATTTCAGAACAACTTTTACTTAATTATTTTTCTATACCTAAAAACACTATTTGTAATTAAAAATAAAAAATATATATAGGGTGGGTGGGTGGCCTCTATCCCACCCTCCAAGTTTTTGATTAAAAAAATCAATGTTTCAAAAGCAATTAATTTAAGGGAAATCAAAAAAGAAAAAATAATAATATAAAATCATGTTCATTTTTTTAAAATATTAATGTAGTGAATTTTCGTTAATATTCACACGATTGTAATATAGTGGGTATAATGGCACCCACCCACCCTACATATTTATTTTAACTTCCAATAAAACGCACTTTTTTAGCTATTTACTGTAATTAATTTAAGTGAAATCAAAAAAGAAAAAAATAACAATAAATTTTAATGTAGTGAACTTTCGTTAATATTCACAGGATTGTAATATAGTGGGTATAGTGGCACCCACCCACTCTACATATTTATTTAAACGTCAAATAAAACTTTGTTTTTAAGTTGTTCAAAAATTTCAGCACTATTTTTACTTAATTATTTTTCTTTATCCAAAAACTCTATTTTTAATTAAAAATTGAAAATATATGTAGGGTGGGTGGGTGGCATCTATCCCACCCTCCAAGTTTTTGATAAAAAAATCAAAGTTTACTGTAATGATTTTAAGTGAAATCAAAAAAGGAAAAAAGTAATATATAATCGTGTTCATTTTTTTGTAATCGTGTTCATTAATTTTAATGTAGTTTAATGGCTATAATGGCACCCACCCACCCTACATATTTATTTTAACGACAGATAAAACTTTGTTTTTATGTTGTTCAAAAATTTGAACATTATTTTTACTTAATTATTTTTCTGTACCTAGAAACTCTATTTGTAATAAAAATTTAATAATATATGTAGGGTGGGTGGGTGGCCTCTATCCCACCCTCCAAGTTTTTGATTTAAAAAAATCAAAATTTACTGTAATGAATTTAAGGGAAATCAAAAAAGAAAAAAATAATATAAAATCGTGTTCATTTTTTAAAATATTAATGTACCGAATTTTCGTTAATATTCACACGATTGTAATATAATGGCTATAATGGCACCCACCCACCCTACATATTTATTTTAACTTCCAATAAAAGTTTTTTTAGCTATTTAATAACTTCAGCACTTAATTATTTTTCTGAACCTAAAACAACTATTTGTAATAAAAAATAAAAAATGTATGTAGGGTGGGTGGTGCCCTCTATCTCACCCTCCAGTTTCTTTGATAATAACTCAAAATAAAAATAATTTTAAGTGAAATTAAAACTTAATTTATACGATAAAATCCTTTATACAATTCGGCACTTTTTTCTTAAACGAAAAACCCTATTTGTAATGAAATTGAAAATATATATGTAGGGTGGGTAAGTGGTCTTTAACACACCCTCAATTTTTTGATAATAATTGTGGGATTACCGTAACGAAATTAAGTGAAATTAAATTTTGAATAAAAACCTTTTATATATTTTTTATATTAATGCAGTAAAATTTTGTTTATATTTATTGGATTGGGGGGTAGGATAGTGGACACCCACCCACCCTACATGTTAATTTTAAATTCAATTAAAACTCTGTTTTTCAGTTGTTTAAAAAATGTCAGCTCTCTGTTCTATTTTTTTTTTAACCTAAAAACACTATTTATAATTATAAATTAAAAACATATGTAGGGTGGGTGGGTGGCCACTAATCCACCCTTCAATTTTTTGATAAAAACTTAAAGTTTACCGTAATGAATTTAAGTGATATTAAAAAAGAAAAAAATAATATAAAATCGTGTTAATATGTTAGATTTGAATGATCCAAATTTTTGTTAATATTTATAGGATTGTAATATAGTGTCTATAGTGACAACCACCCACCCTACATATTTATTTCAACTTCCAATAAAACTTACATTTTTTTAGCTGTTTAATAACTTCAGCACTTTTTTACTTAATTATTGTTCTGAACCTAAAAACACTATTTCTAATTAAAAGTTAAAAATATATGTAGGGTCGGTGGGTGGCCTCTATTCCATCCTTCTGTTTATTTGACAATAACTCAAAGTTTACTGTAATGATATTAAGTTACAATAAAACTTAAATTATATTATAAAATCCTTTATACAATTCAGCACTTTATTTGTGTATTTTTTTTTAACTAAAAAGCACTATTTATAATTAAATTAATAATATATATGTAGATTCGGTGGGTGGCCTTTAACCCACCCTCCAATGTTTTGATAATAACTCACGATTTACTGTAATAATTTTTGGTAATAATTGAGATTTACTATAATAAAATTAAGTGAAATTAAAAGTTAAACTAATATAACGTCCTTTTTAAATTTCTATATTAATGCATAACATTTTTGTTTACACTTATTGGATTGGAGGGTAGGATAGTGGACACCCACCCACCCTACATATTTATTTCAACTTCAATTGAAACTATGTTTTTGTAGTTGTTTAAAAAATTTCATTACTTCTTCTTGTTTAATTATTTTTCTATACCAAAAAACACTATTTGCAATTAAAAATTAAAAATATATGTAGGGTGGGTGGGTGGCCTCTATCCCACCCTCCAGTTTCTTTGATAATAACTCAGTTTGCTGTAATAATTTTAAAAGAAGTTAAAACTTAAATTATACTATAAAATCCTTTATACAATTTAGCACTTTACTTGTGTTTTCTTTAAGCTAAAAATCACTGTTTATAATAATTCAATAATATATATGTAGAGTGGGTGGGTGGGCTCTAACCCACCCTCCACTTTTTGGTAATAATTGAGATTTACTTTAATTAAATTAAGTGAAATTAAAAATTAACTTATAATATAATAGCTTCTCTGAATTTCTATATTAATGCAGTAAATTTTCGTTTGTGTTTATTGGATTGGAGGGTGTGATACTGGACACCCACCCACCCTACATTTTTATTTCAACTTCAATTGAAACTCTGTTTTTGTAGTCGTTAAAAAATTTCAGTACTTCTTCTTGTTTAACTAGTTTGTTGAACATAAAAACACTGTAATTAAAATTTAAGAACTATGTAGGGTGGGTGGGTGTCCACTAACATACTCTCCAATTTTTTGATAATAATTGAGGGTTTATAGTAATGATATTAAATGAAATTAAAAATTAAATTGTAATATTAAATCCTATGTATTTCCTATTTAATACAGTAAATTTTAGGTATTATTTATAGGTTTGCAGGGTGGGATAGTGGCCACCCACCCACCCTACATACATATTTAAAATTTTAATTACAAATAGTGTTTCTAGGTTTAGCAATTACGCAAGAAAAAGTGCAACCGTTTAAAAAAAAAACAACAAAAATAAAAGAGAGTTTTAATTTGCATTAAAATAATTATGTAAGGTAGGTGGGTGGTAGCTACCCCACCCTTATATCCCATGAACATAAACAAAAATTCAATACGGTTAAATCATAAATGAATGATTTTATATTATATTCAATTAATTTCAATTAAATTTATTACAGTAAGCTTTGACTTATTATTTAAAAAAAGTTTAGGGTGGGTTCCAGGATATCCACCCACCCTACATATTTATTTATACATGAATTAAACAGCGTTTTTTATTGACGTTTTTAAGTCACTTAAGCACTTTCTCTTACGTAATTATTTTTTAAAGTAAAAACACTGCGATTGAAATTTAAGAATGTAGGGTGAGTGGTTGACCTTGGACCCACCCTACAGTTTTTAGTCTTAACTCAAAGTTTACTCTAATTAAATAAGGGAAATTAAAAATGAAATTTTAATATAAAATCGTTTCCATATTATTGCTATTCATGCAGAAAATTTTTGTTTATATTCATAAATTATTTAATTTAAAGTTTGTTCATATTTAAGAGATTGAAGGTTGTTATAGTGACCACAAACCCACCCTACATATTTACTTCAACTTCAATTGAAACTGTGTTTTTGTAGTTGTTTAAAAATTTTAGTTCTTGTTTTTGTTTAATATTTCTTTTAAAGCTAAAAACCCTTTTTGTAATTAAAATTTTAAATATATATATGTAGGGTGGGTGGGTATCCACCAACACACTTTCCATTTTTTGATAATTATTGAGGGTTTACTGTAAAGATATTAAATGAAATTAAAAAATTAAATTGCAATATTAAATCCTTTATGTATTTCCTATTTAGTGCAGTAAGTTTTTAAATATATTCATTGGATTGGAGGGTAGGACAGTGGCCACCCATCCACCCTGCATAATTTTTTGCAACTGCAATTAAAACCATGTTTTTTGTTACTTAAAAACGTCAACACGTTTTCTTACGTTTGTTTTGGTTTTTTAACCTAAAATCACTATTTGTAGTTAAAATTAAAAAATGTTTGTAGGGTGGGTGGGTGGCCTCTAACCCATCCTCCAATGTTTTGATAATAACTCACGATTTGCTGTAATATATGTAAGTGAATTTAAAAAAGAAAAAAATAATATAAAATCGTGTTAATGGGGTACATTTTCATTAAAATTCATACGGTTGTAATATAGTGGTTATGGTACCACCCACCCATCCTACATATTTATTTTAACTTTATTTTTTAACAAATGAAACTTCGGTTTTTTAAGATTAAAAACATTCAGAACAAGTTTTACTTAATTGTTTTTCTATAGCTGTAATTAAAAATTAAAAATATATGTAGGGTGGGTGGATGGCCTCTATCTCACCCTCCAGTTTTTTGATAATAACTCCAAGGTTACTGTAATAATTTTAAGTGAATTTAAAACTAAAATTATACTATAAAATCCTCGTTCAATTCTGCACTTTTTTTTGTGTATTTTTTTCAAAACTAAAAAGCACTATTTATGATTAAAATAATAATACATATGTAGGGTGGGTGGGTGGCCTCTAACCCACCCTCCATTTTTTGGCAATAATTAAGATTTACTTTAACAAAATTTAGTGAAATTAAAAATTAATTTATAATATAATAGCCTTTATAAATTTCGATATTAATGCAGTAATTTTTCGTTTATGTTTATTGAATTGAAGGGTGGGATAGTGGCCACCCATCCACCCTACATATTTTAATTAAAACTCTGTCTTTGTATTTGTTAAAAAAATTCAGTACTATTGAATTGAAGGATGGGATAGTGGACACCCACCCACCCTACATATTTTTTTTATTTCAATTAAAACTCTGTCTTTGTAGTTGTTAAAAAAATTCAGTACTTCTTCTTATTTAATAATTTTATTAGAGCTAAAAACACTATTTGTTATTAAAATTTAAGAACCTATGTAGGGTGGGTGGGTGGCCACTAACAGACCCTTCAACTTTTTGATAATAATTGAGGGTTTACTGTAATTATATTGAATGAAATTAAAAAAATAAAATGCAATATTAAATCCTGCATTTATTTCCTATTTAATGTAGCAAATTTTCGTTTATATTCATTGGATTGGAGACTGGGATAGTGGCCACCCACCCACCCTACATATATATTTAAAATTTTAATTACAAATAGAGCTTTTAGGTTAAACAATTACGCATTAAAAAGTGCTAATGTTTTAAAACAATTAAAGAAACCGATTTAATTGTAATTGAAATAATTGTATTATAGGGATGCATACCCACCCATCCACTATCCCACACTTCTGTCTTATGGACATAAATAAACATTGTCTCATGGACATAAATAAAAATAAACTGCAGTAAAATCGAAAATATATAAATAACTTTATATTATAATTCAAGTTTTAATTTCACTTAAGTTTATTCCAGTAAACTTTGAGTTAATATTTAAAAAATGGAGATCGGGATTGGGGATACCCACCCACCCTACATATTTATTATAACCTCAATTAAAACAATGTTTTTTATTTACTTCCACTTTTTCTTATGTAATTATTTTCTGACCTACAAACACTGTTTGTGATTGAAATTTCATAACATAAGTAGGGTGGGTGATTGGCCTGTAACCCACCCTCCATTTTTTAGTAATAACTCAAAGTTGTCTATTTAAATAAGGGAAATTATAATGAAATGGTAAAATAAAACCGTTTTCATATTATTGATGTTAATGAAGTAAATTTTTGTTTATATTCATAGATTATTTAATCTAAAGTTTGTTTGTATTCAACAGGTTGAAGGTTGATATAGTGGCCACCTACCCACCCTACATATTTATTTCAACTTCAATTGAAACTCTGTTTTTGTAGTCGTTTAAAAATGTCAGCACTTTTTCTTATTGATTTATTTTTTAAACCTAAAAACACTGTTCGTAATTAAAATTAAGAACGTATGTAGGGTGGGTGGGTGGCACTGACACACCCTCAAATTTTTTGATAATAATCGAGGGTTTACTGTAATTATATTAATTGAAATTAAAAATTAAATTGTAATATTAAATATTTTATATATTTCCCATTTAATGTTGTAAATTCTTATTTTTTTATATGTTTGAAAGGTGGGATAGTGGACACCCACCCACCCTACATATATGTTTAAAATCTTAATTATAAATTTAGTTTCTAGCTTTAATATTTACGCAAGAAAAAGTTTTAAAGTTTTTAAACAATTAAATATACTGAGTTTTAATTGTAATTGAAATAATTATGTAGGGTGGGTGGGTGCCCACTATCTCACCCTGTTGTCCCATGAACATAAACAAAAATTCACTGCAGTAAAATCGAAATAAATAAATGATTTTATATTATAATTCAAGTTTTAATTTCACCTAAATTTATTAGAGTAAACTTTGATTTGTTATTAAAAAAAGTCAAGGGTGGGATTCGTTTATATTTATTGGATTGGAGGGTAGGATAGTGGCCACCCACCCACCCTACATATTCACTTCAACTTCAATTAAAACTTTGTTTTTGTAGTTGTTTAAAAACTGCAGTACTTCTTGTGGATTATTTTGTTAAACCTAAAAACAATGTTTTTAATAAAATAAAAATTTAACCACATATGTAGGGTGGGTGGGTGGCCACTAACACACCCTCCATTTTTTTGATAATAATTTAGGATTTACTGTAATGATATTAAATGAAATTAAAAAATAAATTGCAATATGAAATCCTTTATATATTTCTCATTTAATGCAGTATATTCTCTTTTATATTTATTAGATTGGAGGGTGGAATAGTGACCACCCACCCACCCAACATATATATATTATAAATAAATAGAGTTTCTAGGTTTTAACAAGTATGCAAGAAAAAGTGCTAAAATTTTTAAACAATTAAATATACAGAGTTTTAATTGTAAATGAAATAATTATATAAGGTGGGTGGGTGTACACTGTCCCAGCCTTCTATCCCATGAGTATGAACAAAAATTCATTACAGTAAAATCTAAAATAAATACATGATTTTATGTTATAATTCAAGTTTTAATATCACTAAAGTTTGTTACAGTAAACTTTGATTTATTTTATAAAAAATCAAGGGTGAGATTGAGTACACCTACCCACCCCACATATTTATTACAACCTTAGTTAAAACCATATTTTTTTGATATACTTCCACTTTTTTACGTAATTATTTTTAACCTGAAAACACAGTTTGATTGAAATTTAATATTCAGTACATTTTCTTCTTTAATTATTTTTTAAACCTAAAAACACTGTTTGGAATTAAAATTTTAAAATATATGTAGGATGGGTGGGTGGCCACTAACACACTCTCCAATCTTTTGATAATAATTGAGAGTTTACTCTAATGATATTAATTATAATTAAAAATTTAATTGTAATATTAAATATTTTATACTCGTATATGTCCTATTTAATGCAGTAAATTTTTATTTATACTTATTGGATTTGACAGTGATGGCGGACACCCACCCACCTTACACATATATTTTAAATTCAATTAGAAATCCGCTTTTTTATTTTTATTTAATTTCAGCTCTGTGTTGAATTTATTTTAAACTAAAAACTCTATTTGTAATTAAAATTTAAAAACATATGTAGGGTGGGTGGGTGGCCTCTATCCCAACTTTCATTTTTTTGAATAACTCAAAGTTTACTGTGATAAATTTAAGTGGAATTAAAACTTTAAATTATACAGTATAATCCTCTATTTATTTTTTATATTACTGTAGTGAATTGTTGTTTATGTTCATGGGATATGAATGCGTAATAGTGGCCACCCACCCACCCTACATATTTATTTATACTTTAATTAAATCTCTGTTTATTAGTTGTTTAAAAACTAAACTTAAACTCTTACGTATTTTATTAAACCTAAACACACTATTTGTAATAAAATGTTTAAATATGTATGTATGATGGGTGGGTGGCCTGTATCACACCATTATTTTTTTTTTATAATAGTTGTGTTTTTTTTCTAATGAAATTAAGTGAAATTAAAAAAAAAATTATAATATGAAGTCCTTTGTATATTTTCTAATATACATTCAATAAATTTTAGTTTATATTTATTGGATATGAGGGTGGGATAGATGCCACCCATATAGAATATATGTAGGGTGGGTGGGTGTTCTTTAACTTATCCTACAATTTTTGGATAATAACTTAAACTTACTGATAAAATTAAATTGAGTGAAATTACAATTTCCAGTGTAAATACATATTTTTGAGGTTATTGCAGTCAATTTGTGTTTATATCCATGGCATATGATGGTGGGATACTGGCTACCCACCCTCCTAACAGAATTATATAAGCATCAATTAAAGCTGTGTTTTACCATTACTAAAAATAAACACTTTGTTTTTCTTTGTTTATATTTACTATTAATACAGTAAACAATTATTTGTATTCAATGGATTGAAGGGTGGTATAGAGGATACCCACCCACCCTACATATTTTTTTTTTTTTCAAATTCAATTAGAACTCTGTTTTTTTTTTAGTTGTGTAAAAATTTCAGCTATTGTATTTTTTAAACCTAAAAACTCTGTTTGTAATTAAAATTTAAAAACATATGTAGGGTAGGTGGGTGGCCTCTATCCCACCCTCCAATTTTTGATAATGGTTCAAAGTTTACTGTAATAATTTTAAGTGACATTCAAACGCAAATTATAATGTAAAATCCCTTATACAATTTTATATTACTGTAGTGAATTTTTGTTTACGTTCATGGTATAGAAGGGTGGGATATTGGACACCCACCCACCCAATAATAATATTATTAAGTATTGTTATAATCGTTTTTTTTAATTGTCTAAAAACTTACACCTTTATTTACACTATTTTATTTTTTAAAATATAAAAACACTATGAATAAAACTGTACTTTATTAATATCACACAAAGTTAAGGCTTCAAGCATCCAACATATTAAAAACACTCTTAAAATTGTAATCTCGTTAATATGCGATGTGGGTGGGTGACTAATAATAAATTTTCATGATTTAATATAACGCAAGATTCAATTAAGTAATTCAAGACAAACGAAAAAATTAAATTACGAATCAATTTTTTATGTACTTTAATTATTAACACAGTAAACTTGTATTTGTATTTAATGAATTGGAGGGTGGTATAGTGGCCACCCACCCACCCTACATATTTATTTATACTTCAATTAAAACCCTGCTTTTTAGTGGTTTAAAAACTTCACTACTTTTTCTTGCGTATTTTTTTCAAATTAAAACAAAAACACTATTTGTCATTAAAATTTAAATTTTTTTGTAGGGTGGGTGGGTAGAAAATCAAAAATATATTTTTTCTAGTAATACTAATTCTCTTATATGTAAAATTCAACTGAAGTAACTTAAATAACGTACGTAGTTCCCATAATTTGAGACGATAAGTGAATGGATTATTCAACGAGAACTTTAGATACCACCCTATATTTATTATAGTATGGGGTGTCGGGTAATCCATTCACCAAAAATTCGAAACGCGCGTCTCCTTAACGTATGTGTTATCGGATATTAAGGGCTTCCCACCGCAGATTCGAGTGGACGATTGAAGATAAACTTTATTCACAATAAATAAATTTACTTTAGGAAGTAGATTCTTCGTAATTTATAACAATATCTAACAATTTTTAAGTGTGCTATGAATAATTAATATTTAATCCCAATAAATTCAATATTTTCTAAAAACATGTCATAAATAATAATTGTATACAAAATTTTGTATCATAAAACTTGAATTGTTTAAAATTGAAAATTGCAGACAGTGATTTAAAAAATTGTAAAAACAAAATCTTAAAAGGAATGACCTTCAAATTTACAATATTTATTCCTAATGAGTATATTTTTAATGTTTAGTAGAAATATTTCATGAGTAATAATCGTAAACGAAATTGTAAGTCTTGAAACTTGAATTGGATAAAATTTAAAATTGCAGATGGTGATTTAAAAAATTGTAAAAACGTAATCCTACTTAGGATGACCTTAAAATTTTCCATAATTATTCCCAATGAGTATACTTTTTATGTTGTGTATAAATTTTTCATGAGTAATAACTGTAAACGAAGTTTTAAATCATGAAACTTGTATTGAATATAATTGAAAATTGCAGATGGTGATTTAAAATATTGTAAAAACGTTATCCTACTTAGAATGACCTTGAAATTTTTAATATTTATTCCTAATGAGTTTATTTTTAATAATTTGCAGAAAAATTTCATGAGTAATAACTATTAACGAAATTGTAAGTTTTAAAACTTGAATTGAATAAAATTGAAAATTGTAGGTGGTGATTTAAAAAATTGTAAAAACGTAATCCTACTTAGGATGACCTTGAAATTTTCCATATTTATTTCCAATTAGTATATTTTTCATGCTGTGTATAAATTTTTCATGAGTAATAACTGTAAACGAAATTGTAAGTCTTGAAACTTGAATTGAATAAAATTAAAAATTGCAGTTGGTGATTTAGAAATTTGTAAAAACATAATGGTTCATAGAATGACCTTGAAATTTTCATTATTTATGCCCAATGAGTATATTTTTAATGTTTTGTAGAAATATTTTATGAGTAATAACTGTAAACGAAATTGTAAGTCTTGAAATTTGAATTGAATAAAATTAAAAATTGCAGATGGTGATTTAAAAAATTGTAAAAACGTAATCCTACTTAGGATGACCTTGAAATTTTCAGTATGTATTCCCAATGAGTATATTTTTAATGCTTTGCAGAAATATTTCACCAGTAATAACTGTAAACGAAATTGTGAGGCTTTAAACTTGAATTGAATAAAATTAAAAATTGCAGTTGGTGATTTAAAAAATTGTAAAAATATAATGGTTCATAGAATGACCTTGAAATTTTCATTATTTATGCCCAATGAGTATATTTTTAATGTTTTGTAGAAATATTTTATGAGTAATAACTGTAAACAAAATTATAAATCTTGAAACTTGCATTAAATAAAATTAAAAATTGCAGATAGTGTTTTAAAAAATTGTAGCAACCTAATCCTACTTAGGATGACCTTGAAATTTTCAATATTTATTTTTAATGAGTATATTTTTAATAATTTGCAGAAAAATTTCATGAGTAATAACTATTAACGAAATTGTAAATCTTAAAACTTGAATTGAATAAAATTGAAAATTGCAGATGGTGATATAAAAAATTGTAATAACGTAATTCTACATAGGATGACCTTGAAATTTTCAATATTTATTCCCAATGAGTACATTTTTAATATCTTGTAGAAATATTTCATGAGAAATAACTGTAACCGAAAT
This sequence comes from Ontholestes murinus, assembly GCA_963969525.1. Lineage (NCBI taxonomy): Eukaryota > Metazoa > Arthropoda > Insecta > Coleoptera > Staphylinidae > Ontholestes > Ontholestes murinus. The sequence goes on from OZ018395.1 coordinate 66,113,524, forward strand.
TGTGAGTCTTGAATTGAGTAATAATTAAAGGAAAGCTCTTTTGGTTCATCTTCTTAAAATCATTAAAACTTATTTAGAAGACGTATTTTTTATTTCAGAATCCAAAAATGTCTAATAACACCGATCCATTGATACCAGGATGGCACTGGGAAGACCTGTGCGGACCAGACGGCTTTCAAATTTGGACACCGAAAACGAACGACTTGGGGATCTGCTTCCAACAACTGTGCCTACAAATACCTGCACTGGCTATCCTAGCCACAGCTTCCGCCTATTATTTCGGCAACCAACTCAACCACGTGACGCGCTCCTCAAACCACATGCGAGCCCTCAACCTGCGCTGCGCCGTCGTCCTCCTCTTCGCCATCCTTCCGATCCTACAAATATATTCCGCTCTGGAAAACAACGAAGATGTTTACGCCATCTATTACCTGCTATCGGCGGTGCAGTGTTTGGCCTGGTTGTCCCATTTGGGCTACAACATGGTGTTGAGAACGAAGTTAACGTTGAGCTCCAGAGGGCCGGTTTTTATGCGGGTACTGTGGTACTTGGTGTTCGGTATAAGCGTGATTTCTTTTCGGTCGTACGTTATCTTATACAAACGCCTCATCGCGAGTGATTATTTGGTTTACGTCAACTTCGGTTTCGGATTGACTTATGTGATATTGCACGGGTTGTATGGACTTAGTTTTATTCCGGATGAGGGTGGAAATAGTTATAGGTATCGAGAGATAAATGAAATACAAGTAAGTACCTACCTGTAGTATACAAGAGGATAAATCATGTTCTTAATGCCTTGTTATTAATTAAATCTACACTTTTTTCTGTTTAGAATGAAAGGCAGGGATTACTCTCTAGTGGTAATGAGTTCAGTCGCTTCTCAGAGGAACAGGATCCTAATTATTTGGGCGTTGCCTTGGAGGATGTAACGTGGCTTTCAAAGCTTTTGTTTTACTGGGTCAATCCATTGATGAATAAAGGCGCTGAGGGAAAGTTGAACCATCCTGATGATTTGTATGATCTTCCAGATAGTTTAAGCGCTGGAACACTGAGTAGAAAATTGGATAGAGTACTCTATAACAGGGAGAGTGAAAGCACAGATCAGATTTATGGTAAGTGGTTGTAATTACAAAGTTTTGGGAAGAAAAAAGTGCTTTGGGTGGTTTGAAAAATTGTAAAAAATTAAACATTCATAGAATTGAGTTAAAAATTACAAAATCTATTAAGAACACGTATATTTACAACATCAGTACAAAACAATTGCCATATTACGGCTGAAAATTAAATGGCGACACTCAAAACTTGAATTGGAGGAAATAAAAGTGCATTCGGTGGTTTTAAAAATTGTAAAAAATTAACCATTCATAGAATTGACTTAAAAATTACAAAATCTATTAAATAGACGTATATTTACATCAATACAAAACAATTGCCGCAATGCGGCTGAAAACTAAATGGCGCCAATCAAAACTTGAATTGTAGGAAATAAAAGTGCATTCGGCGGTTTGAAAAATTGTAAAAAATTAACCATTCATAGAATTGACTTAAAATTTAAAAAATCTATTAAGAAGACATATATTTACAACATAATTACAAAACAATTGCCATATTACGGCTGAAAACTAAATGGCGTCACTTAAAACTTGAATTGGAGGAAATAAAAGTGCATTCGGCGGTTTGAAAAATTGTAAAAAATTAACCATTTATAGAATTGACTTAAAAATTACAAAATCTATTAAGAACACGTATGTTTACAACATCAGTACAAAACAATTGCCATATTACGGCTGAAAATTAAATGGCGACACTCAAAACTTGAATTGAAGGAAATAAAAGTGCATTCGGCGGTTTGAAAAATTGTAAAAAATTAACCATTCATAGAATTGACTTGAAAATTATAAAATCAATTAAGAAGACATATATTTACAACATCAATACAAAACAATTGCCTCAATGCGGCTGAAAATTAAATGGCGCCACTCAAAACTTGAATTGGAGGAAATAAAAGTGCATTCGGCGGTTTGAAAAATTGTAGAAAATTAACCATTCATAGAATTGACTTAAAAATTACAAAAATCTTTTAAGTAGACGTATATTTACAACATCAATACAAAACAATTGCCATAATGTGGCTGAAAATTAAATGGCGCCACTCAAAACTTGAATTGGAGGAAATAAAAGTGCATTAGGCGGTTTGAAAAATTGTAAAAAATTAACCATTCATAGAAATGACTTAAAAATTACAAAATCTATTAAGAAGGCATATATTTATAACATCAATACGAAACAATTGCCACAATGCTGCTGAAAACTAAATGGCGCCACTCAAAACTTGAATTGGTGGAAATAAAAGTGCATTCGGCGGTTTGAAAAATTGTAAAAAATTAACCATTCATAGAATTGACTTAAAAATTACAAAATCTATTAAGGAGACATATATTTACAAAATCAATACAAAACAATTGCCACAATGTGGCTGAAAATTAAATGGCGCCACTTGAAACTTGAATTGGAGGAAATAAAAGTGCATTCGGCGGTTTGAAAAATTGTAAAAAATTAACTATTAATGGAATTGACTTAAAAATTACTAAAATCTATTAAGTAGACGTATATTTACAAAATCAGTGCAAAAGAATTGCCACAATGCGGCTGAAAATTAAATGGCGCTACTCAAAACTTGAATTGGAGGAAATAAAAGTGCATTCGGGGGTTTGAAAAATTGTAAAAAATTAACTATTCATGGAATTGACTTAAAAATTACAAAATCTTTTAAGAAGACATATATTTACAACATAAATACAAAACAATTGCCACAATGTGGCTGAAAACTAAATGGCGCCACTTAAAATTTGAATTGGAGGAAATAAAAGTGCATTCGGTGGTTTGAAAAATTGTAAAAAATTAACCATTCATAGAATTGAGTTAACAATTACAAAATCTATTAAGAAGACATATATTTACAACATCAATACAAAACAATTGCCACATTGCGGCTGAAAACTAAATGGCGCCACTCAAAACTTGAATTGGAGGAAATAGAAATGAATTCGGTGGTTTAAAAAATTGTAAAAAAATAACCATTCATACAATTGAGTTAAAAATTACAAAATCTATTAAGAAGACGTATGTTTACAACATCAGTACAAAACAATTGGTACAATGCGGTTGAAAATTAAATGGCGCCACTCAAAACTTGAATTGAAGGAAATAAAAGTGCATTCGGCGGTTTGAAAAATTGTAAAAAATTAACCATTAATAGAATTGACTTAGAAATTACAAAATCTATCAAGAAGACATATATTTACAACATTAATATAAAACAGTTGCCATATTACGGCTGAAAACTAAATGGCGTCACTCAAAACTTGAATTGGAGGAAATAAAAGTGCATTCGGCGGTTTGAAAAATTGTAAAAAATTTACCATTCATAGATATAACTTAAAAATTATAAAATCTATTAAGAAGACATATATTTACAACATTAATACAAAACAATTGCCACAGTGCGGCTGAAAATTAAATGGCGCCACTCAAAACTTAAATTGAAGGAAATAAAAGTGCATTCGGCGGTTTGAAAAATTGTAAAAAATTAACCATTCATAGAATTGACATAAAAATTATAAAATCAATTAAGAAGACATATATTTACAATATCAATACAAAACAATTGCCACGATGCGGCTGAAAAAAAAATGGCGCCACTCAAAACTTGAATTGAAGGAAATAAAAGTGCATTCGGCGGTTTGAAAAATTGTAAAAAATTAACCATTCATAGAATTGACTTGAAAATTATAAAATCTATTAAGAAGACATATATTTACAACATCAATACAAAACAATTGCCATATTACGGCTAAAAACTAAATGGCGCCACTCAAAACTTGAATTGTAAAAAATTAACCATTCATAGAATTGACTTAAAAATTAACAAAATCTATGAAGAAGACATACATTTACAACATCAATACAAAACAATTGCCTCAATGCGGCTGAAAACTAAATGGCGCCACTTAAAACTTGAATTGAAGGAAATAAAAGTGCATTCGGCGGTTTGAAAAATTGTAAAAAATTAACCATTCATAGAATTGACTTAGAAATTACAAAATCTATTAAGAAGACATATATTTACAACATCAATACAAAACATTTGCCACAATGCTGTTGAAAATTAAATGGCGATACTCAAAACTTGAATTGGAGGAAATAAAAGTGCATTCGATGGTTTGAAAAATTGTAAAAAATTCACCATTTATAGAATTGACTTAAAAATTATAAAATCAATTAAAAAGATATATATTTACAACATCAATACAAAACATTTGCCACAATGCTGTTGAAAATTAAATGGCGGCACTCAAAACTTGAATTGGAGGAAATAAAAGTGCATTCGTCGGTTTGAAAAATTGTAAAAAATTAACCATTCATAAAATTGGCTTAAAAATTACAAAATATATTAAGAAGACATACATTTATAACAATACAAAACAATTGCCACAATGCGGCTGAAAATTATATGGCGCCTCTCAAAACTTGAATTGGAGGAAATAAAAGTGCATTCGGCGGTTTGAAACATTATAAAAAATTAACCATTCATAGAATTGGCTTAAAAATTACAAAATCTATTAAGAAGACATATATTTACAACGTCAATACAAAACAATTGCCACAATGCTGCTGAAAACTAATTGACACCACTCAAAACTTGAATTGAAGGAAATAATAGTGCATTCGGCGGTTTGAAAAATTGTAAAAAATTAACCATTCATAGAATTGACTTAGAAATTACAAAATCTATTAAGGAGACATATATTTATAACATCAATATAAAACAATTGCTACATTGCGGCTGAAAATTAAATGGCGCCACTGAAAACTTGAATTGGAGGAAATAAAAGTGCATTTGGCGGTTTGAAAAATTGTAAAAAATTAACCATTCATAGAATTGAGTTAAAAATTACAAAATCTATTAAGAAGATATATGTTTACAAAATCAATATAAAACAATTGCCACAATGCGGCTGAAAACTAGATGGCGCCACTGAAAACTTGAATTGAAGGAAATAAAAGTGCATTCGTCGGTTTGAAAAATTGTATAAAATTAACCATTCATAGAATTGACTTAAAAATTAACAAAATCTATTAAGAAGACATATATTTACAACATCAATACAAAACAATTGCCACAATGCGGCTGAAAACTAAATGGCGCCAATCAAAACTTGAATTGTAGGAAATAAAAGTGCATTCGGCGGTTTGAAAAATTGTAAAAAATTAACCATTCATAGAATTGACTTGACACTTACAAAATCTATTAAGAAGACATATATTTACAACATCAATACAAAACAATTGCCATATTACTGCTGAAAATTAAATGGCGCCACTCAAAACTTGAATTGGTGGAAATAAAAGTGCATTCGGCGGTTTGAAAAATTGTAAAAAATTAACCATTCATAGAATTGACTTAAAAATTACAAAATCTATTAAGAAGACGTATATTTACAACATCAATACAAAACAATTGCTACGATGCGGCTGAAAACTAAATGGCGCCACTGAAAACTTGAATTGGAGGAAATAAAAGTTCATTCGGCGGTTTGAAAAATTGTAAAAAATTAACCATTCATAGAATTGACTTAAACATTACAAAATCTATTAAGGAGACATATAATTGCAACATCAATACAAAACAATTGCCACAATGCGGCTGAAAACTAGATGGCGCCACTCAAAACTTGAATTGAAGGAAATAAAAGTGCATTCAGCGGTTTGAAAAATTGTAAAAAATTAACCATTCATAGAATTGACTTAAAAATTACAAAATACATTAAGGAGACATATATTTACAACATCAATACAAAACAATTGCCATATTACGGCTGAAAATTAAATGGCGCCTCTCAAAATTTGAATTGGAGGAAATAAAAGTGCATTCGGTGGTTTGAAAAATTGTAAAAAATTAACCATTCATAGAATTGACTTAAAAATTACAAAATCTATTAAAAAGACGTATATTTACAACATCAATACAAAACAATTGCCACAATGCGGCTGAAAACTAAATGGCGCCACTTAAAACTTGAATTGAAGGAAATAAAAGTGCATTCGGCGGTTTGAAAAATTGTAAAAAATTAACCATTCATAGAATTTACTTAAAAATTACAAAATATATTAAGAAGACATATATTTACAACATCAATACAAAACAATTGCCGCATTGTGGCTGAAAACTAGATGGCGCCACTTAAAACTTGAATTGTAGGAAATAAAAGTGCATTCGGCGGTTTGAATAATTGTAAAAAATTAGCCGTTCATAGAATTGAGTTAAAAATTACAAAATATATTAAGAAGACATATATTTACAACATCAATACAAAACAATTGCCACAATGCCGCTGAAAATTAAATGGCGTCTCTCAAAACTTGAATTGGTGGAAATAAAAGTGCATTCGGCGGTTTGAAAAATTGTAAAAAATTAAACATTCATAGAATTCACTTAAAAATTACAAAATCTATTAAGTAGACATATATTTACAACATCAATACAAAACAATTGCTACATTGTGGCTGAAAATTAAATGGCGCCACTCAAAACTTGATTTGGAGGAAACAAAAGTGCATTCGGCGGTTTGAAAAATTGTAAAAAATTAACCATTCATAGAATTGACTTAAAAATTACAAAATTTATTAAAAAGACGTATGTTTACAACATCAGCATAAAACAATTGCTACATTGTGGCTGAATATTAAATGGCGCCACTCAAAACTTCAATTTGAGGAAATAAAAGTGCATTCGGCGGTTTGAAAAATTGTAAAAAATTAACCATTCAAAGAATTGACTTAAAAATTACAAAATCTATTAAGAAGACATATATTTGTAACATCAATACAAAACAATTGCCATATTGCGGCTGAAAACTAAATGGCGCCGCTCAAAACTTGAATTTAAGGAAATAAAAGTGCATTCAGCGGTTTGAAAAATTGTAAAAAATTAACCATTCATAGAATTAAGTTAAAAATTACAAAATCTATTAAGAAGACATATATTAACAACATCAGTACAAAACAATAGCCACAATGCTGTTGAAAACTAGATGGCGCCACTCAAAACTTGAATTGGAGGAAATAAAAATGCATTCGGCGGTTTGAAAAATTGTAAAAAATTAACCATTCATAGAATTGACTTGAAAGTTACACAATCTATAAGAAGACATATATTTACAACATCAATACAAAACAATTGCTACAATGCAGCTGAAAACTAAATGGCGCCACTCAAAACTTGAATTAGAGGAAATAAAAGTACTTTCGGAGGTTTGAAAAACTGTAAAAAAATTAACCATTCATAGAATTGATTTAAAAGTTAGAAAATCTATTAAGGAGACATATATTTACAACATCATTACAAAACAATTGCCATATTACGGCTGAAAACTAAATGGCGCTACTCAAAACTTGAATTGAAAAAAATAAAAGTGCATTCGGCGGTTTGAAAAATTGTAAAAAATTAACCATTCATAGAATTGACTTAAAAATTACAAAATCTATTAAGGAGACATATGGTTACAATATCAATACAAAACAATTGCCACATTGCGGCTGAAAACTAAATGGCGCCACTCAAAACTTGAATTGGAGGAAATAAATGTTCATTCGGCGGTTTAAAAAATTGTAAAAAATTAACCATTCATAGAATTGACTTAAAAATTACAAAATCTATTAAGGAGACATATATTTATAACACCAATACAAAACAATTGCTACAATGCAACTGAAAACTAAATGGCGCCACTCAAAACTTGAATTTTAGCAAATAAAAGTGCATTCGGCGGTTTGAAAAATTGTAAAAAATTAACCATTCATAGAATTAATTTAAAAATTACAAAATCTATTAAGAAGACATATATTTACAACATAAATACAAAACAATTGCCACAATGCTGCTGAAAACTAAACGGCGCCACTCAAAACTTGAATTGGAGGAAATAAAAGTGCATTCGGCGGTTTGAAAAATTGTAAAAAATTAACCATTCATAGAATTGACTTAAAAATTGCAAAATATATTAAGAAGATATATATTTACAACATCAATACAAAACAATTGCCACATTTCGGCTGAAAATTAAATGGCGCCACTGAACACTTGAGTTGAAGGAAATAAAAGTGCATTCGGCGGTTTGAAACATAGTAAAAAAGTAACCATTCATAGAATTGACTTAAAAATTTAACAAATCTGTTTAGAAGACTTATATTTACAATATCAATAAAAAACAATTGCCATATTACGGCTGAAAACTAGAGGGCCTCACTCAAAACTTAATTTTAAAGAAATAAAAATAACCTGATTATCCTTACAGATGTAAATAAATTTCCTACAAATGCTTAATTTTCCCAGTAAAACAAATTAACGTGTTTTGATGTCTTTTGAATCTCCTTCCAGATCAAACGTCGCATTCCAGCGAATTTACCGCGTCATCGTCGGTGCCCGACGTGTCCTTTATGCGGACTCAAGAGAGCGCCGCGACGCTGTTACGAGCCCTGCACAAGTGTTTCTGGTTGCAGTTTTACAGCATCGGCCTGCTGAAATTGACGGGGGACTGCGCCGGTTTCGCCGGGCCGATAATTCTGAATAAACTCGTCGGCTTCATCGAGGATAAGAGCGAGGAGACGAAGATGGGATACGCCTACGCAGCCGGATTATTTGCCACGACACTAATTGGTGAAATTTTTTTTTAAATACCCCATCCTTAGCGGTAATACAGATAATTATATAAAGGGAAATGTCTAAAGGATTTTTATTCTATAAAGGCTATTAAAAAGAAAAACATTTTTTAGTTTTATCCACTTGATTTTCTTTTGATATAATATACACTTTTCATCAGGAAGTACACTTTAATACAAGTTATATTTAACTTTCTTAACAGTATACTTTTTATTTAATCTAGGCACGTAACACAAGAAATAAACCAGCAGAAAAAAAAAGTACGTTATTGACATCACACACAATTGTGAAAAAATAAGAAATTTTTCTTTGATTAATAATAAGCATTTAAAATATTTGAACACAGGCTAACCATTTATCTTGCTAGTTACTTTCCCTATATAGTATATATGTGATTTTTTAATTTTTTAGTATAATTGTGTTCTGTAAATGATTAAAATATTTTAAGATTATAATTTTTTAATGTCATAGAAAATTATGATTACTTACCATGAATTTTTCTAGCCGCATTCTGCAATGCCCACTTCAACTTCCTGATGTCGATCGTTACGTTAAAAATGCGAGCGGCCCTCGTGACGACGATCTACAAAAAGACCCTCTCCGTGTCCGGAACGGCCCTCAACGCGGCATTTTCTACGGGCGAAATTGTCAACTTCATGTCGACGGACACCGACCGAGTGGTCAACTCTTGTCCCAGTTTCCACGCCCTTTGGAGCATACCGTTTCAGGTACGTTGTTTCAGTCGGTAAGGGCTTTACGTAATATTTTAATTGGCGGTTGCAGCTTGCTGTTACATTGTTTCTGTTGTACCAACAAGTGGGATTGGCTTTTTTGGCCGGATTGGTTTTTAGCGTCATCCTCATCCCAATCAATAAAGTGATTGCGAACAAGATCGGCGATTTGAGCGCGAAAATGATGGAGAAGAAGGACGTCAGGGTGAAGATGATGACGGAGGTGTTGAGGGGTATCAAGACGATCAAGTTGCACGTGTGGGAGGGACATTTTATTAAAGTTATTACAAGTAAGTGAAGTTATAATTAAATCTAGTTATAAGATGGAAAAAATAATTGTGATTTGGATTTGTTCATTTTTTTTAAAGTTTTGGCTGCCAAACTTATAGAGAATCGACATGTTTTTGTTTCCATAATAAATTTCCTAGGTGTCTTATTTATGTTTTTTTTTTAATATTTGTGAATAGAAAATAAAAGAAAATCGCTAAGCCACAGAGAGTAAATTGTGTACAAATCAGTAGAATAGTGTTTAAAATGTCAAGACTGTCAAAATAAGCGAGATACTTTTTGATTGTTTTGTGGTCAAGAAATTTAGGCGTAAAATTAAAACAACAATACTAGGCGTAGTTTAAAGAAGTAAAGATTGGTGATCAAGACAAGCATTGGGCACCACATGTTGTATGTAAGATATGTGAAGGCATTGGAGTTAAGGAACAGGGAAATCCCTACCCTTTGGAATACCAATGATTTGGCTTGTGCCAACAAATCACCATGATAACTGTTATTTCTTAAATTTAAAAAAACATCATTTATCCGAACCTCAAATCTGCAATTAGGCCAATGTCACATATCCAGACGTGCCAATATCTGAGAAACCAACAAATTTTGAAGAGGTTACAAGCAGTTCTGAACCTGAAGTTGATGAAAACATCTATAGCAATGCCAGTGAAATATCAGTTATTTTCCAAGAACTAACTTAACGACTTAGTTAAAGACTTAGCTCTTTCAAAGGATCTTTCCGAAATTTTGGCATTCAAAGTAAAAATTTACTGGCAGAAGAGGTTAAAATCTCGTATTAAAAAAAAAAAAACGCAAGTCTGAGTATTCTGGTTATTTTGAAGAAAGTGGTTGTTTAGTTTATTGCACCGACATTTTCAGTCTGATAAAAAAACTTGGGGCACATACAATACCGATGATTAGAGGCTTTTTATTGATTCTTCCCAAAGAAGCCTTAAAGCTGTTCTCTTGCACAATGGACATGTTTTTTCATCGGTACCTGGGCAACCGACAAAAAGCTACGAAAATCTTAAAGGACTGCTTGAAAAAATCAAATACAATGATCTCAACTCAAACACATTTTTAGAATTTGTAATAAGACCTTTTGAAAGAGTAATGATTCCCTTAAAATTGAATTTCATTTCAAAATTAGTTTAAAACAATGGACGCATTATTCTCAACCAGTTGAAATCAATAATGTCTATTGTCAATTGTTTGTGGGTATACTGATTTTGATATTCTCTAAAATTCTACTGTTTTGGAATTTGTAACAATCCCTCGTGCGAGACATTTTGCCTAGTCGTTTAAACAAAATGACCAAGATCATTTGAAGACTTATAATATTTTTTTACGAATCATCATCATTCTCTAAACAATATCTTTAATTTTAGAATTTTATGATCTAAAATTTTCCACCAATTTCATTTTAGGTTTGGAATTGTTTCTTCTATTTTCACTAATTTATTTTTCGAGGTCGAACATTTTCTGGAAATTGCTACAATGTCTGTTTATTTCTTAAACTCTTATTTTAAGGATTTTCCATTAATTTTTGCTTAATTTTATTGATCTTTTTTTTAATTTCAAGAATATCTTTTCCAGACTTTTCAAATTTTCTTTTAAAATTGTTATATTATTTTAAAATTTTACAATAATCTATCTCCTTAAATTTGAAAGATTCTACAATTTTCTGCAATTTCTTTCTCCGAATTTTCTTGAAGAGTTTTTTAGAATTGAACAAGAATTTTTTTGACATAATTCGACAGAATTCTTGCTACCAGATTTCCTCAATTTCCAACATGTTTTTTTTTTCTAGATATCTCTAGAATGCGTGTTAAAAAAATCAGGAGAAGAAATTACGAAAAAATGTTATAAACCTCAAAAAATTATTGAAAGTAGATAAATTAAAAAAATACATTTATTTATAAATTTCAAAGTTCTCATGAAAAAAATTGAAATTTAATGATAATAAAACCATTTTTTCATAGTTTAAATTAATTTCAAAATCAGTTGAGATTTTTTAATAAGTCCTTTTGAAAGAGTAATGATTTTCCTTAAAATTACTGATCATTGCAAAATTAGTTTTTAAAAACTGGAATTTGTAATCAAATCTCTTGCAAGAGTTTCTATTTTTTTTTTAAATGACAGCTAAATACATATTTTTATTTTTTTCAAAATAATTCAATTGCATCAGTTTTTTGTTTTGTATAATTTCAATAAAAATGTTGTTATAATTTTTGTCGACTGTTTTTTCCATTATTTAAAATTTCAATTGTTTTAAGGGATATTTTAAAATGTTACTAAATTTTATCGAAAGATTTTGAATATATGGTTCCATCAAGAAATTAGCAGAAAAAGTATTGAATAGGATTTCGAATGTTTTTATAGACAGAAAACTCTTTTACTACACCTTTAAAATGGTTTTTAAGTTTTTTTGTAGATTTTTTTGTTTGTTTAGAAAATGTAGAGCTTGTTTTTACAGTTTTTCAATTGTTTTTTTCGTAAAATGTCACATATTTTCAAGCAAGTTTAAATGTTTAGAAACTTTTTAACGATTTTTAAAACAATTATTTCATTGTTTTTTGAATTATCATTGAATTTTTGTTTAAATGGTTTTCAACTTATTTTGAAAATTGTTTTTTGATTTTTATTTTATACAACTCTTCTTATAGAATAAAACCTTCTTTGCTACATATTTATTCAAACTTTTTGTTAAATCTATAGCCTTTTTTTACAGATTTTCAATTGTTTTTTTTAATTAAATGTATATGACATTTCAAAAGAAGCTGAAATTTTTGTTGTTTTAACAATTTTTAAGACATTTTTTAATAGTTTTTTTAACTGCAATCGATATTTTGTACACTTTTTCTACTCTGGAAAATTTTAAACATTTTCATTAAAAAATTCTGTTTTTAAAAATAAGAGAGAATTGTTTTATTACAATTTTTTTCTTATAATATTTCAATTGTTTAAAGTGAATATTTTTCCGTTAAATGTTATATATTTTTAAGTAAGTTTATTTTTTTGAATGGTTTTCAAGGATTTTTAATTGTTTTGTTCAGTTTTTCTACTTTTGGTAAATTTTTTAACATTTTCATTAAAAATTTCTTTTGTTTTTAAACAAATTTCAAACTGTTTCTATCATTTTTCTCGTAAAACTTTAAGCTTATTTTCTCTGTCAATAAGATTTCAATTATTTCTGTATTTTATTTTTGAAAGTTTTCAAATTTTCAATTGATTTTGTAAAATTTAATTGTTACAAGTGAATTTTTTATTTTTATTTTTTTTTTAGAAAAATTACAACTTTTTAATTAGATTTCAATTGTTTTGCAGCTTTTTTTGTACAATTTCAATTCAATTTGTTTGAAGTGAATTTTAAAAATTGCTATTTTTCATTGTTTTCTAATACAAATTTTTATTGTGTTTTTCATAAAATTCAATTGTTTTAAGTGGATATTCAACATGAATTGAAAAATCTCTAATTGTTTTTCTTTATTATTTTTTAATTTCTAAAATTTCTTGAAATCTTAAAATTGTTTTATTATAGGTTTCGATTCTTTAGTATAGTTTTATGATTTAAATGTTTTTATTTTTCAAAAATGTATCATTTTTTACTACAATTTTAAATTCTTCATCTTTGTATAATTTCAAGTGTTTTTTGTTATTAGAAAATTCATAGCCTTTTTAAAAATATTTTCATTTGCTCTTTTTTTGAAAAATGACACCGATTTTTAAGCATATTATAATAGGGTTTTTAAGACATTTTTTTAATTCTTTTTAAAAATTTTTTTATTAATATTCTCATTAACAAAATTTTAACATTTTCATTCAAAATTTCCTCTCTATTTTAAATAAATTTTAAATTGTTTCCATCAGTTTCTTTTCTAAAACTTTAAACACTTTTATTTTCTCTATGTTTATTGCTTTTTTTTAGTTTTTTAGGTTAAATTTTTTTAAGATTTTTTTTAATTTTTACTTATAACCAATTATTTCTTTAACAACTTTTCTACTTTTTTCCAAAATTTAACATTTTCATTAGAAATTTTTTGTTTTTTAAACACTTTGAAATTTAAAATTGTTTGTAAAATCTTAAACACTTAATTTATTTTAGTTTCCTCTGTTTCTAAAACAAAATTTTAATTGTTTTCATCATTGGTTTAAGTAAAATTCAATTGTTGTCAGTGATTTTATATTTTTGTTTTAGTTAATAATATATATTTCTCATAAAATAAGTATTACAAATGTAAAAAAAAGTGTCAAGATAAAAACATAATTTAGGAAAAAGAAAAATTTAAATGTAAGTCAAATACAAATTTTGGCGAAACAACAATAATTTACAACTTTTATTAGATATCATTTGTTCTTTCAGTATTTTTGTACAGTTTTATTCGTTTAAATCTTAAACTTTATTAACGTTCTTTTATATTTAATTTTTATTGTATTCAAATGGACTTCCGTTAAATAAATAAATAAATAAATGAATTAATTAATTAATTAATTTCAGTTTTTTATATAAAATTTCAATACTTTCATAATAAATTGTTTTTTTTGTAAAATTTCAACTTTAACTTTTTTTTTGTAAAATCTCTAGCCTTTTACAGATTTTTAATTATTATTATGATGATGCTTTGGATTTTACATATTTTTTTTCATGCAAATTTATAATTATTATTTGTAGAATTAAGTTGTTTGTTCTTCAATTTTCAATTGTGTTTTGTTGTGTAAACTTTTGAACATTTCGATTAAAGTTTTCTCTGTTTGTTTTTATCATTTGGTTCTGTGAAATTATTCTGAATTTACATTTTTGAATTTTCTAATTGTTTTTTCCAGTTTTTTTTTACAAATTTAATTGCTTTATGTTAAGTTTTGGAGTTTTTTTTTACTGAAATTGTTTAATTTTTTTTTTTGCACAATTTGATTGTTTTGAGTAATTATGCAGAAGTTCAAATGTTTCATTGCAGATTTAAATTGTTTTTGTAAAATTATAATTGCTTTAAATAAATGTATTAATCGTATTTTATTTTAATTTCACGAATTAAATTTTGTACTTATTTTCACTAGTTTTAATGTCACAACATGTATTATATTGTATAAAGGGGTTTCCCGTTTATAATAATAAATAAAATAAAAATAAAATTACACTTGTTTTTCTTTTATGAAAATTCAGAATTGTTTGATTGGACATTTCAAATGTTATTTTTTTTTCAGTTAATTTTCTTTATAACGTTTCACTTGTTGGTTTGTTTTTAAAATTTAAACAATGTATTAAAGTTTTCTTTCTTCTTTAAACACAGCTTTCAATTGCTTCCATATGTTGTTTTAATTAAACTTAAAATAAAAATAAAAATTTAGAAATATTAATGATTTTAAGCGAATTTTTAAAATTATTCTTATTTTTTAATTTGTAACTGTTTTTTTTTGTCGCTTAAATTTATAAAATTTTAATTGTTTCAACTGTTTTATTACAGTGTTTTATAAGAAAATTTTGAAATGAATTGGATTATTATGGATTTTAATTGTTTTCTCACTTTTATTTTTCATAAAATGTCAATTGTTTCAAGTAAATTTTGAAATGTTTTATTTATTTTTGTAAAATTTTAGTTGTTTCAAGTGAATGTTGTGTTTTCAATTTTATTTTCGTATAAAATTTCAATTGTTTTAAGTGAATATTCAAAATATTTTTATTGCAGATATCAATTGTATTATTTGATCACTTTTTATTTATAAAATTCAATTGTTTCAACTCTTTTATTAAAGTTGTTTTTTATGAACATTCAGAAGTGTTTTATTACGCATTTAAACTATTTTTCTCAGTTTTTTTATTGTCATAAAAGTCCAATTGTTTCATGAGAATTTTGAAATGTTTTTTTTTAATTTACAACTATTTTTATTACATACAGGTTGAGTTTTTTTTGTTGTTCTCTGACTCTAAATATATTCATAATAAAAAGTCCTTCCTTGTGAGTGATTTATTTCATTACAGGTGTTTGTCCATTTGTCTTTTTTGTACTCGAAAATTAATTTATGATTGTCTTGTTCTAGAATATTTTTTAAGTTTTTACGTTTATGTAAAATTTTTAATAATTTCATTAAGAATTTCCTCTTCTTTCAACAAACTGTCAATTGTTTTTTTGTAGAATTTTGAACTTTTTAATATAACATATGATAAGTTTTATCTATATTTTCAATTGTTTTCATTTGTTTTTCTAAAATTTAATTTAAAAATTCCTATTGATTTTTTTTTCAGCTTGCAAAAATTAATTTTGACATTACTTTTTTTTTAAATAAAATTGTTATATTGCAGATTTTAAATGATTTTTTTTAAATCTCAATTAACTAAACCTTATTTAATGTTTTAACTGAAACCCTCACTTATGTTTTACTGATTGGAGGGTTTGATAGAGATCACCCACCCACCCTGCATATACATGATAACTTTAATTACTAATCGTTGATGATTTTTCTGCTAAAAACAATCAAACCCTTTATGTAATAAAAAAATAACACAAAGTCAATTTTTTTAGCTTTTTTTTTAAATATTTTCAGCTGCTATTTTTTTAATGTCCCATTTTAAGGGTTTTCAGACGATTTACTTTAATTATTTCTTTTATTAACATCAAGTTTTTCATTAAAAATCAAAAATTTGTGAAATTTTTTTCTATTCAAATGTTTCTATGTTTTTTATGTGTTTTTTTTAATGCATAAATGTGTTATAATAGGTTTCAATTGTTTTTAAAAACTTCTAATTGGTTCAGTTTTTTTTATGCACATTTATAATTGTTATTTGTAGAATTAATTATTTTTTTCTTCAAATTTCAATTGTTTTTTAATTTATAAAATTTTGAGCATTTTGATTAAAGTTTTATTGTTTTTTTTACAAAAATTTTTCAATTGTTTTCATCATTTGGTTATGTGAAATTTAATTTTTCTAAGGGAATTAATTTTAATTTTTAGAACTGTTTTGGAATTGTTCTTTCAGTTTTATTTTTTGTACAAATTATTTGTTTTAAGTGAATTTTAGATTTTTCTAACATAAAATTATCTAATTTTTCTCGTAAAATTTCAATTTTTTTTAAGTGAATATGCAGAAGTTCAAATATTTCATTGCAGATTTAAATTAAATTGGTTTTGTAAAATAATAATTGTTTTTTATTACAATAGTTTTTCCTTTTCTGAAAATTTCGAATTATTTTATTAGAGATCTTATTGTTTTTTTCTCAGTTAATTTCCTTTAAAAAGTTTTAAGCAGATTTTTTAAATTTTTAATAATTTTGTAATTTACAACTGTATTGTCGCTTAAACTTATAGAATTTCAATTGTTTTAACCGATTTATTACAGTGTTTTATTTTTTAAATTTAGAATTGGTTTATTACAGATTTTAATTGTTTTTTCAGTTTTATTTTGCATAAAATGTCAATTTTTTCAAGTAGATTTTGTAACGCTTTATTTATTTTTATAAAATTTTAAGTGTTTCAAGTTAATGTTGTGTTTTCAATTTTTTTTTTTTCGTATAAAATTTTATCTGTTTTAAGCGAATATTCAAAATTTGTATTTTAAAGTTGTAGAAGTTCAAAAATGTATGTTTATTTTCACTACAATTGTTACGGATATTCAAAAGGCTTTTATAGCAGACTTCAATTGTATTTTTTGATTAGTTATAATTTATAAAATTTCGATTGTTTCAACTGTTTCATTAAAGTTTGTTTTTTTTATGAATATTCAGAAATGTTTTATTACGTTTTTCTAAGGTTTTTATAATCATAAAGTTTCAATTGTTTCATAAGAATATTTTTTTAATTTACAACAAGTTTTATTATATACAGGGTGAGTTTTTTTTTAGTTGTTGTCTATTGGGGATCTCGGAAACTATAAGATTGATAAATGCTTAAATGGGGAAAGATGTGTAGTTTTAAGAGACGAATAAAATTGCTCTTTCGTGGTTTTCAAAAAAGTTAAGGGTAACTAGATATTTTGAAAAAAAAGTAAAAAGTGTCAATTTTTACAAATCAATTTATTTCAGTTATTATTACAAATATATACTGTTAGATAATTGTATGCAGATTAATATTTTATTATTATTCAGGAGCAAAATGTAAGTTTGCGTCATATTTCGGAAAATAGTGGCGATAAAAAAATTCTAAATATATTTTATTAATCTGCATAAAATTATTTATTTATTTATTTATACACGGTTACACCTTTTGTACAATATATAAACAAAAATTATCTCTAGAGATCAATAACTAACACTAATTTTCAAAAATGTATAATAATACACATAACAAAAATGAACACACAATTTACTGCTCAAGTAGAAACATAAAATTTATTCTTGATAATTCCGACTTGAATTTACCAAAGTTCAAAGAAAATAAATTATCTAAACCTTTGCCTCTTACAGTTTTCTTTTATCTGCTATAATAACCGAGTTATATAAATATATTGATTTGAAAAAATGACACTTTTTATTTTCTATGAAAATATCTATCTTTGGCTTTTTTAAAATTTTGAAAGTGGAATTTTATTCGTCGCTTAAAACTACACATCTTTCCCCATTTAACCGTTTTTCCATCTCTTATAGTTTCTGAGATCCCAATAGAGAACATCTAAAAAAAACCCACCCTGTTTTACTACATATTTAACAGCAATTTACATGTTTTTTTTTTTAAATCTGAATTGTGTTTTAAGTTTATAATATTGTTTAGATTGTTTTTTTTTTTGTAAAATTCTATATATTTTAAGCAACTTTTTTTATCATTAATTTTTTACACTATTTAAAGAAAACCCTTGCAACAATTTTATTTTCTGCCTTTCAAACAAATCTCATAAATTTATTCTATTTTTTGAACATTTTTATGTTCTCTGTTTTTTTTTTATACAAATTGTTAATTGTTTCATGTTTTTTTTTTTTATTTGTAAAACTTTAAATATTTTTTTTCTGTGCTTTGTTTTCCTTAAAATTCTTTAATTGTTTCTATTTTTGTTTTTTTTGAAAATTTACTGCCATTATGAGAAAAACTATTTAAATATTGTAAGAGTTGTAAATTAAAACAAAAATCAAAATATCACCTGAATGGATTCAAATTCTATAAAAGAACTGCACAAAAAAAAACAATTGAATCGTGTTTTTTTTAATCACATTTCAATTGATTTTTGTGTGCATAGAAAAAGTGTAAATCAATTTTTTTGTAATATTTTGATTTCAAATGTTTTTTTTAACGTTTTTCGTGTAAAATTTTAATGGTTTTAAGTGAAAGAAAAACTAAAAATCTAACCTATTAAGAACATTCGAGATAATGTGTAAATTAAATATTGATTTACAGGTGCAGTATTGATGAAAATAAAAGAAAAAAACTTGAAATTTTAACAAAAACTCAATAAATCTTATATTTTCTTAATTAATCCAAAAAATACTCTTTTTTTTAGTTGTTGTCTATTGGGGATTTCGGAAACTATAAGATAGATAAATGCTTAAATGGGGAAAGATGTGTAGTTTTAGGAGATGAATAAAATTGCTCTTTCGTGGTTTTCAAAAAAGTTAAGGGTAACTAGATATTTTGAAAAAAAAAGTAAAAAGTGTCAATTTTTACAAATCAATTTATTTCAGTTATTATAACAAATATATACTGTTAGATAATTGTATGCAGATTAATATTTTATTATTATTCAGGAGCAAAATGTAAGTTTGCGTCATATTTCGGAAAATAGTGGCGATAAAAAAATTCTGAATATATTGTATTAATCTGCATAAAATTATTTATTTATTTATTTATTTATTTATACACGGTTACACCTTTTGTACAATATATAAACAAAAATTATCTCTAGAGATCAATAACTAACACTAATTTTCAAAAATGTATAATAATACACATAACAAAAATGAACACACAATTTACTGCTCAAGTAGAAACATAAAATTTATTCTTGATAATTCCGACTTGATTTTACCAAAGTTCAAAATAAATTATCTAAACCTTTGCCTCTTACAGTTTTCTTTTATCTGCTATAATAACCGAGTTATATAAATATATTGATTTGAAAAAATGACACTTTTTATTTTCTATGAAAATATCTATCCTTGGCTTTTTTTAAAATTTTGAAAGTGGAATTTTATTCGTCGCTTAAAACTACACATCTTTCCCCATTTAACCGTTTTTCCATCTCTTATAGTTTCTGAGATCCCAATAGAGAACATCTAAAAAAAAACACCCTGTTTTACTACATATTTAACAGGAATTTACATATTTTTTTAAAATTTGAATTGTGTTTATAATATTGTTTGGATTTTCTTTCGATTGTTTTTTTTTTTGTAAAATGCTATATATTTTAAGCAACTTTTTTATCATTAATTTTTTACACTATTTAAAGAATTTTTTTTTCTGCTTTTCAAACAAATTTCATATTGTTTTTATTCTATTTTTAGAACATTTTTATGTTCTCTGTTTTTTTTATACAAATTGTTAATTGTTTCAAGTATTTTTTTTTATTTGTAAAACTTTAAATATTTTTATTTTCTCTGTTTTTTTTTTTCCTTAAAATTCTTTAATTGTTTCTATTTTTGTTTTTTTGAAAATTTACTGCCATTATGAGAAAAACTATTTAAATATTGTAAGAGTTGTAAATTAAAACAAAAATCAAAATATCACCTGAATGGATTCAAATTCAATAAAAGAACTGCACAAAAAAAAAACAATTGAATCGTGTTTTTAATCACATTTTGTGTGTATAGAAAAAGTTTAAATCAATTTTTTTTGTAAAATTTTGATTTCAAATGTTTTTTTTTACGTTTTTGGTGTAAAATTTTAATGGTTTAAAGTGAAAGAAAAACTAAAAATCTAACCTATTAAGAACATTCGAGATAATGTGTAAATTAAATATTGATTTATAGGTGCAGTATTGATGAAAATAAAAGAAAAAAACTTGAAATTTTAACAAAAACTCAATAAATCTTATATTTTCTTAATTAATCCACAACATACTCTAATAAATAATAAACTAAACAATAAATATCTTCCCGACTAGTCGCAATCAATTATAAATTTATCTAGCGTACTCTTGACCTACCTCAATAGTCTACGCATTAAGGTAGGTCAGGAGTACGCTAGGTTAAGATATTGTATATTGTGGTAGGTCAAGAGTACGCTGGCTAAAGCAGTGGGGAAATCATTACTTTAGCCAGCGTACTCTTGACCTACCACAATATACAATATGTTAACCTCGCGTACTCCTGACCTACACTAATGCGTAGACTATTGAGGTAGGTCAAGAGTACGCTAGACAAATAAACTTGTGAAAATGTAGTAATTCAAAACAGTTGATAATGCGTTTTATAAATTGAAAATTGTTGAACATTCAGCTAAAAAACTATTTTAAATTCATTCAAAAGTTTCTTAAAAGTATTACAAATTGCTCTCTTCTGCATTTAAACCATTTTTTCTGCTATTTGGAAGTAATTTGTTAATATGTGTAATTTTAAAAAGGAAACCGAAGATAAATAAATAAATGTATGTTAAAAAATTACAACGAATTCTTTCTTCTTCACTCAACTTTAGCAAAATTTCTCTTGGCAGTCTTACAAAGTTCTCTGCTGCTTTTAAGCTACGTATTTTTTTCAACCTCTTCTCGCAGATTTAATCTTCACTCAAAAATTCTAAGCAGAAATCAGATTCGATAGTTTTAGTGAAGATGATTTCAAAGATTGTTATCATAAAGACTATTAAATATGAAGTTGGTGTTGATCAGAATAGTTTTTTTATCATACAGACTATTTAATACAAAGGAAACTAAAATGGGACATTTGCATTCTTAATTGATTGTAGTCTTTTGTTCTTCTCGGACGTATTCAGTTGATCTAATTGTGTAAACCCAAACAAACTCCTCCGGCCATTCTTAAACGCCATGAATGAGTTTATCTAAAACCCGTCATCATCAAACAGTAGGCATATGCATAAAGCACGTACAAAACGACATCTCGAAACAGTCCACGCGTACCTATTTTATTTATATTTACGCACCAGAACACAGGGCATAACTCTTCTAGTAAATACCCTGACGATTATTAGGATTTAACAGTTATTTTTACACAGCCTACAAATACATACACACACAAAGCTCTCGCGTCTCCGCGCCACCGATTAATTCAGGATCAGGTGACACGAGGTATTTTTACCGTTATTTATTGTACTTGAGAAATTTAAATTTTATTTATATTAAAATAACTGTAATTAATTAAAATAATAAATTTTATAAGAATAAAAATAGTAAGATACATATAATAACATCTTACTATTTTAATTTAATGTTTATATTTTTATAAAATTCATTATTATTCATGATTATAGTGTAGTCTGAGACGTTTTTAATATCTTTTTGTTTTGTATATTAGAAATCCGAGAAGCCGAATTGAAATACCTGAAGGGTCGCAAGTACCTAGACGCCCTGTGCGTCTACTTCTGGGCGACGACGCCCGTCCTGATTGCCATTTTAACGTTCACCACTTACGTCCTGATGGGGAATAAATTGACGGCGGCCACCGTTTTCACCACCATCGCCCTTTTGAATATGCTGATAGGACCATTAAACGCGTTCCCGTGGGTCCTGAACGGATTAACCGAGGCGTGGGTCTCCCTCAAGAGGATACAGACTCTTTTGGATGTGAGTGATTTTTCGTTTTCAGCTCTTAACGGATCGGATTTCGCGTGCGTTACGCTGTTTTTTTTTTCCATTTAGCTTCCAGATTTGGATATGAAATCGTTTTACAATCAGGAAATCATCCCACCGGACTCCAAGTACGAGTTGGTGATTAGGGACGGGTCGTTCAAATGGGATAAGGAGTTGACGCGAGAGGAACGACAGTTGCTGCACGCTTCCAAGAGTCGGAATATTAAAGATAAAGGGAAGGGGAAAAAATCGCGTTCTGCTGATAGCTCGGTTGGACATAGTAGTGGCGGAAACGAGTCCAATTGCTACGAGTTTCAAGCTAAAAATCTTAATTTATCGATAAAAACAGTAAGTGGAATTTACAAATTAATTGTAATAATCTTGGATATAATTTATATCTGGTGATTAATTTTTAGGGTGAATTCGTTGGGATAATGGGAACAGTCGGTGCCGGCAAGTCATCAATACTGAACGCCATAATGGCAGAACTGACGAAACAGGGCGGACAAATAGCTGTTGCAGATCTCGAAAGGGGTAAATTATGATTAATTATACACCCCACCCACCCGACGTTCCCATTAATTCCGTTACTTTTTGCAGGCTTCGGCTACGTTTCCCAACAGCCGTGGCTCCAAAGGGGAACGATCCGCGATAACATACTCTTCGGCAAAAACTACGATGAGACGAGGTACATTTCGGTGGTGCAGGCCTGTGCCCTGATGGAGGACCTCGCCGAGCTGGAGGAGGGTGACCTGACCAGCGTGGGCGAGGCTGGGATGACGCTGTCCGGCGGGCAGAAGGCGAGGATCTCGCTGGCGAGGGCTGTATATCAAGATAAGCCGGTGTATTTGTTGGATGATATCATTTCCGCCGTTGATACAAGGGTGGCGAAGCATATTTTTCAACACTGCATTCACACCCTGCTGAAGAAGAAGACGGTGATCTTGTGCAGTCATAACGTACAGTTTCTTTCCAGGGCGGATCGGATTGTTTTGATGGAGGATGGCTTGATCGTTAAAGATGGTAAGTTACATTTAAACCTTAAACACAAAATAATACTCTTAGTTACTTTGTTTGTTTAAATAAAAAGTAACTAACAAGCGTCGGATTAATCTCGAATTCTAGAATCTTAGATTAATCGCTATTTATTACCGTATTTAAGATTATATTATATTATTATTGGACGCGTTTTAGTCTGATCCGAGGATTAATCCTCAATCTCGGATTAATTCGCGACTATTATTTGTGTTTTATTTTGCATTTCAAAATTTATACCGAAGTAAAAGCTTCAAATAACAACAATATTAAATGTTAAAACTCCACATGTAATAGTAAAAGATTTACGAGGAATAGTAGGTAAGTAGTACCGGTTTGCGCCGTGCGGAGCGCTGGCGAAGAGTGTGGCCGCTTGATGTGTGCCAACATGTTCAGGTTGTCTTTGTGTAAAGTTACATCACGCTGAAATTGATTGTGCTCTTCATATGAGTGTTTATAATGTTTAAAAAAATACCGAATGCCGCCAGTTGTGAAGAACGCAAGAAATACACGGCCTTGCGATATTCATCGTCAGTTGAAATGTTATTGATGAGTCCTTTGTTTGGCCTAAAGTTAAAAAACTTTTAATAAGAGATGAAAAAATTATACAGTTTGAAAGGAAGACATAAACATCTATAGTATTTTATCTGCAGCCAATTATGGTTAAAAAAAAACAATACATTCTTGTAAATTTTAATAGAATCATTGAGAAGAATCGATTATAAAAGGTCAAAAAAGAAAAATATTAAGGACTAAAGATATTTGTAAGAAGAAAAATGAAATTTATGATTTAAAAACTACAAAGGAAAAGTCTTCGATAATTAAAAGTCAAATCATGGAAGAATTCTCCTCAATAAAATTAGGAATAACAACTTTTAAGACTTTAAGATAAATATTAAAAGGAGTCAAAGGAAGAAAAACAAAATTATTACTTTAAAACTCTGTAAGATTATGACGAGAATATTAGCTAAACTAAGATGAAGAAAAAACTTTTCACAAGGAAATAAATCAGATGAAAAATAAAAAATATACTTTTACTTAGTTAATATCACAATGTTTATTAAATAGTGACTGCAGTTTCGATCACTATTTAATAAACATTAAACATTAACTAAGTAAAAGTATATTTTTTATTTTTCATCTAATTAAAATGTATCACGAAGTAAGTGCCTACAACCTCAATCAGTTGAAATAAATCAGGATTTGGACGACTTTAAATTGAAGATTTGGATGTATTTGAGGATATCGGAAGGAATTTATCAACTGCTTCTGGTCTGTATATTTCGATCTCTTCCTTACGATTCTTCTCAATCTTCATAAATATATTAGGAAAATTTGGAAAAGAAGAAAGAAATATTTAAGACTTTAATATAAAGATTAAGAAGAGCCAAAGGAAGAAAAACAAATGATTAGTCTAAAACTCCTTAAGATAATGATTAGAATATTAGCTAAGCTAAGGCAAAGAAAAAACCTTTCACAAGAAAAATAAATCAGGATTTAAATTGAAGATTCAGATGAATTTAAGGATATAGGAAGGAATTTATCAACTGTTTCTGGTCTCTATATTTCCACCTTTTGCTTACGATTGTTTATAATCTTCATGTAATATATTTAGGAAAATTCTGAAAATAAAAAAAGAAACATAAAAATAGAAGAGACCGTAAAGTTATTAGAAGAATTTTCAGGTTATTTCTGATTTTAATCTTTAAAAGCCTTCAAATGATTACCTTAAATCTTCGCCCAATAGATCAAGTGTAATTTTAAGTAGAAGTATTATACATTCTTCTTTTCTAACAAATATTTATAATCTTTATTCAATTGATTACAAAGAAACAAATAGATAAACTAGATATAGCCAAAAAATATTTGGACTAATGTTGTAAGAAGATTTATGCTTTGACCTTCCTTCATTTAACTTTGGTAAATCTTCTGACGATATTAAAGAATTTTCTTCCCTTTTTGACTATATTGCCTTCTTCTTCTTCTTCTGTTTCTTTGTAATCTTCGAGTGGAAGAACATAATTTGTCACTAACTCTGCCCGTGTTTCTTCTTCTTTCTTTCGGCCAAAATTTTATGTATATTTTTGTAGTTTATTTGTTTTTTTAATGTATTTTTCTAAGAAAGACGACCAAAGATGTAAATAAATAAATAAATAAATAATAGATTAAGAACAATTTTAAGAAGAAAGAAATATATAAACCAGAAAAGAGGAACACCTTTAAAAAAGGTTAAATGAAAATAATTTTTAAGTTTTTATACCACTATTTATTGTATAATATACACAAACAAAGTTTACAATATAATATATAATATTGTAAACTTTGTTTGTGTATATTATACAATAAATAGTGGTATAAAAACTTAAAAATTATTTTCATTTAACCTTTTTTAAAATGAACTACCACATAGTAACGGTCGCTACCATCATTTTCAGGAACACCTTTATTTAATTAATAGATTAAGAATAATTTTAAGAAGCATCATACATTCCTCTTTTCTACAAAAAGTTTATTTATAATCTTCAATATATTAAGGAGAAATATATAAACCAAAAACTTATCTGCGATTTCTCTTAGATTTGTGCTCTGATCTTCCTTCATTCTGCAAATCTTCCTCTGGCAATATTAGAGAGTTCTCTGTCCGTTTAAACTATAATCCCTTCCTCTTCTTCTTCAAATTCCTTATAATCTTCACCTAGTGGATAGAAGATAATTTAATTGAATTTAATTTAAGAATATCTAAAAGCAATCATAATTTCCTTTTTTCTTCTAAATATTTATAGGCTTTGTCCAATACATTAATTAAGAAGAAATGAATATATAAACCAGGAGTAGCCGAAAAGTTCTTTATGACTTGTATTACAACAATTGTTCCACTGAAGAAAATTTTATTACTACTAAAAGGCTTATACATAAATATAATGAAAAACGAAAACAAACCAAATTATTATCCAAAATTAGTGTAGCAACTCTCACAGAAGAAGATTATATCAGTCGAAATGAAAAACATTTTTTTTTGTATTCAAGAAAATGTTAACTAGAAAAATTGTTTGCAAAAAAGAAGAAAATTATAGTTTGAAAACAGAAAAAAGAAAATTTATTTGGTGTTGAAGGTGAGGCTTATCTTCAGGAAAAAATCGTGTAAAGATTTTATAAAGTAAGGATTGAAAAAAGACAAATAAAAAAAAATTCTTAGAAGAAAAAATAAATATATAACCTAAAAGCTTCAAAAAAAACAACGTAATTATTTAATAATAAATAAATAAGGAAACAAATTTCTTTACATATTTATAAATGACAACTTTGTTGAGTTTTGAGATAAAGATTATGAAGAGGCAAAAGAAAAAGGAAAATATGCATGTTTGTGAATGTGAAAAAAAGATTAGAAAATGTCAAGCATTTAAAAAAATTAAGACTTTTAGATGAAGGTGTAAACTTTTAGAAAAATATGAGCCTTGCCCCAAAAATAAGAAATAAAGCATTTCATCATACAACTATCTTTTGGACTATACTAATTTTTCTCTTTGATTCTGCAATGTTTTTTTGATTATTAGAAAAGGGTTTAGGATGAAATAAGAAATAGAGCATTTCATCTAACAAATATCTTTTGATATATTGACTGATGAGCCTGTTATATGTTGAAAATTCATATTCACTTGTTTAGTTGTTGAAGTAAAACACTTAAATTTTCAAAACACTTTATTGCCTGAAGAACACAGTGTGGCGAAACAATTGTTGCGTTTCCAAAAAAGCAATAATAAAGTGTTTTGAAAATTTAAGTGTTTTACTTCAACAACTAAACAAGTAAATATCTTTTGAACTATACTAATGTTTTCTCTTTG
This sequence comes from Ontholestes murinus, assembly GCA_963969525.1. NCBI lineage: Eukaryota > Metazoa > Arthropoda > Insecta > Coleoptera > Staphylinidae > Ontholestes > Ontholestes murinus. Next base: position 66,140,791 of record OZ018395.1, read on the forward strand.
ATTCTACAATGTTTTTTTATTATATTTTTCTAAACTCTTCTAATTTTTTTCTTAAATATTATCGACGCGTATTTGATAGTACATTTGTAAGTAAAAAAAAGATGAATTATGAAAAAAAATGAACGAAACGCTAAAAAAAAGAACCCTTTGAGATTGTGGTGAGAATTTTCCAACATCTGCAAAAAAATTGTGGTTGTGGAGAAAAGGTTAGAAAAAGTCAAACAAGAATATAAGCATTTGAAAAAATTAAGACTTTTAATTGAAGGTAAAAAAAAACTTTGGAAGCTTACGAGGCTTGAATCAACAGAAAAGTCTTCAGGATGAAATAAAAAATAAAGCATTTTTTTCAAATACCTTCAATAAGTAGAAGTTTTTCTTTCTTTAAATCTTCAAAATGGTTTCTTTCTCAATGTTTCTATTGAAATTTCCAAAATTCTTATTCTCTTGTTTTTATTCTTATTATTCTTGTTTTCTTATTTTCAAGTTTCTTGTCGGTGTTTAGTTGATAACAATTAAAATCTTTCTCTCTTCAAGTTCTTGGAAATTATCTTTGAAGAATTTTATATGAAGATGAAAAAATGTTACAAAAAGAAGAAGGAAATAGATAATAAATAATAATAAATAATGTAGCAAAAAACTCTCTAATTAGTCAAATATCAAATGATAAAAAGGCATTTTTTCAAACGACAGTTTTTAAAACTAAAGAAGAAAAAGAAAATGATTAACGAAAGATGATCTTTGAAATTCTTTTCTGTGAAGACAAAGAAATATTGAAAGAAGAAGAAGGCAATGCAGACTGAAAATATGAAAAAAAAAACTCTTGAAGATTTTGACATTCAAATGACAAAAGAAGTATTTTTCAAATAACAATTTTGAAACATTCCTAATTACATTTAGGATAACCTGAAAGTAGCAGAAATTGATAGTCGAAGAACAGCAAAAACTCTTTCAGCATTGTAGGGAGAACATTGGCGAAAGTAAAATAAGGAAAGAAGCATATTTCATCAATAATTGTATGTAAAAAAAGTCGAAGATAAATAAAGATGATTAGGAAAGCAAAGAAAAGAAGAAAATGTTCAACGAAAGTCAAATGTAGACAAAGGAAACTAGTAAGAAAAAAAAAACGATAATTTAGAGGCAGATAGAAACTTTTTGATAATGCAGCTGGAGGAGAAACGAACAAAATTCAAATGAGAAAAACAGCATTAAAAACTTGTTTAGAATAATTGAGTTACGCGAAGATGTTAATAACTTGATTGAAACCCATTCTTCGCTATTTTAGTTGTAACCAAATGTAAATTTCGCATATAAAATGACAATTATAATCAATCATAATGATAGTTGCGACCGTTTTACTGCGTGGTAATTCATAACAAGTGTTTTATTCAGTTTTAATTATAATCAAATTAAAATCTTACGTATAAGTAAAGACTTTCCTTGGAGAATAATATGGAGAAAAAAAATAAAAATAAATACACTAAATGCAGAAGAGAACAATTTAATACAGTTGAGATCAGTTTTGCGAAAATTAAATTTCATAAAAATAAGTTTTAAACCTTTGAACTACAGATTAAAATTTGTTTGAAGAAGAAGAATAAGTTTTGAAATGATAGAACAACTCATTGAGAATATGAGAAGAAAATTTTCTAAATTCACAGGGTGAAAAAGGCTTTGAATTAAAAAAAAGATTAAAATGAATGAATGAAAGTCTTGAAATAACAGATTGCATGGAAAAGATTACATAATATTCATTTTTAAAATGATTTTGCGAAGAAGAATAAAAGAATAAGCATATTATTTATTTTTAACATAAAAACATCTTCAATTATTTAAGAAATCATACACACAAAATATTTTAAATATTGACTTAGTTTACATAATGTATGTCACTATTAATCTCCTTGAAGAAGCATCGAGCATAGTTTAAATGCAGTATATAATTCTTTAAAATCGCTAGAAATTTGCCAAAGCATTTTTTTCATAAAAATAAATTTATAAACCACGAGTTTGAAGAAAAAGTCTTTGAAATGAGAAATAAATCGTTTTTTTATCAATTAATTTTTAAATCAGCCGATTTTAACGACTTTTAGTTAAAAATTAGAAGAGAAGAAGAAGAGGAAAACGGAAATATTTTTATCAAAACGTAGCAGAGACATTTTTAAGGTTGTCTAGAGAAGATTTTCTAAAGATACATGAAGAAAAAGCATTTTTTCATTAAAAAATAAATAAATTTGAAGCCTTTAAATTTGAAGAAACACTTTTTGAAATGATTCCAGGACAATTAGCTCAAGTCGAGTGAAGCTGAAACGTAGCAAAGAAACTTTTAAGACAATCAACAGAAGATTTTGTAAAGAAAGCATTTTTATAAAAACAAAATTAAACGCTTCGAGTTAAAGATTAAAATGAGTTAGAAGAAGAATATCAGAAAACAATGTTAAAGTGATTTCAGGAAGAAGTTAAAGTCAAATGACTTTACAAACTTTAAAAGTAACGGCTAGATTTCCTAAAAATAATGAAGGAAAAAGTAGTTTATCATAAAAATAAATATGCAGGCTTTGAGGTGAAGGTGAAAGGTCCTTGAAATGATTTCTTGAGGAATATTACCGTATGCTAAGTGAGGAGTAGTTTTTTTTTATTAAACTTAACAAATGATGATCTTAAACCCTTTTAAAATTAAGAAATACTGTAAGAAAAAGTAATTGAAATTTTAGTATCAAAATGCAGGAGAGAAATTTTTAAGGTTTTCGAGCGAAATTTTTCTAAAAATAAAGAAGAAGAAAGCATTTTTTCACATAAAAAAATTGAAGGATTTAAGTTCAATGTTAAAATGAGTGACATATAAAGAATAAGCTTTGAATTTGTAGAAAGATGTTTTAAAATGATTTCAGGAAGAAGATTGGTCAAAATTAAGTGAAAAATTGATTGACATTTTTGCAAAATAAACTTATAAAAGACGATTTCCTTGAATTAGTCCAGGGAGGTGTAGTGTATTTTCTTTTTTTGGGTAAAAATTGAGAAGAACTGAAAGGAAAGGAAAATATGTAGTCAAAATGCAGCAGAGTAATTTTTATGGTAGCGAAGAGAAGATTTTCTAAAAATAAATAAAGTAGAAATCATATTTTCATAAAAATTAATTTGAAGCTTTTTTACCTCAAGGTTAAAAAAGGTTAGAAGATGTAGAATACGCCTGGGATTGACTATAAACTTTTTGAAATTATTTCATTAAGATTATCTAAAGTCACGTGCGGAGTATTTTACAAAAATTCAATTTTGAAACTTTTTGGATGAAAATTAAGAAAAGAATATGTCAAAAATATAGTCAAAACGCAACGGAGAATTTATTTCCTAAGCAAAGCATTATTCTAAAAAATTAATTTTGAAGGCTTTAAGTTAAAAATTAAAATGAGTTAGAAGAAAAATAATAAACCTCGAATTATCAGAAAAACATTTTTATTTACATGATTCCATCAGGAGAAAAAGTTAAAGTCAAGTGATTAATATTGTATTTTTGTACAAAAAAAAAACTTACAACTGGCGATTTTGTGGCATTTTAGAGAAACTTTAAAAAGAACTGAAAGAAGAAAGAAAGGTAAATATATAGTCAAATTTCAGCAAAGAAATGTTTAAGGTCGTGAAGAAAAGATAGAGGAAGAAAAAAGCAAAATTTATTTGAATCTTTTTAGCTCAAGGTTAATAAAAAAGAATGAGCTTCGAATTTGCGGGAAGACTTGAAATGATTTTATGAGGAAGATTAGCGCAAGCCAAGTGAGGAATGGTGAATTTTTTTTCGCAAAACTTACAAATGACGATTTTAAAGACTTTTAGATGAAAATTGAAAATAATTTGAACTTGAGAAGAAGAAGGAAAGGAAAATATATTGTTAAAATGCAGCAAAGAAGATTCTAAGATAGTCAAACGAGGATTTTCTAAAGAGAAATGAAGAAGGACGCATTTTTTTCATAAAAGTACTTTTTAAAGCCCTTAAAGCTCAAGGCTAAAATAACTTAGATGAAGTAGAATAAGCATAGGATTTGCAGAAAACTCTTTGAAATCATTTCAGAACAGATTATTTTAATTAACTAGCGCTAATCAAGTGAGGAGTAGTGTTTTTTTTCAAAATATTTACAAATGATGATTTTAAATGCTTCTAGATGAAAATTAGAAAGAACGGGAAGAAGAAGGAAACGGAAATATATTAAATTTAAAAATACGAAAACATTTCGTGAATCTACAACAATGAGTCTTACTAAGACTACAAAACAAATTAATTTGAAACAACTACTTCTCTAGGAAATATATTGTCAAAGCGCAGAGAAATTTTTAAGTTTGTCTGGGGAAGATTCTTTAAAGATAAACAAAGAAGAAAGCATTTTTTCATAAAAATAAATATGAAGGCTTTGAATTAATATTATATGAAAATTAAGAAAGACTGGATGAAAAAGTAAACGAAATTTATTATTAAAATGCAGCAGAGAAATTTTTAAGATTGTCAAGAGAAGATTTTCCAAAAAATAAAGAAGATCAAAGCATTTTTTATATATAAATAAATTTTAAGATTTTGAGTTCAATGTTAATATCTATGAGATGAAGAAAAATAAGCTTCGAATGTACAGAAAAAGTTTTTGAAATGATACTAGCAAGAAGATTAGTTAAAGTGAAGTGACAAATATTGTATTTCAGCTGTCTGTGCTCTTTATGTCAGTGTCTATAATGTTCAATAAAATAAAATATGCTGCCAGTTGTGAAGTTATAACTATTATTAGATTTCTCAACGCAAGAAATGTGTGATTTTGCTATATTATTTATTTATTTATTTATTTACGACTTTCTTTAAAAAAATGCATATAAAAATTAATTACAAAAACATACGAAAAATTTTGTACCGAAAAAGTACGGGCAGAGTTCATAATAAATTATGTTCTTCCACTTTAAACCCATTGGCACCATAATATTGGAAATGTTATGGATGAGTCGTTTTTTTCGGCCTAAAGTTAAAAAAACTCTTAAGAGAAGAGTTTAGAAAGCAAGAAGAAAGTTCTCTCTTGTTGGAGGTGAAAATTATCTAAAGCCAAAAGATTTTTAGAGTGAAAAAAAAAGATATTTGTAAAAAGAACATAGAACTTTCAGAAGGAAAATCTTTGATAATTGAAAGCCAAATGTGGAAATATATATTTTTCAATTTAGAAAATAAAATTACGAAGAGACAACAAAAGAAAAACAAAATGATTATTTTAAAATTTGCAAAATAAAACACTCTTTAAGATTATGGTCAGAATATTAACCAACCTGAAATGATGAAAGAAGCTTTACATTTCGCAAAAAAAATAATTCATAACTTGGACGACTTAAAATTGAAGATTCAGATGAATTAGAAAGATATATGAAGGAATTATCAATCTGTAACTGTCTATAATTTTCCTCAGATTCTCCTTAATCTCATTTTTCTTCTCATTTTAATCTTTCTAAGACTTCAAACTTATTTAAGAAAAAATGCATTCAACATTAGTAAATCTTCTTCTAAAGAGTTTCTTTATTATGAAGCTTCGGAAGAAAAAGAAAAACGTACAAGGTTGTGATTATAGAAAAAGAATAGAAAAAAGAAAAAAGCATTTAGAAAAATGAAGACTTTTAAATAAAGTTGGGATCAACAGAAAAGTCTTTAGGATAAAACAATAATGAAGCATTTCTAATAACAAATATTTTTCGACTGTAGTAATTTTCTCTCTCTCTGGTTCTTCACGAAGTTGGAAGAAATAAGTTGTCCTGGCTACGAAACCTTCGGGAATAGTCCCATACTGATACGACTTGCGCATGATCGGATCGAGTATAGACATATGGTGGCCAACCTTCTCCGAGAAAGGAAAAAAAAGAAGATTATTCACGATCGTTTCTTTTCATTTAGTTTTCTAAGCTCTTCTAATTTTTTTCTTAAATGTTATCGACGTTTATTTAATAATACATATTTATCGAATCGCTAAATCTAAAATTTGCAAAGCAAAACCTCTGAAAATTTTCCAACACCAGCAAAAAAAAAAGTTTGTGATTGCGAACAAAAGACTACAAAAAGTCAAACAAGAATATAAGCATTCGAAAAAATTAAGACTTTTAAATGAAGGTAAAAACCTTTGAAAGAATACGAGGCTTGAATGAACAGAAAAGTCTTTAGGAAATAAGAACTGAAGTATTTTTTTAAATACCTTTAAACTGTAGAGTTCTTTTTTTCTGCAATTCTTCACAATTATTTCTTTCTCAACGTTTCTATTGAAGTTTTCTAAATTCGCCTAAATTCGTTTTTTTTTCTTGAATTTGAATGTTGATGAAGTTTAAAATCTTTGGAAGAGGATAGATCTTGAATTAACAAAGAGTCTTTATATAATATTTTTAATTTTAAGAATTTTTAAATGATGAAGATGAAAAAATATAAATAAGGAGGAAATATAATCCAGAGGCATTTATATATTTTAATGAAGAGAAGCAATAAACAAATTTGGATACATTTTGAAAATGAAATAAATGAAAGAAGAAGGAGAATATATAGTCTAAAATTATAAATCCATTGGAGAAGAAAGCTTTTTCTACAAAATCCTTGTAATTGATATTTGAAAACTTTTATGTGAAGACGAAGAAACGTTAAAAGAAAAAGAAGGAAATGTGAACTAGGCTAAAAGTGACAAAAAAACTCTTAAAGATTTCGGCAATCAAATGATAAAACAAATAATTCCTATATTATATTACATTTAAGCTAATTCTAAGTTTTGACGCAAATTTTGTACATATACATAACACTTTGGAATAAAGAGATATTATTATTATTATTATTACGTAATTATGTTTGTACGGTAATTGCTATAATTTATGTATAATTAAATTAATTTTCGTAAAATAGGATTCCGTAATTAAATTTAAATTCAAAACTTGTTACTATAGTTACTATACCAAAAAAGTTATTTGTTTTATTTTTAATTAGATGCAAAAACAGCAGAGAATCATATAAGACTGCCAGGAGAAGTTTTGCTAAACTAAAATGAAGAAGAAACAAATTCTCTTAAATAAATAAGATTAATTTACTTTGAAATAACAGAATCAATAGTTTATATGCAGAAGAGATCAATTTAACACCATTGGGAGAGGTTTTGCAAAAATGATTTGGAATTATTCATAAAAATAAATGTTATAGCTTCGAACTATGAATTAAAATTAGTTAAAAGAAGAAGAATTAATTTTGAAATAACAGAAAATTAAAATTTAAAATTACGAGAAAAAAATAGTCTAAATTCACTGGGCGAAGACAGCATTAAACTTTGAAAATATCTCCTCGAGATTATATAAAATTCCGTTTTTAGAATAATTGTGCGAAGAAGAAGGGAACATAGTCAAAATGCAGTAGGTAACAGGAGAAGATTTGGTGAACGAAGGAAAAATATATTGTTGAAAGGCAGCATACATTTTAAAAGTCGCAATGAGACAAAAAGTCGGTTAGAAGAATAACTCTTGAATTATAAAAAAAAAACTTTTTGAAATGATTTTAAAGAAGATAAAGTTAAAGTCAAATGAAGAAGATTGTATTTTTTTACAAAAAAACTTACAAATAGCGATTTCAAAAGGAATTTTGTAGTCAAATCGTAGAAGAGAAATTTTTAATATTATGAAATGAGGATTTTCTAAAGATAAATAAAGATGAAAGCATTATTTCATAAAAATAAATTTGAAAGCTTTGAATTCAAGATTAAGAAAAATAACTTACAAAGACGATTTTAAACTTTTCACATGAAAATTCATAAAATGAATGGGAGAAGATTTTCCAAAAGCTTTGAATTTTGAATTAAAATTAGCAAGACGAACAGAATAAACCTCGGAGGAGGAAGTTTTTTTTTACAAAATAATTACAAAATGACGATTTTAAAACTTTTAGACGACAATTAGGAAGAACTGGAAGAAGAAGTAAGGGAAGTACATGGTTAAAATGCAGTTGAGAAATTTTTAACATGTTCAAGAAAAGATTTTCTAAAAAATAAACCAAAAAAAAGCATGGTTGCATCGTAGTAGATTTCAAGGCTTTGAGCTCAAGATTAAAAAGAGTATAAATTAACCCTCAAATTAGCAGAAAACGTATTTGAAATTATTTGAGGTAAAAGTCAAGTGAAGAACATTGTAATTCTCTACGAAAAAGACTTACAAATAGTGATTTGAAAATTAAGAAGATCTGTAAGAAGGAGGAAAGGCAAATATAGTATTTGAATTTGAAGGGATCTCCTAAAGTTACCTTTTTTTACTTTTAAGAAGAGCTGGAAGAAGGTAAGAAAATATATTGGAAAAACGCAGCAGAGAAATTTTAAGATAGTCAAGAGAAGATTCTCTAAAGATAAAGAAACCATTTTTTTTATTAAAATAAATTTGGTCTTTAAGCTCAAGGTTAAAATAAACTAGGAGAAGGATTATAAGCCTTAAATTAACAGTAAAACTCTTTGAAGAGATTTAAAGAAGAATAGCTAATGTCAAGAGGAGAATATTGTATTTTTTACACAAAAAAACTTGTATATGATGATTTTACAGCCTTTTGGATGAAAATTAGGAAGAATTGTAATAATAAGTGAAGAGGAAATATATAATTAAAAAGCAGTAGCGAAGCAGATTTTCTAAAGATAAATGCAAAATAAATTTTCAATAAAAATAAATTTGATGGCTGTGAGCTAAAGGTTAAAGAATAATATGAAGAAGAATAAACGTTGAATTTGCAAAAAAAAACTCTTTGTAATGGTTTCAGTAGTAATCAGCTTATTTCGAGTGAAGAATGGTGTACATTTTCACAAAAAAATGAAAATGACGATTTTAGATAAGAAATACAAGAGCTGGAAAAAGGAAAGAGAAATATACTGCCAAAATGCAGTAAAGAAACTTTTGAAATTGCTAAGAGAAGTTTTTCTAAAAAAAATTGAAGAAGAAAGTATTTGCTCGTATAAATAAATTTGAAGGCTTGAGCTGCAAATACGCGCTAATTTTACGTAGTGATTATTAAATTATACAAATAATTTTACGGAATTAATTAATTGAATATTTTTACTTTTACATATTTCAAAACTGGCGTTTAGTGTTAATTTTCTTCTGAGTATATTTTGATTATGTTATAGTAATTGGAGGGTGGGATAGTGGCCACCCACCCACCCTACATATAAATTTATTTTTAAGCTCTTAACACTGTTTTAAATCCAGTAAATTCTTCAACTGTAAATGTGTTGTTATTTCTGGAAATGAATTCAGTGATTGGGGTTTAAGTATTATTGTAAAAACTGTAAACCTGTTGATTTTTTTTTTGAAAACAAAAACAGTAATTGTGGTTTAAATCCAATGTATATGTAGGGTGGGTGGGTGGCCTCTATACCACCCTCCAACTAGTAAAACATACGCATGAGTTTTGGTGAATAATTATTAAAGTAATTAAAGAATTTATTAAAGAATTTATTTCAAAATCCTTCGATTATGATATAGCAATTGATATCTCGAATTTGCGGAAAATCTCTTTGAAATAATTTAATGAAGAAGATTAGAGGGAGTCAAGTGTGGAATAGTGTTTTTTGATGAAAATTAATTTAACTGATTTTAACCTACAAATTTATTTTTAGCAAAATTGGTTTCTACTTCATTTATCTTTTAAAAATTGGAAGAAGGAGAAGAAATGTATTGGCAATACGCAGCAAAGACATTTTTAAAGTATTTTTCATATAAATAAATTTGAAGGCTTTTAGTTAAAGAAATTGAAATGACGAGGCGGATGCATGATGAAACTTCATAACACATTGAAATAATTTAAATTTCACACTTAAACCCTTCTAACTGTGTTGTTTGGTTTCATTGTATAATTTTACTTTTTTGTTAATTTAAGGTCCACCCGCTGAAGTACTAGCAAACATCGACGACCTATTACCAATAGACCTTGAATTAGGCGAGAACATACAATCTTCCATTTCGGTGATGGATAGCATTCGCACGGAACCGAAACAAGACAACGACAGTATTTTGAATGAGGAAACTCATGAGACCGGTACTATCCGCGCCAGCGTTTACGGTTCGTACTGGAAAGCCGTCGGCCATCTACTAAGTCTTTCCATACTGTTATCGATGATACTGATGCAGACATCGAGGAATATGAGCGACTGGTGGTTATCTTATTGGGTGACCACGGCCGAGATTAACGGCACGAATGTGACTAACTCTCTCTTCGTCGTCTTCAACTCAAATTTACCGATGTTTTCGATTAAGCAGTACCTTTACATATATTGCATATTAGGGTTTCTCAATTCGATATTTACTCTATTGAGGGCGTTTCTGTTCGCGTACGGAGGCGTCAGCGCTGCTGCTAAACTACACAAGGCTTTATTGAGGAATATTATTAAAGTAAGTAACACATTTATTTCTTACAATCTATTCATTTTTTTAATATTTTCAGTCGCAGTCAACATTTTTCGACATATCACCGCTGGGCAGGATTTTGAATCGGTTCTCCAGTGACACGTACACCGTGGATGATTCATTGCCGTTCATAATGAACATACTGCTGGCTCAATTTTTCGGTCTATTAGGTTAATTTAATTAGTTTTCTTTAAATCCCGTTCGTAAAACGTGATTGAGTTGTGTTCGGCTTTTAGGCGCGGTTATTATTACACTTTACGGTTTACCATGGCTGGGTCTGGTGCTGGTGCCACTAATTCCGGTTTATAGCTGGCTGCAGAATCATTACAGACTGACCTCGAGGGAACTGAAGAGATTATCCAGTGTCACACTGTCTCCGGTTTACAATCACTTCACAGAATCCTTACAGGGTGAGTCAATTTTTTTGTGTGAAGTAAGAAATGATGTTTCATATTATTGTTTTTCGATCATTACCGATCATTTTCAAAGTACGCACAGTCTGCTGCTTTTCTATGCATTTTATTCATCACGTACGGTATTAAAATGTTGTTTGACGTGGAACAAATTATAGAAAACGTTTTAAAGTCCCACTTCACGGGCAAATTGCGTACTAAAAGTTGTAATTTATGCAGGCTTATCAACGATACGGGCTTTCCGGACACTAAAACGTTTCAAACGAGACAACGAGGAAAACGTTGAAGTTAATCAAAAAGCACAATTTGCAAGTCAAGCAGCTTCTCAATGGCTCGGATTAAGATTACAGTTCATCGGGGTGGCGATGGTTACGGGCGTGGGGATGCTAGCCGCCATCCAGCATCAATTCGACGTCGCCGATCCTGGTACAATATCAATTTTTTTTATTAATATTATTCTTCAACATTATTAAATTTATGCATGATGGGAATTGATTTAGCGTAATTTCGCTTTTAAAGGGTTGGTGGGCCTGGCAATTTCGTACGCCCTATCGGTGACGGGTCTCCTCAGCGGTGTGGTTAACGCTTTCACCGAGACCGAAAGAGAAATGATCGCCGTCGAAAGGGTCGATCAATACATCAAGGAGGTACCATCGGAGAGGGCGAACTTTATAATGGATCCTCCTTACGCGTGGCCCAGCCAGGGAGTGGTGTCTTTCAACGACGTCTTCTTGAGATACAGGTAAAATCCATTAAGACACACGTACGTAACACATACGCGTTCACCCCTTTCCCCTGTTTGGGGAACCTCTCACGACCGCTAGTCCTTCTCATCCTCCTCATTCAGTTTCCCGCACTGTAAATCACACTTTTGAGTGGCTGCACGTCGGGAAGGGGGTGAACTGACTAGTTTTAAGCACGGGGGAATGTTTCTGCTTGCTCTATGGTGTAAATTTATAAAACTGGATGGAATAATATTTAGAGAATAACTTATTTTTTTGCATGATTACACTCCTTCAATTTTGTATATATTAACTCATTTATATTTTACGTAATCATATAAAATAGTAATAATTTCAATCTGTACAATTGTATTGATTTAAAAATCAACCAATTATTATTAATTATTTACGTTTGTAGAGAACATTTACTTCCAGCCTTGAAAGGTATCAGTTTCGAAACGAGGCCGGCCGAAAAAATCGGCGTAGTCGGTAGGACCGGCGCCGGCAAGAGCTCTCTACTGGTGGCTCTTTTCAGGCTGGTGGAAATTTACCAGGGAGCGATTACCATAGACACCGTTAACATCTCACATATTTCTTTAGCTGCGTTAAGGTAAATGTATATGTTTCCAAACGACTACAAATGTTTAACCGCTTTTCTTTAGGTCAAGGCTCTCGTGTATTCCGCAAGAACCCTTCTTGTTTTCAGGTACGGTCCGTGAGAACTTGGATCCGTTGGACGAGTTCCGTGATTCGGAAATTTGGTCGGTTCTGAGTCGTGTCGATCTGACGCCAGTAATTAAACGGTTGGGTGGGCTCAGCTACGTCGTCTCTGGTGGTGGGAAGAATCTATCAGCCGGACAAAGGCAGCTCTTTTGTCTTGCAAGAGCTCTTCTTCATAACGCAAAGGTAGGAAATAATAAATATAAACTTTTTGAAAGAAAAATAATAAGTATACTAGGTTCAGTTCTTTCTGAGAGTTGTAGTTATGCATAAACATTACTACTTTCCCTATATGGTATATATAAGGGAAGTTTTTTTACTTAGAGAGAGTGAGATAAAAGAAAAAAATATTAGTTGTTCAGCATGGAATTTTCTAACATAGAATTTTCAATGTTTATAAACCTCTAAGCAAAAGAAATTAATAATAATTAGAAATTTTCTAATTTTTAATTTTATTTGTCAATTTTTAAATATTCACTTTGTGGTACACCTTGAATATCTTTATAAAGTGGTAAAATAAAGTAATCGATGGGCCGAAAGACCAATGGACGATAGCCCGTTCACAAATAAAACCCAAATTGTAAATACTATTATTGTAAAAGGAAAAATAAATGTGAATTACGATATCTTTTATTATTGTTTCAAAGTAATCGTATTTTCTTCTTCATGTCAGTTTTTAGGTATTTTACCACATGAAATTTTCATTTGAAACATTTTTACATATAGAATTTCCAATGTATAGAAATTGCTATACATAAAAAAATCAATGCTTAGAAATTTCAATGTTTAGACATAAATTTTTTAATTGCAATTAGTTTTTATGCATTTTTATTTAAAGGAAAGAAGATTTTTGTTTAATATATTAATAAAATCAACATAGCATTATTTTTTAAACCCGAGAAAATAAAACACTATCAGGAATTGAACTTTTAATTAAAACCCTCGCCTATATTTTACTGATTGGAGGGTGGGTTATAGGTCACCCATCCACATATACATACATGATAACTTTAATTACTAATTGTTTATGGATTCTAATAAAATCAAAAACTTCAGTTTCACATTCCTTTTAACTTTTGTTTGAAAAGTTATGTAATATGTTGAAAATTTTATGTGAAACTGTTGTTTTATATCTAAAATCCATGCGGAGCAAATTCCTAAAAATGACTAATTATTAACCATTCAATTTATTATGCATAAAAATCTAAATATTGGAAATTATATGCAAACAAGTTTTTTTTTACGATAAAAATTTGAAAATTTTGTGTTAAAAAATTATGTGCATACAAACAAATGAACATTTAAAATATTACATTTCTATAGATTAAAATTTCTAAACATTAATTTTTTGTGTAAAGCAGTTTTGATGCATTGAACATTCTATGTGTAAAAATTATTTTATATTGACAATTTCATGTAGAAAAACATCTGAAAATTGGGTTTTAAAACTTGGTTTTTTTATGTATAAAAATGTCTAAATAAATAAATAATTAAAATTATATGTATAAAATGTTTCTATATTAAAATTTTATGTAAAGGAAGATATGTTCTAAATTTTATTTTGTTTTGTAAACATTCAATATTTTAATTTAAAAATATATGTTTCTCCAACTATAAATTAAAAAAAAGAATGCCTATATCTGAGATTTCTACTTTAAAATTTTTCTAATCATTAAAATTGCTAAACATTGATTTTTTTGTCTGCAGCAATTTATAAACATTAAATATTCCATGTGTAAACTTTGTTTTATATTGAAACTTCCATGCGGAGAAAATTAAATTGACAATTTAATAAATATTTAATTTTTTATATCTATACATTGTAATTTGTAAGGATTGAGTTTTTGTGTATAACAATTTCCATATATTGGAAATTAAATATGTAAAAGTTAATTTATATTAAAAATTTGATGTTTAAAATTCTAAAACTCTAATATTTTAGGCAGATAGATAGATAAATTTATTAATCCAATTACATTGTATAAACATGTCTAAATATAAACGATTCTATGTATAATAAATTCTTTGTATTGAGAATTTTATGTCAAGGAATTCCTAAACATTAAAAGTTCAGCTGAAAAAGTAATATTTTTTTCTAGCTCTCCAAATAAAAAAAAAAGTTATTGAATTTTTAAATCTGAGATTTCAAATTTTTCTAATCACTGAAATTTCTAAACATTGACTCTTTTATGTACAGTAATTTTTAAGCATTGAAAATTCTATGTGTATACTTTATTTTTTATTGAATATTCCATGTGGAGAACACTTAAATTATTGAAGATTTTATTAAACAAAGCAAACAAATTATACGACAGTGGTATGAACGTAATCATTAATTTAGTAAAAGTTTTTCATATAATGTAGTGATTGGAGGGTGGGATAGAGGCCACCCACCCACCCTACATATACACATAAACTTAAATTCCTTACCGTCTCGCAGTTTCCAATAAATTTAATTACAAAATTTTTGTATAAAAAGGAAATTAAAAAGGTAAAATATATGAGTGAGTAAATAAGTAAAAATTTGATGCATGATGGGTGGGCAGACTTTAAATCTAAATTAGATAAGATTAGCTATAGAAGGTCATCTATATTTCAAATTAAAATTGCGTTTTTAATAATTTTACCACTTGCTTCTTTGTTAAATTGATTTTAGTTTCATTCTTTGTTAATTGTTTTTATTACAAACAAAAACAATAATAACAATTTTTAAAATGTCTTTAAAGATTATAAAATTCTAACAATTTATAATTGTTGTTATCTTCGAATTATTAATTTTAAACTGGCTTAATCGATTGTCAATTGTTTTTTATTACAATTTTTAAATAATTGTATTATCTTTCGGAGTACTAATATTTTTATATACTATTTTTTGGTTTTCCAGCAAAATATGTTTTAACCTAGAACTTTCAGTATTTAGAAAATTCTTTACATAAAATTTCCAATACAGAGATGTTTTTATACATGGAACCTTTAATATTTAGCCATGAAATATTAAAGCTTAAAAACAGTCGACTTTTAGATTTTTTAACATACAATTTTTAATATAAAGAAAACATACATAAATAAATTCTAATATATGAAAATTGTTCAACACAAAAAAAACATAAACGCTTAGAAATTTTAATGTAGAGACAAAAAAACATAATTGGGTTGTTTGAGTACGTGAAAATGCAGGCATGAGTAAACATGAAAAACTTATTTAATTCTCAATTTATGGAGTTTTTTCCGCATGGAATTTTCAATATAAAATAAGGTATACACATAGAATTTTCAATGTTTAGAAATGATTGTAGCCAAAAAATAAATTCTTATGAATTTTAGTAATTAAAAACATTTTAAGGTAGAAATCTCAGATACATAAATTTTTATTTTTTTTATTTGAGAATTGTTAATGTTTATAAATTACTATATATAACCTAAATTGTTTAATGTTAACTAGATTTTATCCATAAAATTTCTTAACAGAACTTTTCAATAATAAAAATGTATTAAAAAAGAAAACACGAAATTATTTCGTAAATCTACAACAAACTTTCAATCATTATTAAGAAATTTCTATACATTAAATCTTCAATAAAGAAAATATTTTATACATAAAGTTACCAATAATAAGACATAATTATGTATAAATTTCATTCATTAATTCAATGCTTACTAGAATATTCACACACATGGAATTTTTCGATTTCTAAAATTAATTAAAATTTATAACTGTTTTCACTATAGTTTTATTGGTTTCTGATAAAGTAAAATAAATGTTTAAAGCAGAATCTAAATCTAAATTTTTAAGAAAATTATAAAAGGTTTTTTTATAAAAAAATTAAACAGTTTAAAAAATTGACAATTTCTTTCACCATTTTTTACAGTTGTTTTCATTTGATCCAATTAAACTCTCAATTGTTTGGTTTTTGATTAAATTCCAACGGTTTTAAAGTAAATTTCTAACTTTTTGGAAAGTTTATTTTTAACTGTTCAAAACTTTTCTATTATTTTTATCAAATTTTAATGTTTAAAAAATTAAATTTTCAATTTTTCAACATTTTATTAAAATTTCAATTGTAAAATCTATAATGAAAACAAATTTAGTCATATTTTAATTGTTTTTGTAGAATAACACATTTTTTTTAGTTTAATTTCTATCCAACTGCTTTTTTTTTATTTTGAAACAATTTGTTAACAGTTTTTACAAAAATGTTTTAATTATTTCTGATTTTTTTTAAAGTAAATTTTCATTTGTTTCGTTTAAGAAAATATAAAATAAAAAATCAGTTAATCAATTAATACTTTCTAAGCTACACTCATGATGTAACTAGTATTTCGCAGGGTTATTAAAATTATGACACTTGTTGCCAATAAAAACATGGTACACAAGTGTCATAATTTAAATAACCCTATGAAAAAATCCACTGTTTTCTACAATTGTTTAGTTTTGTAACTGGAGATGATTCTAATAGTGTGCTGTTGTCAAATAATAAAATATAATTTTCAATATTTCGATAGAAATTTTGTATTGAATTTTATAATTAGAAATTGTGTCTAAAAAAAGTAGAAAAAGAAAAATCACTCAGCCAAACAGATGGATTTATTGAAATTCTTCAAAAGTGGAAAAACTGTTGAAAAAATTAATATAAATTGTCTAGAAAACAAGTAGTCTTAATAAGACTCATTTGTTGTAGATTTTACGAAAATATTTTCGTGTTTTTTTCTAATTATTGTCTAAAAGACATTAGAATATTTGAAAAAGTTTTGTAGTGATTCCTGATGAAGGAAAAGTGCTTGAATATGAATAAAAGTAATAAAAAATATTGAGAAATTGCTGAAAAATTCTAAACATTTCAATTTCAAAAATCCGAATTCTACAAAAAAAATTCGCAAACTGGATGAGAATTTTATTAAAAAGTGTCTTATAGAAAAAATCTGGAATATAAAAAATGTATACTGCAAATGAAGAGAAAATTATAGCAAATTGGAAGAAATTCTTTACGAATAAGAAAAGGTCATCAAATTTTGTGAATTTTTTGGATAAATCTCAAAGTTGTATAAACAAACTTTTAGAAAAATACTTAATTGAAAAATTCACTATGTTTTAACTACAAATATTTGTAGTTAAAACATAGTGAATTCAGTCTAAGTATGGATTACCACGTAGTAACGGTCGCAACCATTCTCTTTCTTAAATTTAACTGTGAAAAAATTCAGTCTGAAAGAAGAAGAAAAATTTATTGGAGAATTTAAGAAAATCCAAAAAAATAAACTGATAGAGGGATTATTGATAAATATTAGAGCTATTTAAGGAAATTTTTACAAATATTAGAAGAAAAAAAGCAGAAAAACTCGGCTTATATAAAGCAAGAAATGGTGGCAATCTTCCTAGGAAAGGCAAGAAAATTAAAAAAACTTTTAATTATTGTGGTCTATCAATAACAGCCACAGACCTGTTTCGATGTATTTTGGATCTCATCACCGTAACGCAGAGACGGGGAATTGAGATTTGTTAACATTTAAATTGATAGAACAATCAAATTTTAATTGCAGAAAAATTTAGAAATTAATAGAAAAAAATCTCTCAACTTGGAAAAGAGTTTCATTAGGGAATCTATAAAATAGACTGCAATATTTAATAAAAAGATATTCCAAAGAATTAGTAATATTGAAGCAAATTTTCACAAATTGTAAGATATATTCTTAAAGAAGAAAATATCTGAAATCTTCCTGTAAAATAATAAGTAACAATCAACAATATAAGAAATAATTGCTAGAAAATGTTACAACTCTCGAATTAATAGAGGATTTTAAAAATACGAAAGTTTTTTTTGAAAATGTTTAAGCCTTGAAGTAAACTTTTTCCTAAAAGAGAAATTTATTTAAAAAATTAATAAACAAAGTCAGAAAAAAAACCTAAAATATTAATGCAAATTAATATAGACCCTTGAAAAAAATATTCGTAAATATCAAGAGAAATTTCTAAAAAGGAAAATTTTTGGTAAATTCCATAAGTAAAATTTTTGAAGAATGAAGAAGGAGACATGATTAATTTGTTTTATCACTTTATTTGTGATAAAAGAAAGTAATCGTGTTTTCTTCTTCATTATATTCAAGATGTACCACAAAAAGTAAACGCCTCCACAATTTTTGAAGAATTTCTGGGAAATTCCAAAATTCTTCAAAAATTGTGGAGGCGTTTACTCTGTGGTACATCTTGAATATAATGAAGAAGAAGACACGATTACTTTCTGGGAAATTCCAAAATTCTCGAAATAGTAGAAAATTCAAAATATCTGAAAGCTAAAAAGTTTAAAAAGCTTTTTAAAAAAATTAGGGAAAGTGTAAGAAAAAATACTGGAAAAATTTAAAAATAAAAATTCTTGAAGGCAATTTTCATAAACTGGAAAAGAGATTCTTGGAGAAGTAAAAACAAATGAAAAAGTCGACTAATTGATAGCAAGAATTGGTGGAAAACTTTCCAGAAATTGCTGGAAAGTTCTAAAACTGGTAAAAATGGTAAGGCGTTTTAAAAATCTAAACTGATGTCACAAATTACAATATTTGAGAAATAACCTCTCAAACTGGAAAATATTAGCTTTGAAAAATCCCCAGAAGAGTAAGAAAAAAACCAGACTAGTTGCTGCAAAATATTGGAACAATCGAAGAAAAATTTCAACGATTTTCTGTAAAAATGTGAAACTTTTTAAATTAGAAAATTTAAAAATCTGCAAAGAAAATTTTCGAACTTTTGACGAGAAATCTTGCAGACTGAAAAAGAAATTCATTGAAAACTTGTCTAAAAGTAGAAAAAAAATGCTGGAAATTGCTAAAAACAAAAACTGTAAAAGCGAATTAATAGTAACCTAGCAAATTGGATGAAATATTCATAAAGAAGAAAATTGCTAAAAACCTTCTCTAATATATGTATCAAACAACAATATAAGAAATAATTGCTAGGAAATGCTAACACTCTTGAATTGATAGAGGATTTTAAAAATGTGAAAGCAATTTTATGAAAATTTTAAAGTCCTTGAAGGAAACTTTTCCTTAAAAGAAAAATTCAGTTAAAATTCTTTAAACATGAAAGAATAGCCAGAAAAAAAGACTGATTATATTGCTGCAAATTAATATAGACCCTTGAAGAAAAAAAATGGTAAATTCAGTAGATAAAATTTCGAAATTTCTGAAAAAAATATTACGCTTATACAAAAAGAAAATTTCAACGATTTTCTGAAAACATCTGAAACTTTTAAATTAGAAAAATTAAAAAAAACCTGAAAGAAACATTTTAGAATCTTTGACGAAAAATCTTACAAACTGAAAAAGGAATTCATTGAAAACTTGTCTAAAAGAAGAAAAAAAAAATGCTGGAAATTGCTACAAACAAAAACCTAATATGGTGACGTGATTATTATAGTATTTTCTCTGTATATTTCTCGAAAACTATTAGGTTTACGCAAAATTGTTATTCTTAAAAATTTTCGTTGATATATTTCTTACTTTTTTTGGTATTTTCTTATATTGACAGATAGAAATTAATTAACTTCATTCAGCAAATTAGTTTTAATGTTGCAAAATTTTAGCGTTTCAAAAAGTTTCTTGGATTTAAAAATTTCAACTTTATATTTCGTCAGCTAGAAGAGAAATAACAAATGCAATCATTTCTCTCTATGAGAAGATACTGTTAGTGTATGTATACTAACTATTTGATTGCAAATTTCTTAGTAATTAATCGTATTTTGCAATTATTATACTTTTTTATTGAAACGCATTTTTATTATTAAATATTTTCCCCTCTTATAGATTTTATGCATCGACGAGGCGACTGCAAACATAAACGAAGCCACCGATCGTCAAATTCAGCAGACGTTGCGGTCCGCCTTCAGGAAGAGCACGGTCATAACGATAGCGCATAGGGTGCAGACCGTGCTGGATTGTGACCGAGTGCTGGTCATGTCGGAGGGTGAAATAGTCGAGTTCGACAGTCCCGATCAGCTACTGCAAGACCATACTTCCCACTTTTACCAGCTGGTCAATAACGAGTAGCAGTATTCACGTAATTGATAAGATAAACACGTAACGTAAGAAAGTTTAAATATTTATTTCTTTTCAACTGAAACAATTGTATATTCGCCTTATAACACTTTTTACTTCTGTGATTATTGTTTTATATAGTGCAGAATTTTGTAATTGATATATTTTTTAAAATAAAATAAAGTCTGATACGAAATATTTAGTATTATCATTTCCTTATTGTGCATTCAGCGAGGATACAACTGCAGATTAACATTAAAATAAAAATTTCCTTATTGTGTACTCAGGGAGGATGCGACTGCAGATTAACATTATCTCTCTAAAAGTAGTTGAGAGTGACGAGGGACTTCTAAACATATTAAAAACGAATTGCAACTCCACAAACTTTAACTTTTGTTCGCCGCTGTTTTGCATTTGCTTGATGTTTTTTTTTTTTGTTATCAACTCAGCTTGTGGTATAAAAATAAAAGTGATTATTACAGATAAAAAATAGATTAAATTTTACAATCGTCATATTGAGTGAAGCGTTTTAGTTTTCTAGAAAACTTTATGTACTCGAGAAGATATATCATTATTGAAATATTCGTGGAGTCGTAAACGTAAAAATATAAAATTTTTACGAGTGTGCCCATCGTGCATTTATCCGCACGATAAACTATCAGTGAAATATTTAATCGAATGTAATAAATCAAACTTTTTATTATGGAAACGGTAATAAATGCGACCAAACAATGGAATCCGAGCCTTGCATTACACGCGTACGTAATTGTGTAGCTAGTTATTAGGGTATGTACACCTCGCAGCAAAGTTTGCATATGCATGCACGAGTGTTGAAGGGTATGAAGGGATTTTTAGTACTCGAGCAACCAGAAACCTTCACATTGTACTCACTGGCACAATGGAGAGGGGGCGAGTTTTAAGGGTGGTAAGAGTGAACTCGACCAAATGATAGGATATGTATACGCGAAAGAGGAATACTCTTGTATATAGGTGGGAGGAAAAGATGCCAATGATGTAAAAGGTAAGGGGGTGAGAGAGGGGGCCGGAGCGGATAAAAAAGGAGGAAGAAAAATACAAAAAAAAACAGGTATACAAGGGATGTTAAAGTGGGTGCATTGCTTTAATGGATTGTTAGCCGCTGATGAAATTCAAGATGTCGAGTTTTGTAATTGTGGGATGCTAATGAACTCTGGGGTGCAGCGTGATTTCGATCGAATGGTGGATGGGGAGATTATACAATGTAATTTATACAGAAAAACATAACTCATCTCATTTTTAAATGAATATTCTTTGTTGTAATTCGTGTTGACACATTTTTTACATTCAGAAATTATAATAATTTGCTTTTGAGTTACTTTGTTACATCTGGCTCAAATAAAAATTATTTGTGAAGAAATTGTTAGTATTTTATTGCAAGTTATTAAGGAAATTAATACAAAAAGTAATTAAATTAAGAAATACGTATTTTTTCTAATTATTAGTGAATTTTCTACAACGTAAAGGACTTATATATTTTTATTACTTTCGATCTATTTAGAATCTCATTAGAGTATACAGCAAACAAAGTTTAAACTATTAAAATTTTTCTGATGGAAATCCTCCCGTACGTAATAACTCCTGAATTATATTTCCCTTCAATCCACTACAAGGCCATCAATTTTTATGAAAGTATGGATCGATATAAGCTTATTGTCTTGGAAAATTCCCAGCTCTGCACGAGCTGATTCTCATTCCAATCGACGTAACGATACTTGTTACGAAAGGATATCGCGGAATTGCAGATAAACAGGGTATTTTCATAAATATGTGATGCTGCAGGCAATAATTCCACAAAGAAAAAATATATTTACGTCCCTTAGAGATTTATAGAAATTTCCAGAATCCCAATTTTCTTTGTCTTAATATTTCATAATTTCACATCTATATTTTTAAATTATCTTGGGCAATTGTAAAAATCTTCAGAATTCTATGTACGCTTCCTATTTTTAAAATTTTCGAATAATATCTCTTCCAACTATCAACTTTGATCTGTTAATTGTCATTTGTCAGCAAATTAATTATTGTTAGGTTACTATCAATTGTCATCTGTCGACTATTAATTGTCCACTGTCATTTATCTATTACGTGTACACTGTCATATTCCAACTATCAACTGTCATTTGTCTATTGCCGTCTGTCATCTATTACATATTGTTTAACTGTTAAATGTCAGGCATGTAGCAATTCATCATTTGTCGATTTTCAACTCTACAAACTGTCATTTATCAACTACATTCTGCCATCTGTAATTTTTCATTTGTTGTCAGATTTGTCGATTTTTGACAACTATCATCTGCAAACTGTCAATTGTCCGTTGTCAACTGTCATCTGTCATCTATTATCTATTGTTTGATAATTATTGTCCGGTATGTATTAACTGTCTTTTGTCGATTTTTAACGGTCATCTGTTAACTGTGATTTGTTAAATACCATTTGCAATGTATCGATTATCAACTGTCAATTTCATTAATTCATTTGACGATTATTAACTATCTCAATAACCTATCTATCTATCAACTGTGATATATTGATCATCAACTGTCATGTTACGGCTCTCAACTATCATTTGTCAATTATCTTTTTGTCATCTATAATGAATTACTATCTATTTGTTGTCAGATCTCTATAAACGGTGATCTGTTGATTATCAACTGTCATCTGGCTATTATCTAAAGTAAAAGCATATATAAATGAATTCCAGATGATCAACAGAATATTTGCTGCCTCAGCATCATAGAAGAGGAATGGTTTGAGTGGAAGAACACAATTTGAAATTGTGAACTCCGGCCGTGCTGCTTTCGCTCAAAATTTGACGTATGTTTTATTTTAATTTTAATGATTTGTAATATTTTTAAGAAAGGAGACCAAAGATTAATAAATAAATAAATAAAACTGTCAATTGTCATTTGTCAACTGTCACATATTTTCAATTGTTTCTAAACTGATGTATATCGACTGTCATTTGTCGATTTTCAACTTGTATCTGTCAACTGTCATTTGTCAACTACATTCTGCTATCTTTATCAATTGTGATCAGTTGATTATCAACTGTCATATGACAGCTATCATCTAAAAACCTTCAATTGTCATTTGTCTATTGTCATATATTATCTATAGATTGTTAACTGTTGTCAGATATGTATCAACTGTTATTTGTTAATTTTAACGGTCATTTGCCAAATACCATCTGCCATTTATAATGTTTTATTTGTTAACCGTTGTAAGATATCTATCAACTCTCATTTGTCATCTGTTTTCTATTCTCTATTGATTGTTAACTGTTGCAGGGATGTATATAACTGTCCTTTGTCAACTTTAAACTGTTGGCTGTCAACTGCCATTTATCGATTTTAAACTGTTGGCTATCAACTGTCAACTGTAATTGGTCGATTTTAAACTGTTGACTGTCAACTGTCATTTGTTAATTACATTCTGTTATCATTATCGTTTTTTAACGTCAACAATCACCTATGACTTTTTAATTATTACTGTTGTTAGATATCTATCAACTGTGATCTATTGATTATCAACTCTCATATTTCAACTGTCAACTTTCCTTTGTTTCTTTGTTTGGGTCTCGGAAACAAGTCCATATGGCCAGCTCAGGGCTACTGCCATCTGTCATCTATAATGTATTATTATTTATTCGTTGTCATAAATCTATAAACTGTAATCTGTTGATTATCAACTGTCATATGACCATCATCTATAAACTGTCATTTGTCATTTGTAAACTGCCATCTGAGATATATTTTCACCTATTTTAGTCACCTATTTATTTAATTATTATTATTTGTTCCTGTTGTATATATTTTCGCCTATTTTAGTCACCTGTTACTTATTATTTGTTCCTGTTGTCAGATCTATCTATCAACTGTCTATTGATTATCAACTGTCATTTGTCATTTGTTATCTGTTATCAGATATCTATTAACTGTGATATGTTCATTATCAATTGTCATATCACCACCATCATCTGCAATCTGTCAATTGTCATTTGTCAACTGTCATCCGACATCTATAATGTCATTGTCATATGACCATTATCATCTGCAAATTGTCATTTGTCAACTGTCATTTATCATTAACTGTTGTCAGGTATCAACTGCCAAGTTTCGATTTTTAACGGTCATCTGTCAACTTTCATTTATCAAATACCATGTGATATTTATAATGTTTATTTTTTGACTGATGTCAGATACATATCAACTCTCACTTGTCAACTGTCAACTGCCGCCAGGCAACTATTACCTATTATTTGTTACTGTTGTTAGATCCATCTATAAACTGGGATCTGTTGATTATCATCTAACATATTCCAACTGTCAGCTGTCTGGTGTCATCTATAATGTATTATTATTTATTTGTTGGCAGATATGCATCAACTGTGATCTGTTGGTTATCAACTGTCATGACTACAAACTGTCAATTGTCATTTACGAACTGTCATCTGTTATCTTTTATCTATTGTTTGTTAACTGTTGTTAGGTATGGATCAACTATCAATTGTCGATTTTTGACGATCATCTGTGAACTGTCATTTATCAAATACCATCTGTCATTTATAATGTTTTATTTGTTAATTGTTGTCAGATATCTATCAACTTTCATCTATTGATTATCAACTGTCAACTGTCGTCAGGCACCTATTACCAATTATTTGTTACTGTTATCAGATTTATCTATCAACTGTGATCTATTGATTATCAACTGGGCTATTCCAACTGTCAACTGTCATTTGTCGACTATCATCTGACATCTATAATGTATTATTTCTTTAATTGTTGACAGATATCTATCAATTGTGATGTGTTAATTATTAACTGTCACATGACAACTAACATCTGCAAATTGTCGATTGTCATTTTTCAACAGTCACCTGTCATCTATTATCTATTATTTGTTAACTATTGTCAGGTAAGTATCAACTGTCATTTATCGATTTTTAACGGTCATCTGTCAAATGTCATTTGTTAAATATCATCTGCTATTTATAGTGTTTGTCAGATATCTATCACATCTCATTTGTCGATTATCAACTCTCATCAGGCACCAACTACCAATTACTTTTTACTGTTGTCAGATCTATCTATCAACTTTGATTTGTTGATCAACTGTCATATTCTAACAATCAACTGTCATTTGCCAACTGTCTTCTATCAACTATAATGTATTATTATTTATTCGTTCTCGGATGTCCACCAACTGTGAGCTGTTGAATTTCAACTGTCATATGACCATTATCATTTGAAAACTGTTAATTGTCATTTGTCATCTATTATAAGTTATTATATAAGTGTCATTTATAAGTTTTAAACTGTTGTCTGTCAATTGTCAACTGTCATTTGTCTACTGTCATTTGTCATCTATAATATATTATTAGTTATTTTTTGTCAGATATCTACCAACTGTAATCTATTGATTGTCAACTGTCAACTGACAATTGTTATCAGAAAACTGTCAATTGCCATTTGTCAACTGTCATCTGTAATCTATTATCTATTGTTTGTTAACTGTTGTCATGTATATATCAACAGTTATTTATAGATTTTTAACGGTCAACTGTCAAATGTCATTTGTCGAATACTATCTGTATGTATCAACAGTTATTTTTCGATTTTGAACGGTCAACTGTCAACTGTTATTTGTTAAATACTATCTGTATTTATCAACAGTTATTTATCGATTTTTAACGGTCAACTGTCAACTGTAATTTGTCAAATACTATCTGTATGTATCAACAGTTATTTATCGATTTTTAACGGTCAACTGTCAAATGTCATTTGTCAAATACTATCTGTATGTATCAACAGTTATTTATCGATTTTTAAGGGTCAACTGTCAAATGTCATTTGTCAAATACTATCTGTATGTATCAACAGTTATTTGTCGATTTTTAACGGTCAACTGTCAACTGTCATTTGTTAAATACTATCTGTATATATCAACAGTTATTTATCGATTTTTAACTGTCAACTGTCATTTGTCAAATACTATCTCTATGTATCAACAGTTATTTATCGATTTTTAACGGTCAACTGTCAACTGTCATTTGGCAAATACTATCTGTATGTATCAACAGTTATTTATCGATTTTTAATCGTCAACTGTCAACTGTCATTTGTCAAATACTATCTGTATCTATCAACAGTTATTTATCGATTTTTAACGGTCAACTTTCAAATGTCATTTGTCAAATACTATCTGTATGTATCAACAGTTATTTATCGATTTTTAACAGTCAACTGTCAACTGTCATTTGTGAAATACTATTTGTATGTCAAATTTCATTTGCCAAATACCATCTGCCATTTATAATGTTTCATTCGTTGTTAGATTTGTCGATTTTTGTTGTCAATAATCACATATTACCTATTATTTGTTACTGATGTCACATATTTATCAAGTGTGATCTGTTGATTATCAACTGTCATATTCCAAGTGTCAATTGTCATTTGTCAACTATCCTTTAGATATGTATAATGTATTATGAATTATTTGTTGTCAGTTATTTATCAATTATGATCTGTTCATTATCAACTGTCATATGACTACTATCATCAGAAAACTGTCAATTGTCATTTGTCAACTGTTATCTGTCATCTATTACCTATTGTTTGTTAACTGTTGTCAGATATGTATCAACTGTCATTTGTCGATTTTTAACGGTCACTTGAAAATTTGTCATTTATAATGTTTTATTTGTTAACTGTTGTCAGGTATCTATCAGGTCTCATTTGTCAATTATCAACTGTCAACTGTCGTCAGGCACCTATTACCAATTTTTTGTTACTGTTGTCAGATCTATCTATCAACTGTGATCTGTTAATTATCAACTAACATCTGACAACTATTAACTGTTGTGAGATATGTATCAATTGTCATTTGTCAATTTTCAACTGTCATCTATCAACTGTCAACTGCCATTTGTCAATGTTTAATTGTTGTTAGATATTGATCAACTCTGAACCGTCATTTTTTTGTCAACTGTCATCTATCAACTACCGACTGTCATTTATAATGTATTATTGTTTAATTATTGTGAGATGTCTATCAACTATGATCTGTTGACTATCAGCTGTCATCTGACAACTGCCATTTGAAAATTATGTATTGTCATTTGCCAACTGTCATCTATTATTTATTGTTTGATAACTGTTGTCAGTTATGAATCAACTGACACTTTTGTCTAGTTTCAACAGTCATCTATCAACTGTCAACTGCCATTTAACATTGTTTCATTTGTTGTGTGATATTTATCAACTCTCAACTGTCATCTGTCAATTATAAACTTTTATATGTCAACCGTCATTTGTCAACTACCATCTACCATTTATAATGTATCATTAGTTATTTATGAAGTTTTATGAACTATAATTAATAAGTTTATTGTGTGAGGATTTTTCCACAACTTTTTTTAAATTATTTTATTGAAGTTTCCAATCATTTTCTAAAAATTAACATTTACAACAATCGCGGTCACTTGTTTAACACGGTCGGATGCGACTTGTGAAATTCACTCGTGCAAATGAAAAATTAATTAGGAAGCCGGCCCGGACAGAGGGGACGCGCCGGCGGAATTATGATAATTGCTTTCCATAAAACTAATTTATATTTCCGCGGGATTCTGCGTAATTTCATTAATTTTCACTGGGCACCGCGGAGAAATTTTCCGCGCTTTCATTTTTAATTGCGCTTTTTAACGGCACGACCATAACAATTGCGCCGATGCCACAATTACGCGTTGATTGTTTTAATGATTATTCCCCAATCATCAAAAACATCGTCGATTCAATTAGAGGAACGTGCGTGAATAATAATTCAAGTACTTAATTTAATTGAACTTATTGAAGAAAAAAGTTATTGAACGTTTGAGAAGAAAGTTAAAAATTAAAGATACTAGAAAACTATTGGGTAAAATTTATAGATCTAATGAAAACTGTTTAAATAAACGTAATAACTCTTATTGCTTACTATAAATAGCTGCATTTTCTATATTTTAAACACTAACTAAGTTAGTTTTTATTAATAATCCTATTATTATTATTATTATTCTATCGCAATTTCCGGTAAGTTACGTTCTAAAAATGACCTAATAAAGCCATTGCATTCATCAAGTCATTCGTCTTTCGTGCGACGCATATAAATCCCTTATCGGGGCCAATTAATTACCGAACTATTACCGGTCCGAAAATTTATGTAGCCGAAAAATCCATGACATTTTTTTTTTTTCATTCGCCGCGGAGAGATTTTATTGTTTGATTAGCCGTGATGGATTAACTATTTATTATAAAACAATCCGGACGTATTTGTAAAACCGCTACATTTTTCATTATGATTAATAATAATTATCGTGATGAATCGCTGATTATGCTAATAAATATGCAGCTTATGTTAAGTATTTTATCTGGATTTTAATTAATTATTTGTTTCATGTAATGCAATATTAAATGTTTACTTTTTCGAATAATATACAATCATTTAATATAATGAATTAATTGCCTTTAATTGAAAGGCAACCAGTTAAATAATTCAACTGTTGTTTCAATTTATAATTAATTGTATACTAAGGAAGAATTGCCTTATATTATTATTTATGTTATTTCTTTCTCTATAAATAAATATGTTTAAAACTATTCAAATAAATGAAACAATTAACTTTGTTAGTATCACTTAATTGTATAATTAATGTTAATAAGATTAATAAAAGGATTAATTAAGCACTTGATTAAAAGATTATTTATCTACGATCGTACAGAAAGTAGACGCTTTTTGCATCATTTTTCATTATAAAAGTGGCTTTTTAAAGCACTAGTGCTTTTTTACGTTTTTATTGCACGGTAATGTCAAACTGTTTTTATTGCACAGAAATGTCAAATTTGACAGATGAATATATTTCGACGAAAAACTTAATTTTTTATTAATTGATACAAATAACTAATAAACTATAAATAAAATATATAATACAAACCAAATGGCAGATTTAAGAACTCTGAAGATTTCATTTAATGCAAGTCGAAGCGATTACAATAAAGCGAACATTTTTTCCATAAATATTAATGGCGGCCGACATTTGTGCAACTTGTTTACTGGTTGCTAAGTAACGCTTTCATTAGTGCACTGCGGGTGAAATATGTTTTTATTAATTGAATTATTGAAATGACATTAAAATATTACTCATAAGAATATATTCTTTGAAATCCTTTACGATCGAAGATAAAATTTTGTAAGGCACACGTGTAAAAAGTTTCTTTATTGCACTCCTGGCTTTAAAAAAACTCGCTCGTTCCTCGCTCGTGTTTTTAAACGCCAGTTCGTGCAATAAGGCATCACTTTTTACACTTGTACCTTAAATAACTATAGATATAAATTTTTATAACGTTCACGTTTGATACAACTTAATCATTCGACATTCGACAGACAACGGGGCGTAATTAATACCTGAACACAAACAAGTGCACGTCGTGATACGTTATCCATGTTAACAATCCTCCCCTTCAGTGATTAGGGGCTGAAAGTCATGTTAAGTTAGTTCTACTAAATTTACCATGTACTTAATTAATTGCGGACCATACATCCTCACATGATTATATATAATACCTGACAGTTGGTGTTGGTGTATGTGTGTGTGTAAGATAGATGCATTTCTGTGGGGTTTATTTTTATTTTAAGCCACTTAGATGCATTTAAAATGCGCACAGCTGGTAATCAGATGCTCTACAATAACTACTACAGATACAATTATATAAGCTTGAGAATTATTACTGTTAACACAACCCACCTCGAAAAGCTAAAGAAGTAATTTATATGCATATTTTCTTATCTCTTGCAATTTACCATTCGTAATTGTTTATTATAAAGAATGGAGCGAATGTAAATTGTGTCCTTAAATTCATCGCCTGGTTTATTAGCTCCTTCCTTCCACACACACACACACACACAAAATTCACCTCTTTTGAATAATGAACGTCAGCACGTTTATACGTAATGACGTGACGTTAACGTTATAACGTTAATGGTATTTATAAATACACATTTTCGCCGGCAATAAAAATACTTTCTTATGATGAATGGGTTTTGTGGAAATGTTATTTCGTTTTATTGTTATTTATCAGAACACGAAATTCATGATTTAGAAAATTTATGAAATTATTAATTTTAGGATTTTGAGATTGATTCCGCAAATGGTTCATATTCATATTCAAATTTATTGATACAACAACAAAGTATATGTTTTACACAAGTCAATTTTAGCTAATTAATAATAAATATAGTTAATAACATATAAAAAAATAAAATGAACTTCTTAAAACAGCATTAAAATTAAACTCGAGTTAATTCTCCCAGCAATAGAAAGCATTATTCGATAGGAACTCCTTCAGTACACTATAGAATTTCTTGTATGGTAATTCCTGGATGGTTTTTGTAAACGTAAATCTTGGATAATAAAATCAATTCAAATAAGGGACAAAATGTATCAAGACGTATTAAACAATACTTATGACCATATTATAAGAATTAACTACAAGCAATATAGAAATAAATTAACTAACCTAATTAAAACAACCAAACATAGCTTCTATAAGCAAAAAATCGAAGACACCACCAATATCAAACAAGTGTGGAACATTACAGATGAAATATGTGGCGAAATTAAGCATACCCAAAATATTACTTACAATTTCCTAAGCGATCCAACAACTGAAAAAATCAAGAACTTAGCTAATAACTTTAATGATCACTACATTAATACTACAAAAAAAATAATAAAGCCCAAACCAACCTAAATTTAAAATCTACCAACAGCTTACATTCATTTTTTATCAAACCTTCAACACCAGATGAAATCTCGAATATTATACAATCAATAAAAAATAATAAAGCTGCAGGAATAAGCCAGAAACGCTAAAAACAATTAAGTCTATAGCTTTCATCATAAACAAATGTTTTGCGGATGGTACATGTCCTAATATTTTTAAAATAAGCGTTGTCTTGCCAATACACAAAAATGAAGATAAGGATAACTTCCTCAACTACAGACCAATATCTTTAATAACTAGGTTTGCAAAATTATTTGAAAAAATATTAGCTTATAGATTAAATAACTACTTAGAAAAATTTAACATTTTATCAGACAATCAATACGGCTTTAGACCAAATCGAAGTACATCAGACGCCATATCCCAACTCATTGCAAATATGTATTCATCTCTGGACAACGGTAAGAAATCTATTTGTGTATTCTTAGACCTTGCTAAAGCATTTGACACTATCAGCCACACTATACTCTTAAAATCAATTGAAAAAATAGGCATTCGAAGAATCCTACTAAAGCTGTTTCGTTCGTATTTAGAAGAAAGGGCCCAATGTGTCCAACTAAATCACATAAAACATTAGAATGCGGTATCCCACAAGGAACCATACTAGGCCCCGTTTTATTCAATCTATACTTAAACGACCTATTAAATCTTAAAACTGTAGAAAAAATAATATCGTATGCCGATGACACTTCAATAACTTACGTCGGTATTGATTGGTCTGAATTTAAAAAAAGTGTGGAGAAAGATCTGAAAAATATATTTGGATTGTTTGCTAAAAATCAACTGAACGTTAACCTATCAAAAACTTATTTCCTACCAATAATATCTACAGTACAGTCCTCGCCAGATTTTAGTACCCTTAATGTAGATAACTCAACTCGCATCAATAGCAGAAATGAAATTAAATATCTAGGAATAATTATAGACAAGAAACTAAAATGGGAACAACACATAAATTATATAAACAAGAAACTTCGATAGCTTATTATTATTATTATTATTATAGTGGTCCTAATACCGAACCCTGCGGTACCCTATGTTCTATAACTAAGGCTTCAGATATAGTTCCGTTGGATAAACCTCTTTGTGTTGTTCCTGAGAGATGGGATAGCAAAAGTAGACAGCTATTGGGATGTATATTATAAAAATATAGTTTACGTAATAATATTTCATGCGAAACACAGTCGAAGGCTTTAAATATGTCCAGAAAAGTAGACATTGATACTAAGCCTTCCTCAAATGCATCCGTAATTGATTCGGCAAAGTTAGATATTACCATCGCTGTAAATCGACCCTTTCTAAAGCCATATTTTTTATATTCTAGGATGTTCCTATCCTTCAGATAGGCAACTAATTGGTTTAAATCTTGAATTTTGGAGGCGTTCACTTCGTAGTACATTTTTAATGGATAAAGAAAAACGTTAAACTTTTTTATACTACTTTTTATAAAAAGTAGTATTATTAATTAATTTAGCCTAAATTTTTCGAATATTTTTCCAAAATGGGGCAGAAGTGAAATTGGACGATAGTTATCGGGTTTGTTTCTTTAAATCAGCGGAAAACACATTGTTTCTTATGCATTTGAACACATTTTCGAATGTGGGGATACTATAGCACTGATTACTGTCTTAGTTACTTCAATTAGGAGCTCATAAATGTCTTTAGAAGAGCTGTTACGAAACCCCAACTTCAACATCACACCTGTCATTTCTCATTTCATTCACTGATATTTCCCTAATCTTGAAAAAATCGTGAATTTGTTTTGGATTATGTAATAATCCAAATCAAGTTGTTAGGCTCGGTATCTGTTATAGGCAAGGAACTAATAATTAAGTTTGCAGTGTTTGCGAAGTGTGCGTCAAAACTTTCCGCAGGAATATTAGTATATGCTTTTGGTTTAACTAGTCTAACTGAGTTAATGACTTTCCCTATGACTTTAGGCTCAAAGTTATTATGTTTGATATACGAATTATTGATGTCCAGCTTACTTTTGAATAACGTGTCTGTAAGCATTTCTGTAGTTGTTTCTAAGCAGTCTTAATTCCGAATCACCTGTTTGGTTGTACATTTCTTCAATTAGCTGCAGGTTTTCTCTCATAACGTTTAATGAATTGTTAAACCATTTCACGCTAGGTCCTTGTTTATAAAGTTTTATAGGTTTTAGTGGGAAGAACGATTGAAAACGCGATATAAATGCACTCACACAATCATTGGCGTCCATTATTTCATCCAAGAAACCCCAGAATTTCTCATTTACCAAATTTAAAAAGTTACGTTTACCTACTGTTGTCTGTTTTAATGTGTGGTGATGTATTTACTGAAATATTGAAAATAATTCCCCTATGGTCAGTTATTCCCGTTTCCACAGGGTATGGTGTCATGTTATAATAATTTGAAGCAATATTGTCAATACAGTTGTTGATACGTGTAGGGAAATTTATCATTAATTTTACATCGTAGCTAAGTAGAGTGTCGCACAGTGGGATGAAGGTGCTCCAATAGCGCGCATAGTCCTAAAAACAATATTTTTGTAAATGACTTTTTAGCCACAAAAAAATGATTGTAAACCCCTTGAAAAGCTGTAATCTGCAGTATTACATATTTTGATGAAGTTCATAAAATGTGGTTCGTAGCGGAAGTCTACATTTCACCCAAAATGAAATCATGATTTATATAATACAAGTTAAATTACATTACTTGGTCAAATAATCATATGCAATTTTATGTAAATATACTTGTAAACTTCTCTTATGACACTTAAGCAATGGTAATGTGGCTTAAAATGTTATTAAAATTATCAAATTACAACAATATAATCTCAAAAACCGCTAAATATTTAGAACTGAAACTTTAAACCTATGGTTTAATTCTTCGTCGGAAGAGCTGAAAAGCTTTTGGTAAAATTTCGCAAGTTAAAAGTTAAAAGTAATGAAAAACTGAATAACTTTTATTAAAATGTTTCATAAACTTCTCGATTTTCGAAAAAATAATTAAAAATTAAAAATGTTTAGAGTTTTGACTTATTATTCGGAAACTATAAGAGATACATAAAATTTTTATAAGAAATATTTGTAGAAAATATTAAAATAAGCAACTTATAAAGAACACACTTTTTGCGTAAACCTCATAGTTTTCGAGAAAAATACGTGGAAAGTAACATGATGGCCACATCACCATTTTTTATCTATGCACCATAGGGATTTACATGGTACAAACTTGATTTCCTGTTTATGGGTTTTCTGTTGGGAATTTCAGCATTATTTTTGGCACACTTTAAATTTGCACTGCCTTTAACAACTTCTAATTATCAAACATGTTTGTTCAATTTAAAATCATTTACGATATATTTCATTATAAAAACTAGTAGAAGTTCTTAGGAAAGATGTCAACTTAAAGTAAGCCAAAAATAATGCTAAAATATGTAATTTTCGAATCGGCCGCGTATAGTGGCGCAACTGTTGTTTTTTGTTAGTTGTCTTATGTTTATCTATTTTGAAAAGACATAACCTGAAGTGATACTGGGTACATAAGAGTATTCAGTCTCCAACGTGATAGATTATGGATATACCAGGTAAGTTGTAGATATTAATTTGTATAAATGAGATAAATAATGCCTATTCGTTGTTTCATAGAATAGTACTTTAAAACACAAGTTATGGAAGGCGTAGCAGCAAGGGGGAGAAAGGACGAGTGATTAAGTGGCCTTCCATAATGAGTGTTTTATACTATTTTCTTTGTTGAAGCTTTATTTTACACTTTTTTCATCCTTATAATTTCTAGTTTTTATTTCGGGGAATAACAAAATTCGTTAAGGAATAAAACTCCTTCCAGCAGAGAAATGACTACTGACAAACACCGAAACAAAGAAAATTCGTTAAAGGCATTTATAGTACATATATTCCGTTTAATGTATAACATTTCTGCGTCTCGTAAATCGTTTATATCTAACTTCTCTTATTCAAAAGCAATGTTTTAAAACATGAAATTTCTTTTCATACTACATGACAAAATTTTTACGTCAAAACGTTTATCGCTTCTCTTGTTATATGTTCCAACGATTACGCGATTGTAGAAATGTGTTACAATGTTAAACACTAATTTGTACCGTATTTTGTTAAAGAACACAAATATTTTGTAAGATTTCAGTAGAAGATTTTTTTTCGACCGTTTTGTGAAAAATAGTAAAAAAATCACAATGCGAAATCGTAAGAGCCATCGAAAAATTTGCTCGAGAGCAAAATATATATGAACCAAATACAGCTAAATGGTTTGTAGCAAAAGTAATTGGATATTGGAAAAAATGCACCAAAAAATTGACCAAAAAACTATTTAAACAAAATGTATTTCCAGTACACAACAATTACCAAAGCAGATGACAAAATCCTATTTCAATGATTTGAGCGATTCTCAGAAAATGCGTAGAACTGTTGGTCAGTGTATAATTATTTAAAATTTGTTTCAAATTTTATAATCAGTATTTTGTATACAAATTTAAACATTTTTGCATTTAACATTTAATATTTTAGAATTACGAAAAGAAGATACGAATGCGTTATTATTCGCAGCATCATCTAATTTAAGAAAAGAGGGAGCTAGTTCAGTGTCTCGAATGATTGACTGAATTTTAAGTTATGAAGTTAAACTTCATAACTTAAAACTCCTGAAGATGGCGAATGAGATGTCGCCGAAACGTCGAGATTTACCAAATCCAACAACACGAGATCAAACCCGAAAACCTATAAAAACATATATATATATATATATATATATATATATATATATATATATATATGGGTGGATTAATCCCCGTAATTTTTCTCATACTGTGCTGCCTCGGTATTAAAGATGTCCATTGCTATTTCCCTCAATATCTTCCGATCTTCTACTTTCTTCTTCCAGTTGGTAATTCCTATGCTTTTGATGTCTGCTTCCACCTCATCTTGCCATCTACTCCGTGGTCTTCCTCTTCTCTTCTTTGCGTTTGATTTCCATTCCATTATCGCTTTTATGTTGGTTTGACTTCCCGATCTCCATACATAGCCAAACCACTTTATCTATAATAGTAATTATATATCAACTTTCTGTTCTCGCGATTTTTCTATTATCTGTTTCACTATCTAAGCCTTATACTCGCACCTGTGGACTACCTCAGGGGTCCAGCTTAGGTCCCCTGCTGTTCTTACTATTTATAAACGACCTGACACAAAATTTTAGTTCATCATGCCTATTGTATGCTGATGATTTAAAATTATTTAGTCGTATAACCAATAGAAATGATTGTATGAACCTACAGAAGGACCTGGATGAATTATACGGATGGTGTAATGCTAATGAACTTTATTTAAACATAAATAAGTGTTCTGTAATGACATTCTACAGAAAGTCAACTAATGTTGTTTTTGATTATATGCTCTAGGAACATGTGCTGAACAGAATAAGTTATATGAAGGACCTTGGTGTGACTTTTCATGAAAAACTTACATCACTATTAGTGTGTCTTGTTTAGGTATGGTTACGTGAATATTTTGGATTTCTTCAGATAGTTCGTCTTTTTGTTTTTCTTCCGTCACTTTTGTTGGTGCGTACACGTTTAATATAATTATATTGAATGGTTTTACATTTAATCTAAGGTAAGCTATTCTGCAATTTATTGGTTTAAAATCAGTGATGACAAAAGCTACTCCATTTCTGCTTTGTTGTTTTTCCCCTGAGTAGAATATTGTGTACTGTTTCTTATTAATTTGTCCATTATTTTTCCATCGTACTTCTTGCAGGGCTGCCACTGCTATGTTATATTTAATTAGCTTATTATCTTGATATTTCTTCCATTTTTCCATCCTTCAGTAAAGTTTTTATATTTCAGGTGGATATTCTCATTGTGTTCCTTTTATGTTTCTTGTAAACTTTCTTCTTTGCGTTTTTAGTCGTTGTGTGTTCTGAGATCAGTTTTTTATTATAATTTTTGTTTTTATTTCGTCCCATTCATATTTTTTTATTATTTATAGTGATTTTTTTATATCCTACTTTTACATTATTTCCTTTTTTTCTTCCTTTCACGTTTTGCGAGTTCTCTTTTTTGGATTTGTCTTTCCTGTCTGGTCATGTCGTGATCTATGTATGTATCTTGTCCTCTTAGTCTCCTTCTGTTTCCTATTATGATCTGTTTGTCTTTCCAGTTCTGCATTTTAACCATAATTATTTCGTTTGTGACTTCGTACGCTTCTTTTACGTTGCATTGTACGTTTAATTCCTTCTCGAAAAATGCTATTACTTGTTTGACTATTTCCTCTACATGTATATTAGAATTCTTTAAGATAATGTTGTTTCTTCTCTATCCATTTTATTTTATGATTCTTCCTTCTCTTTTGCCCATATTTTTTCCTTTACTTTCATTTCAGTTTTTATTTCTGTTAGTTTTCTATTTATTTTTTTAATCTTTTGTTCTCTAGTTTGGTCAAATTTTCCATTCGTTTCGTTTCTCATTTCATTGATTGTTTTGAGAATTTCTTCCATCTTGTCGCTGGTATTTTCGCCTTTCTGCGGTGACCTGACTATTATTTTGCTTTTTCTAAATATATTTCCTTCTAATTATAGATTTTCTATGCTTGTATCGTGTATTTTACGTTTTGGATCCTTTTTTGGCATGTGTATGTCTTTTTTATGTTTTTCGTATATTTGTGTAGTGAGGTGTTATTTTACTGTATTGTTTAATTGTTATTATTTTTAAATTTACTATAATTTATTTTATTTGTCCGTTTTGATATTATCGGATCTTGTTCTTTACTCCATTCTACTTCTTATTTGTTTTTATTTGGGGTTGGTTTTATTTATAACGTGCAGATTTTATTAATTTTCACTCATTGTATTTCTGTTTAATATCGCACTTTATTATCCTATTAGCTATAGTGTTACTTATTTCATTGGTTTTTCACTTTTGATACTTTGTTTAGAATCTTTAACATTGGGCACTGGATCACTCAAATTTTTACACTCTACTTGACATAGGCATAATATATTTTGTTTACAGCAACGAAATATCATTTTTTTAAATGGAATCTTAAAAAGTATATTTACGCTCAGTTAATTTTGGGATTTTGAGGTTGATTCCTCAAGTGGTTAGTTTTTAAAAATTTACTGTAACCACTGAACGCAATTTTAATCCTCACATCATGTTCCAAGAGACGTAATTTTGTTTACAGCTGCGGAATATCAATTGTTTTAATGGAATCTTAAAAAGTACGTTTATACTCAATTAATTTTGGGATTTTGAGGTTGATTCCTTAAGTGGTTAGTTTTTTTAAATTTACTGTAATGACTGAACGCAATTTTAATCTTCGCATCATGTTCCAAGAGATGTAATTTTGTTTACAGCTGAGGAATATCAATTGTTTTAATGGTATCTTAAAAAGTATATTTACACTCAATTAATTTTGGGATTTTGAGGTTGATTCCTCAAGTGGTTAGTTTTTAAAAATTTACTGTAACCGCTGAAAGCAATTTTAATCTTCACAGCATGTTCCAAGAGACGTAATTTTGTTTACAGCTGCGAAACATCAATTGTTTTAGTGGAAACTTAAAACATATGTTTACACTCAATTAATTTTTGGATTTTAAGGTTGATTCATCAAGTGGTTAGTTTTTAAAAATTTACTGTAAACACTGAATGCAATTTTAATCTTCGCATCATGTTCCAAGGGTCGTAATTTTGTTTACAGCTGCGAAATATTAATTGTTTTAATGGAAACTTAAAAAGTATGTTTACACTCAATTAATTTTGGAATTTTGAGGTTGATTCCGCAAGTGGTTAGTTTTTGAAAATTTACTGTAAACACTGAACGCAATTTTAATCTTCACATCATGTTCCAAGAGACGTAATTTTGTTTACAGCTGCGAAATACCAATTGTTTTAATGGAAACTTAAAAAGTATGTTTATACTCAATTAATTTTGGAATTTTGAGGTTGATTCCTCAAGTGGTTAGTTTTTAAAAAAATACTGTAACCGCTGAACACAATTTTAATCTTCACATCATGTTCCAAGAACCGTAATTTTGTTTACAGCTGCGGAATATCAATTGTTTTGATGGAATCTTAAAAAGTAAGTTTAGACTCAATTAATTTTGGGATTTTGAGGTTGATTCCTCAAGTGGTTAGTTTTTAAAAATTTACTGTAACCGCTGAACGCAATTTTAATCTACACATCATGTTCCAAGAGACGTAATTTTGTTTACAGCTGCGAAATACTAATTGTTTTAAAGGAATCTTAAGTAGTTTGAAATTTTGAGGTTAAGTTTTTAAAATTTGTTGTAATTCTTGAGTAGAAGTGATTTTAATTGCCTAACTTCATACAACAACGAAGATAATTTCAAGTGCATTCCTTGAAATCTCTTGGACACTTTCACACGTCCCAACAGGCGGTTCTCGTTTCATCGACTTCAACTCCTTTTGATCCGCTAACAGCGTTCACGTGCGCCGTACAATAAATAGCGGTATTCATGTCAATAGAGCACACACACTCTCAAAGGTGCACCATTATTAATTTCGATTTGCTCTTAATGAGGCGCGGCCTGTAATAAACGGTAAGAATAGAAGGCGCGATGATGCATCATCGTGTCTGCAGTTTCGAGAAAGCAGCACCCAAGTTTCACGCCTCTTCCGCAACTCTGTGGAAACAAAACGAACAAACGATTGTTCAGCAAGAAGGTGCACCATACGAAGTGTGGAGTAATTTATTAACATTAAGGAAATATTAAATTTAAAGGTCGGATTGTACATTAATATAATACGGTATGAATGTTGGTAAAATTAGTGTAATGATTATACAATAGATGTCTCTATCATAAATTCATTAGATTATATCTGGGTTTGATGATCGAGTTTTACTTATGATAAAGGTTGGATTCGATGGGGTTGATGTTGAGTAAAAGGTTATAGTAATTTAAGGCCTAAATTGTGTCTTTAAAACCCGTATAACTCTCGAGGAGATGGAAAGACATAAATCTACATATGATTAGACCGTTTCATAAGTTAATTTGTTAGCGCTAGAAAAATGTCGGGGGGCAGTAAAAGTAATTCATAGCTTCAAACTAAGTCCTGATAAATTGGAGCGATTGTCTTATCTGAAAACACACAGAACTAGAGAGCGAGAGAAAAAGAGTGAGAGTCACATACACACCGTTACCAATTTATGTAAATTGCTGCTGTGGAGAATCCGAAACTGGATTGCAATTGCAATCCGATCCCAGAAGATTTTGCAAGTTTTGATATGAGCTTATATAAATAAATACAGTTGAACTTACAATCGTGATTGATTTTAAAATTTTGGGCTTTAAAAGATATAAATATAGAAATACACGGCGTAAGGACCACGTGGTCGATACAGGCGTTAGAGAAGGAGCGCGTACTGTGTGAATGGTGACGGACAACCCCCCGATGACGGTGTTCGGGTGTTGTCGAGACTCCTCTCTCGGATGCTCGGTCCATGTGGTTCAACAATGAGCTCTTCGGTCTTCTACAGTAGTTTGCGGACGACGCGGACGCCGATGCGTCGGGGGGTGCTGCTGAATCTGCTCTGGTGTTTGTTGTTGTGTTACCGCAGCATCGCGCGCGCTCCCGTGCAATCGCGATCAGACCCCAGAAACGATATTTAATCACGATTAGTTCGTAGAGACGTTGCTGCCAGCTAATATACTCAATCAACCCGTTTAGGATTATCTAGTTAGTTAGTTAGTTAAGTAGTTGCTTGTGTCGTAATTAGTGTCTGCACCTCTTCGGATTTTCTCATCTATATTTACACACGTGAGTAACCCAATACAGACAATTAATTAATTGCTAATTAATGTAAATGTTGATTCAATTTCCGTGATTAAAAAACAACATCTCATTAATTAAACTATTGATACTTTAACTAGGTGTTTATAATTTTGATTAATCGTTTACGCTATGATGTATATAACGTGTTGACAGTTATTCTTTCATGTCGAATACAATTAATAACATAGAATATTATTATTGTACATGTCAACAAATCATTTGATTAAATTAATTGTACTTAATATTATTAAAATAACAAAAAATCACTTATTAAAATAACCACTTCCTATAACAGATATTAAATTTTATGAAAGTAATTTTCATCGTATTACAAATTGCAAAACTAATTATTTCTGGATTAAAGAATTTTAATTGATGCTAAAAACGTATTTAAGTGTACAAAATTATGAAAAAGTTAATGAATATACTGTGGTGACAAATTGAATAATGAACACAACATCTACAGACAAGTGTTTCGATCTTGTAGATCTCATCAGTGCAGTTTTATTAATAACCTAATAACCTGACTTTAAAAAAAGAATAACACAGAACAATTATT
Organism: Ontholestes murinus; assembly: GCA_963969525.1. Taxonomy (NCBI): domain Eukaryota; kingdom Metazoa; phylum Arthropoda; class Insecta; order Coleoptera; family Staphylinidae; genus Ontholestes; species Ontholestes murinus. Next base: position 66,182,304 of record OZ018395.1, read on the forward strand.
ACATATAATATAATATAATACATATAATGAAATGTACTAAATAATTCCTATTATTGATTTTATAGCCATTTAAGGACTTTAATATATTTTAAGAATTGAACTTATTTGTGTTGGATGCTTAAAACCATAATCTTGTAAATATTGAAAATATAATCATTAAATAAATCCCTTAAATCCGGGCTATAATTAAGTGCAGTTTTATTTATCACTTGATAAATCATTTGATTAATTTAAATTAAGTTAATAACTTTTTATTTATTTTTGTAACAAATTTAACATGTCATTGTCATATAGAAATTTGTTGTTGAGTTACGTGAAGATATGATTAATAAAATGGTGATGTGGCCATCATAGTACTTTCCCTATATTTTTCTGAAAAACTATGAGGCAAAAAAGCTATTCTTAAACATTTGCCCAATTTTGGATTCTTTACAATTACTTGTAATATAAATTACATGATTATGAGTGTTCACCAAAAGTTAAAAGACCTAAAATATAAACAAACACAAATTGATGCATTCATACAAATATTTCAAATAATTTTTGATGATGTTTTACTTAATGAAAGGTGGGATAGAGGATTTAGAATCCTCGACAAAAAGTAATAATCTAGTAGGAGATCCAAATAAGGTAAAGCGACAAATGCCAAAAATTCTAATATTTTATAAAAATAATTTGTAAAAAAAAATTAATTGCCAGGAAAATTGATAAAAATTCTAGAACATTAGAATCAAAGTTTCTAATGTTCTAGAATTTTTATCAATTATCCTGGCAATTAATTTTTTTTTACAAATTATTTTTATAAAATATTAGAATTTTTAGCATTTGTCGCTTTACCTTATCTGGATCTCCTACTAGATTATTTGAATCTAGAATTATAATTATTAGAAAATTTTATAACCCTTTAAAAAAATCCTAGTAAATTTCACATACACTAAGATGAAAAAATCTAAAAGTCTGAAAGAAAAAATTCTGAAAAATTTTACAAGAAAACGCTTGACCATTGGTAAACTCTCAAACAAATTTTCTAGTAATGTAGAATAAAACTTACTAGAAAATTTTAGAACATTTAATAATTCCAACAAAAAAAAGCAAGCAAGAAAAATCCAAGAGTCTAAAAGAAAATATTTCTAGAAAAAAAATCTCGAAACAATTATGCAATTTCTAAGAAATTAAAAAGAAACCTTAACAACTTCAAATAATCTGGACTTATTTTAGTTGAAAATTGTAAATTTTAAATTTTTAGAAAAACCTTTCAAAACCTAATGAAAATCTCTGAAAGAAAAATTAGTAAAAAAATCTAGAAATTTATATTCGCAATTTCACAACCTACGAAAAAATTTCTTGGTATCTGGACAGAAAATTACTGGATATTTCTAGAATCCTTGAAGGAAAACCTGAAAAGTTAAAGTAATAAATGCTTGATAAGACAAATTTCTGTAAAATTCATTGTCAAAGAAAATTCTTATAATTTGGGGGAAAAACCCTGAATTAAAAATTGTCTTGAAATAAAACTGCAAAAAATTCTACAAATTTTGACAAATATTCCGTGAATCTGGACTTTACATTACTCAAAAATTCGAGAACCCTTTAAGAAAATCATGGATTTGTAAAATCTAGCAATTCTTCCTGAAAGGAGAGCCTACGACCGAATTTGGAAATTGAATATTTTTAATTACTGAAATCCCAAGAATCCTTGTATAAATCCTAGACAATTTCGATAGAATAAAGCAAGTAAAGCAAAAAAAACTCTTGAGGAATAATTACGATTTAAAGCGAAAATTCCTAAACGAAAAATTTCTAGAAATATAGCAAAATATGTTTGAAATTACCAGAAAAAATTTAAAAAATCGAAAGTAAAACCGTAAACCAAAAATTACTAACATATTCTAGAAATTTAGGCGACAAATGCTTGGCTCTGAACTCTGAACCAATTTTGGTTTCAAAATTATTTGAAAATGAATTTTTTATTTATTAATTAATGTAAAAAAATAACTCTTGAACAATTACCATCAGATAAGAAATGCTGAAATGTCTCAAAAAAATATTTTTGGAAAAAAAATGTGAAAAAAGATAGAAAAAAAATGCAGAAAATTTTAAAACCCTTAGCAAATATTTCTACGAATTTGCACATTGATTCTGGAACCTATTTAGAATTTTACTAATTTCCAGAATTTTTAATTACAGACTCTTAATATTTTCCAGGATTTCTTGCTTTATTTGTTTATTGAAGATTTTCTAGAATTTATAATGGAAGAAATTCTGGAAAATTGCTAATATTTTTTAAACGAATTAAAATCTAAAAAAATAGTCTCGATAAAGTTTGTAAAAATAGGAACGCAAGATGAATTGAAATTTTCTAGAAATTTTCTAAAGAAAACAAGCAAATTTGAATAATATAATATTAGAAATGTTTGAAGTTTTTAAAAATTAAAAAAATACAGTGAATTATTGAAGAAAATTCTTCAATTAGGGTGAGAAGTAAATTTTCTGGTAAATTTTAAAAGCTGGAAAGAAAAACTGTGTAAAAAGTATAACCACCCGATAATTTCTAAGAAACTTCATTAAAAAAAATTTCTTCACGAATTGGTAATTTTCTATAAAATTAAAATCTAAAAAAAAATATTTGACTTTGGACAAAGTTTCTAAAAATGAAGACGTTAAATTACTTGGAAGTTTCTAAAAGTTTTCTAAAAAATCAAGCAAATTTGAATAACATAAAACAAGAGTTTCTAAAAATAAAAAATTAAATCCGGAAAAATACAGAACTCTTGAAGAAAATTCTCCAGGTATAGATGATATCACAGCCAAAATGATGAAATATATGGGGGGAAAGAATTCCTGGAAATAGTAAATGATATCATCAAGAATCACAAGATACTCGAGGAATGGAATTTTGTAAAAACGAAGCAATATTTCTAAAATATTCCGTTTAAATGATTAGAAAACATTAACTACTTAAATTGTCTAAAATGTTTTTCAGACAAGTAATATTTAACATCCTTTTCCGTTTTTATGTACAGAATAGGGTACACAAAAGTATTATTTGGTTTCCATTTACAAATTAGTAATTACCCAATTACCCCCCCGATTTACCGTTAATAAAGGTATTATATTATAAAAAAATCTAAAAAATCTAGGACCTCAAAAAAAATGAAATCACTGAAAATTTCCTGAACCCTCGAGAAAAGATTTCTACAATCAAATTTTCTAAAAAGTTGTAGAGCCTTCAAGAAAATCTTTGCAATTTAGAAGATAACCTTGAAATCTGAAGGAGAAATATCTGGAAATTTCCTGAGCCCTTGGAAAAAAAGTCTAGATTTCTAAATGAAAATTTTCTAAAAATTCTAGAACCTTCTAGAAGACCAGTTGAAAAAATAACTTGAAATCGAGAAGAGAAATTACTGAAAATTCCTTAAACTTTCTCGAAAATAAGAAAACATTCCTAGGAGAAAATTTTCTAAAAAATTCTAGACCTTCCATGAAAAATTCCGCTATTTAGAACTATCTAAATAATTTTATAGCCTCTAGTTGAAACAAAATGTTGAGTTCTAGAAAAGCAATTACTAATATTTACCTGAATTCTCGAAAAGAAGACGAATTAAAAAACATTTAGAGTCTTAAAGAAAATCTTCGCAATTTATAAGAAAAGTTGAAAACAAATTAATTTGGGGAAGAAGTTATTTACCTTTAGAACACACTACAATCAATAATTCTGAAATAATAGACAATTTTGGTAAATAAAATCTACAAGAGGGTGTGACCATTCTTTTAGAAAAAAAAATTCTAGAAAATCCTAATGCCGCAAAGAAAATCTTTGCAATTTAAAAATCTTGAACTCTGGAGAATAAATTTTTAGAAATTTCCTGGACCCTCGAGAAAATAATCTAGATTTCCAGAAGAAAATTCTAAAAATTCAAGAGCCACAAAAAAACTCTGCGATTTAAAAGTTGGAAAAAAATTTGAAATGTGGAGAAGAAATTACTTCAAATTTCCTGAACTCTCGCTAATAAGTCTAGATTTTTAAAAACAATTTTTTTTTAAAAACTTTCATTAAAATCTTCGCAATTTACTGGAAATATCCCGAATTCTACATTTCTAGAAAAGAAATTCTAAAAACTTCGCAGTTTAAAAGACAGCTTAAAAAAACAATCTTGATATCTGAAGGAGAAATAACTGAAAAGAGTCTAGATTTTCTAGAAAAATCTATAGCCTCCAAATCTAAATAAAAGTTACTGGAAATTTCTGAACTCTTGAAAAAAAGTGTAAAGTTCTGTAAGAGATTTTTATTTTTTATTTTTGAGCACTGAAGGAAATCTTTGCAATTTATAAGACAATATTAAAATCTGGAAGAGAAATTAGTGGAAACAGCCTCAAAGAAAATTCTATAAATATTGAAACGAACTAAAAAATCAAGAACTCCCGAATAGGAACTTTGATAAAAATTCTGGAAATATGAAGAAAAAATTACTGTAAACTTCTCTAAAAAAGGTTTACAAATCTACAAAGAAAACTTGTGAACAATTCTAGAATCCGGGATCAAAATTCTTTGAAAAGGAAGTTAAAAAAATTGAAAATATGGAGGAGGAATTCCTGAAGCCTCTAAATAAGTTCTAGAAATTTTGAATAAAATATCCCAATAAATTGTAAAGTTAGAACAAAATCTTGGGAGAGCTTTCTAAATAATCTAGAGCTCTCGAAATCTTTGCTAAAAATTCTGGAAATATCTATTTATTTATTAGATAAGTAAAAGAAATCACTGTAAACTTCTAGAATCCTCAAAAAAAGTTTTATAAATCTAAAATGAAATCTTGTGATAAATTCTAGAAACCTCAATGTAAGAAAACTAAAAGTATGGATTATAGAAATTTAGAAGAAAATTTTCTAATAGAAAAAGTTGAACAAAATCTTGTATAGAAACCACGAAGTAATTTCTTTAAATAAATATAAATAATGATTTTCTGAAAAATTTTGAAACTCTTGAATAAAATCTTTACTAAACTTGTAAAAATTTCGAGACTTCTCGATGAAGATTCTTTGCAAAGGGAGTTGTAATAAAAAATAAAAGTAAGGAGGAGAAATTACTGAAATTTAAAGAAAAATCTAAAACATTTTCTAAAAAGTTATTTTTTTTTCTCAGAAATTAAGAACTTTACGAAAAACATGTCTTAATAAAACTTGTTCAGTTTCTTGTTCCCTTTAACTTTTATTTGAAAAGTTTTGTAAAATTTTTTATATTTACAAAAATATCAGAAAAAACAAAATACGGCCTCGAGTAAACATCCACTTCCGGTTTTTGAATGTTCACCAAAAGCTTTTCAGTTTCAGTTTTTAACGATTAAACGTTAAATTTAAAGTTTCATCCCAATCGGATCATTCGTTTTTGAGATACAGCGCCCACAGATATTTTCACGCACGAAAACAATACTTCCCCTATATATACTATATAGGGAAAGTAATAAAACTTGATTAAAACACTAACACTTTCTGCATAATTAATTTTTATTTCGGTAGGTGTACATTTCGGGTACTATGCATCCATCTAGCGAAATAAAATTATTTGTAAAGAAAGTGTTAGTGTTTTAATCAAGTTTTATGTCATTGTTAGAACTACTAATATCTTATTATTTACACAATCGCGTACTTATTTTATGCGGTAACTTAATGTATAAAAAGTGCATTTTGAGGTAAAATAATGGTGGAATTTATAAAGGTTATAAATCAAAACCTTAATTGTTCATGAATTAATCTAAATAGCTGTTTTTTTTTTCAATCAATTTTTGTTTTGGATTGTGGGTTACAAAGGAAGTAATTCCTCAAAGCTTGGAAGAAGGAAAACTTCAAGAATATTCTAGAAAATTAGATGCTTTGCTGTTCGAAATTAAGTTTCAAGAAAATTTCGGTACAACAACGCAAAAGTTTAGTGTATCAATTCCAGTAAGATTATGATGAGATAAAACGAAAGAGGGTTTTTAAAAATCTCGAAGAATAAAGGAGAATTTATTTTAGGAAAAGAACTTCTTTTCAATTTGGAAGATGAATTACAGAAGAAAAATCCGATAAAATAAAGATTAAATAAAAGAGAAATTGCATGAAAATGATAAGGATTGTGGCGACCGTTACTACGTGGTAATTCATGATAAACACTTAGTTAAGTGCATGAAAATGTTTAAAATTTTTAAGATATGTTTTTGTAAAGTTCTAAGGATCTAACATTTCATTGCTTTCTTCCTAGGATTTATCTTCCAAACTGCCAGAAAAAATATTGTGTTCCGATTTTTTATATTTTGTTTGAAGTTAACTTTGAGTTTGTTTTCCAAGAGGCAAATATTTCTAAGTTTCTAAAATTTTCAACAATATTCCTTTTAGAGTTTATGAATATTTATTTCCTGTTCCTACTTTATACATTTTTTTATATACGTATTTAATGGAATTTATTTGTAAGTTAAGAAGACTTGTATCTTCTAGGATACATTTTTTTGGACTCAATTTAAAATCATAATTTTCCTAGACTGCAAATTTATCTACTACCAAAATCTCTTCTTCAAGATTTCTTAGAATTTGTCTTCGAAACTGCAATGATTTTTTTTAAAGATTGCAAACCGGCAACTTCTCTCTCAGATTTCTAAACTTTTGTTAAGTACTTGATAATTTATCACCATTTTCTTGTTAGTTTATTACCTAATTGCAAAATTTTCTAAAGAATTATGGAATATTAAAAAAATTAAAACTCTGCCTTTTAAATGAAAACTTCTAGGGAAATTCTGATAAGATAAAAAAAAGAGTATTTTAAAAATTTGGAAGACATGTGAAAATTCTAAACTTTCAATGTTTACTTACTTTATCTTATCATTTATTTTCAAGAATTTATCTTCCAAACTGCAAAAAAACTTCTCTAGGATTTCCAGATTTTCAAGATTAATTGCAATTTGTCTCCTAAGCTGCAGATTTTTTTAAATTTTTTAAATTTTCCAGCAAGTTTGCTTTTAGATTTTGCGAATTTTCATTTATTAATTACTTTATCAAATAAGATATTTCTAATAATATTTATTTCTTAATCTGGAAAAATTTCCCTATTCTTAAAACGTTCACCTTTTTGTCATATTTATTGGAATTTGTTTTAAAGATGAAAATTTTTTTATATATTATATTGAAGATTTTATTGACCCATGAATGTATTTATTCTTTTTGTAAATAAATAAACTCTAAACTCTTCTAGACTACCAGAATATTTCAACAGTTTTCCTTTCTGATATTTATTTATTTTCAGTAATTATAATTTTTCTAAAATCTTTTAAATTGTAATTTTATCAATTTCTAAAAGTCTTTCAAACTGTATAGATTTTCTTTTTCCATACTTTTAAATTGTCAACTTCTCTTCTAACTTTTCAGCAATTTCAATTTTTATTAATTCTTGCTTTATTTTGTAATTTTCTCCGTAGTTTATTTCATAAGTGCGAACATTTTCTAAAAAATCTCTTTATATTTAGACACATAAGCCACCATTTACAAAAATATACAATTATAATATTTGAAGATACTAGTACAATTTTAAATATTCTAAATTTTTCTAGAACATTTTGGAATCTACAACGGAAAACATTAATAGCTTGAAAGGCAAATTTCAAGAAAATTGTCGGAAAACCTTTCTGAGTTTTTAAAATTTTCAAAAGGTTTACATCTGTACTATTTGAAAGATAAATTCTAGGAAAATTTCAATAAGATAGTAAAGCTCTGGCAAATTGAACCTTTATCTTATCGGATATTTTATCTTCTAAACTGCCTAAATGTTATTTTTTCTTGATTTCTCAGATTTTTTTAAATAACTTGGAATTTGTCTTCTAAGCAGCAAATATTTTTAAATTTTTGGTAATTTCGAGCAAGGTTTGTTCCAGAATTTGGGAAATTTTTATTAATTTTTTGCTTTACTTCCTTGAATATTTATTTATCAACCTACGAAGATTATCTTTTTCTCAATTGTTTCAATTTTTTATATTAAAAATTTCTATTAATATGAAAAAATCTTCACAGATTGAAGAATGAATATTTAACAGGGAAGATTTTCGTTTTCTACGGTACAAGAATTTTGAAGCAATTTTTTTCACGGCAAAAAAATCGTAACTTTAATAAAATTTAACACTGCAAGTTTATATATTTCCAAAACCTTTACTTTCAAATTTAACTTCCAAACTGTAATAATTTTTTATACTCTTTAATCGGTAACTTCTCTTCTGGATTCCTAAAATATTCCAGCCCATTTTCTTTTGATAAAATCTGGTTTCACTTATCGTAATTTTCTTTACTAGTTTATTTCTAAACGTCAGAATTTTTATTTTACGAAATATACTTAAATTTTTCAGCAAGTCAATTTGTAAGATTTTATATAAATTTCATAAAAGGAATTTTATGAGGATTTCTAGAAACTTGTAGAACCTCAGAAAAAAATACAGTTTAAAAGGTAAATTTCAAGAAAACTGAAAAAAAAACATGAAAAGTTTGGAAGATAAATTCCAGTGAAATTTCAATAAGACTGAGCAGAAAATATGTCGGAAAATAAAAGAGAATTGTTGAAAAATTGTATATGTAGGATGGATGATAGATCTGTATCCTACAAATACTATACATTGAGATGAAGAAATTCTTAGTAGCTTGGAAAACTTACCAAAAAATTTTACGAAAATTCTAGAAATGAAATATTTTCTTGCTAGAATTTTATTGCTTTTGCTAATTTAATTTAATGAAATCAGTTTAAAATTCATTTTTCATAATTTTTCATGTTATAGTTACATTTAAACAATCTAAAGTACATTTTATCATTTATTAGTTTATTCAACAGAAATAATTTCATTCAAATTAGTGTTGCTTTAATAGTTGTACTATTTGTAACACGCAAATTAATTTGTATTATTCAATGTCTGTCGAAGTATTAGCTAGAGAAGTAGTTGTTTCAAATTCATTTGTTTTGTAGTCTTAGTAAGACTCATTGTTGTAGATTCACGAAATGTTTTCGTATTTTTAAATTTATTATTTAATTTTCTACAACGAACTAAAGGATTTTAATACATTTTATTAATCATTTCATTAAATTAATTGTACTTAAATTTTAACAATACGAAACTTATTATTAAAACTACAAAAAAATACTTCACACGACAAATATTGAATTGTATCAAAGTAATTTACATCGTGATACAAATACCACAACTAATTATTTAAAAAAAAAAATTGGCGTTAAAAAATTATGAAAAAATTAATGAATATACTGTGTCGGAAAATTAAATGATACAAACAATATCCGCAGACAAGTATTTTGATCTTGTAGATCTCATCAGTGCAGTTTTATGAATAACCTGACTTTAAAAACGAACAAACAAAACAATTATTACAATACATGTAATGAAATGTACTAGATGATGTCTATTATTCATTGAAAAGTTTATTTTGTGACTTAAATATATTTTAAGAATTGAACTTATTTGTGTTGGATGCTTGAAGCCATAACCTTTTAAAGGTTGAATCTATAGTTGCTGAATAAATACCGTGTGTGATATTAACAGAGTGCAGTTTTATTTATTGCTTGATGAAGTTTCTGAACTTATTTTATTAATTTAAATTAAATGAATAGCTTTGTATTTGATTTGGTGACCAAATTTAATATGTAATTGTTAAAACTGCTAATATTTTTATAAACAATCGCGTGCTTATTTTATTAGGTAACCTAATGTATAACATAAAAAGGGAAATTTATGGTAAAATAATAATGGAATTTATAAAGGGTGTAAATCAAAAATTAATCTAAATCGTCGTTTAAATTAAATTTTTTTTATTGTGTGTTAGAAAGGAAGAAATTTCTCATAGCTTGAAAGAAGGAAAATTTCACTAACATTCTAGAAAATGTGATGCTCTTCTACTTTGAAATCAAGTTCGAAGGAAATTTCAATAAAACAGAGCAAAAGCTTAGAATTCCAGAAATATCGCAATGGGATTAAAAATTTTGAAATTACCCAAGGAAAATAATAATTTCTCAATTTGGAAGATAGATTTAAGAAAGAAGCCGATAAAATAAACATGAAATAAAAAAAATTACCAAAAATTTTGAAAAATATAAGTTATTCAAAAGTTCTGAGGATCTAATAGATTCTTTGTGGAATTTATCCATTAAACGGCCAGAATTTCTTTTTGATTTTCAGATATTTTTATCAAAATAAAAAATTGCCTTCAAAGCTGTAAATATTTTTAGGTTTCTAAAATTTTCGAGCAATGTTTTTTTTTAGATTTTAAGTATTTTCCTTTACTTAATAAGAATTTATCCTTGAATATTTAATTTTCTTTTGCTACATTGTTTTCATATTTACTAGCATTTGTTTCAAGATAAGAAGATTTATTTCTTCTAGGATACAATAATTTTTCAGCATTTTTTAAACTCGATTTTGATTTTATTTTCAGTAATGATCATTTTCTTATACTGCAAAAATGTACGTATTTTTGAAATCTTTTCTTCCAGACAATTAAGAATTTATCTTCGAAACTGCAATGATTTTCTTCATACTTCAGTCTTCTAATTTGGCAATTTCTCTTTCAGATTTCCAAAATTTTTCACCAATTTCTCTTTTAATAAATTTCTGCCTTATTTTATCGTAATTTTCTTAGGAATGCATATCCAAATTGTGAATTCTTTCTGAAAAGTTTTTCTTCAAATTTCTAGCAATTTCAATTTTTAAGATTTTCTATAAATATTTCTAGAAAATTCTGTAACCCCAGACGAAAAACGTTCGGAGCTTGATAGACAAATTCTAAGGTTCAAAAGATAAATCCCAGGGAAATTCCGATAAAGTAAAGGAAGGAAATATAAATATTCTCGGGAAATAAGAGAGAAATTGGTTGGAAAATTTGTAGGATATCTTGTTAAAAAATTTTAAAGCTCTGATATCTCGCTTTATCTTATCCGATTTTTCTGAAATTTATTTTTTAACTGCATTTTTCAGAATGTTTTAAAGATAACAAAGAATTTGTTTACTAAGCTGCAAATATTTTAATGTTTCTAGTAATATCCAGTAAGGTTTGTTTCAGCTTTTGATTCTATACTTTATTTAGTTTTCCTGAAATATTTATTTTTCAACCTCCAAAGATTTCCTTTTTCTACATTTTTTCATATTATTTGTAATTTGTTTAAAAAGTCTTTTTTCTTTTCTTCATTTCTTCTTCTACAATACAAGAGTTTTGCAGCAATTATTCTTCACGATAAAAAAATCTTAACTTTTCTAAAAATTGCAAATTCATATATTTCCAAAATCTTTACTTCCAAATTTATCTTTCAATTAGCAATTCTTCCAGATTTCTAAAATATTCATGCAAATTTTCATTTGATTAATTCTTGCATTCTCTTGGTGTAGTTTTCTTTAGTAGTTTGTTTCCAAACTGCAAAAATTTTCATTTTGCAAAATTCCGTTAAAAAATTTCATCAATTTTTCAACAACATGAATTTCGAAAACTTCTGCAACCTCGTAAAAAGAAATATATCAGTTTTTATAGAAATTTTTGGAACCTCAGAAGAGCTTGAAATACAAGTTTCAAGAAAAGTGGAAAAAACAAACTCAACAATTTTAGAGAAATGTTAGTGAAATAATGATATAAATATAGAAATTCTTGAAAATTTGCATATGTATTATAGGTGGGAGTTGGGATCTCCATCATTCAACCTAATCAATATATTACGCAAAAAATTATGGACATATTTATTATAATATAATACTTTTAATAAATATATTTTTCAGTTCAGTATTTCATCCCTACAGTTTTGTTTCAATAATCTTCCGCTCATAACAAATTAATTGGAGGGTGTGTTAGTTGCCACATACCTACCTTATATAAACAAAAATACTATAGATTAAGATGAAGTTATTCCCGGCAGCATCAAAGAAAATTCTAGAAAATAAAATGCTTTACTGTTTGTTGAAATTAAGTTCCAAGAAATGAAGCAAAGCAAAAGTTTGGAGCGTAAATTCAAGAAATATTCTCGTAAGATATGATGAAGCAAGTTTTAAAAAGACCTAGGCAAATAAAGAAGAAATTACTCAAGGAAAAGTATATATTTGTAATTTGGAAGATTAATTCAAATAAATTAAAGATGATTAAAAATTCTTGATAAATCAAACAGAAATTGCTTGAATATTTAGAAAATTTGAATGATAAGTTGTCGAAAAATTCTCATGCCCTGGCAGTTTTTTGCTATATCTTTTCTTTCAAACTGCCAAAAAATATTTCTTTAGGATTTTTCAGGTAGCTTGAAATCATAAAGTTTCTACCATTTTTCCACAAGCTTTCTCTTAGATTTTATGAAGTTTCCTTTAATTAATAAAACACTTCAACTTTGTTTGTATAATACTCTATTATAGAGTGTTATACAAACAAAGTTGAAGTGTTTTATTAATTATTCAAACATGTATAACGAAGTAGAAGCTTCTTACATTAACAATAGAAGTTTCCTTTATTATTTTGTTTATGTAATAAGACATTTTAGCGAAGATTTTCTTTTTTTTTCATAAATTTTTTATTTTATTTTTTTATATACATTGGAATTTATTTTAAAGGTGAAAAAATTATCATTTTCTAGTATACTTTAGCAATTTTTTGTTCCCTATTATAAATATTTTCCAGAAATTATAAATTTACCCTTCAAACTGCAAGTTCATCCATGTCAGATTTGTTTTCCAAACTGTGGTAATTTTCTTCTTACAGATTTTCTATAACAATAAACAACTTTCCTTTCAGATTTTTTAGAATTTTCTAGCAATTACTTCTTTGATAAATTCTGGCTTTATTTTATAGCAATTTTCTGTGTGGTTTGTTTTCAAACTGCGAAAGTGTTCTTTAATTTTCTGGCTATTACAATTTCTAAAAATTTTTTTTTACTTGCACCTTGAAAAAGAAATTCCAATTAAACGGTGGAATAATCTTTCTGGAAAATTTTACTCTTCAAAATGGACTACCACATAGTAACGGTTACCACAATTATTTCTTTCAAATTTGTAAAATACTCCAGCAAATTTTCTTTTGATAAATTCTTGCTTTCTCTTATCGAAATTTTCTTAAATAATTTGGAAACGAAAACTGCAAACTTTTTCATTTTACGAAATTTTTCTAAATCAATTTCTAAAATTTTCTATAAATTTTTCTAGAAAATTCTGCAACTTCATAAAAAGAAATCTATGAGTTTCTCTAGAACTTAAGATGAAAACAATTCCAGCTTGAAAGATACATCTAAAGAAAACTGGAAAGAAAATTATGAAAAATTTTCGAAAAAGAAAATCTTTGCAGTCTGGAAGAAGCAGAAAATAAAAGACAAATTGTTGAAGATTTGAATATGTAGAATGGGCGAGAAAACTGTTTCCTACAAATATTAAACATTGAGATGTGGAAATTAATCGCAGCTCGAAATCTAGAAAGAATATACGAAAATTCTAGAAATGTTTGCTAAAATTAATATAGAAATTTGTTGTTGAGTTACGTGAAGATATAATTAAAACTTGATTAAAACACAAACACTTTCTTCACAATTAATTTTTATTTCGCTAATAGCTAATAGCGAATAGCTAATAGCGAAAGAAAAATTAATTGTGAAGAAAGTGTTAGTGTTTTAATCAAGTGCTAAAATTAAATTTCAAGAAAATTCCAATGAAGCAAATCAAAAGTTTGGAGTATGAATTCAAGAAACATTTTCGTAAGACAAAATGATACATGATTTAAAAAATTTAAAAGCAAAGGAGGATTTGTATTTTGGAAGATTAATTCGATGAAATTGAAAAAATAAAAGAGAAATTGCTTGAATATTTAGAATATTTTCCAGATAAGTTGTTGAAAAGTTCTAATTGCCTGCCAGTTTTTTACTATCTTTTTTCTTCAAACCGGCCAAAAAAATGTTCCTTTTGGATTTTTCAGATTTCTTTCCATGATAGCTTGTAATTTATTATTTTCCATCAAGCTTTCTCTTAGATTTTAAGAATGTTCGTTTATTAAATGGATTATACAATAAGTCTTTACCTGGAATATTTATTTTTCCATCAGCAATTTTCCGATTTATTTTTTCATATATATTGAAATTTGTTTTGTGAGAAGATTGTCCTTTTCTAAGATTTTTAGCAATTTTTGGTTCCCAATTTTTAATATTTTCCAGAAACCATAAATTTACCCTTGAAACTGCAATTTTATCTATTTTCAAAATCTTTATTCCAGACTTGTCTTCAAAACTGTGATGATTTTCTTCTTAGAGACTTTTAAATAAGCAACTTCCCTTCAAGATTTTTAGAATTTTCTAGCAATTCCATGCGATAAATTCTTGCTTTATTTTATCGTAATTTTCTTTGTAGTTTGTTTTTAAATGTTCTCCAATTTTCTGGCAATTCCAATTTCTAAAGTTTAGTTTAAACTTACAGCAACAAAACTGAGGAAAAATCTTTCTGAAAATATTAATATCACACCATCATTTTCATTGAAGATGAAATTCTGGGCAATTTGGAAGAAAAATTCAAATTTCAAACTGCAAATCTATTATCTATTTCCAAAATATATACTATCAAATTTGTTTTCTAAACTCTAATGTTTTTCTTCCTCCACACTTTTAAATCGGGAACTTCTCTTATAATTTCTAAAAATTTTCGCAATTTCACTTTTAATAAATTCTTGCTTTATCTCATCGTAATTTTCTTGGTGATTTGTTTCCAAATTGCAAAAATGTTCATCAATTTTCTAGCAATTTCAATTTATAAAAGTCTGTATACATTTTTCTAGAAAATTCTAGAACCCCTGAAGAAGAAGAAAAGACAAATTCCAAGAAAACTGGAAGAAAAGCGTCCATGAAAATTTAAAAAAATAAAAAACTATGCAATTTGGAAAATTAATTTTAGAGAAATTCCAAGAAGTTATGAAATAAATGAGTAATTGTACGATTTTAAAATCTGACTTTATCTTATTAGATATTTTCTGGAGTTAATCTTCCAAACTGCCAAAAAATACTTTTCTTGGATTTTACAGATTTTTTCAAGATAACTGGGAATTTGTCCTTTAAGCTGCTGATAAAGAAAGAATTTATCATAAATTGAAAATTTTGAAAATCGGGAAGAGAAGTAGCCGATTTAAAAGTTTGGAAGAATAAAATCACCACAGTTTAAAAAACAAATATGAAAACGAAGATTTGCAGTTTGAAAGGTAAATTTTACTGGGGAAACTGCTGAAAATTTTCTTATACCTTAGAAGAAGACAATATTCTCATCCTTACAACAAATTTAAAATAAAATGACCGCTGATGAAACCTGACTAGATTAATAATAACAATACATGACATTTAAAATGTGTTGATTTAACTTGGTGATTTAAATCCGACTGTCGGATTTAATTATAATTTCAGAGGAGCGAAATGTGCGCACCACGGCATTAAACCTGTTTTAAACAAATCAGTCCATTTAACAACAGGAATTAATGGGCGACCCCCGATATAAACGTCCGCAATTCCAATTAATTTCACTTAATCTATTTTCAATTAATTAAAGTCGGACGCCGGACAATCGCGCCATTTCCTGATGGCAATCGGCCGACATTTCATTGCTGTGCTGTGCTGCTGCATTTCTGGAACTACATTTCCCGCGCTTCATAACCCACCGAGGAACGACATGATTAAAACGCATTCATCAACTGGATTAGAGTAGAAAAATAAAAATAGTACTTGACCTGTATTTTTTTTTATTGAAATACCTTTGAAATTGGAAGAATTAATGGCTTTAATAAATGTAACTCATAGTTTTTTTATAATAATGTCATCATTTTTCAATATTAATTAATGTATCTTCAGCTTAAATTTTAATTAACAATAAATAAATTTTTGAAAATGTTGTTATCACACATTATCAAGTTTCAAAAATGTATCACAAAGTTAGCTATTGATAATGAGCACTTAGTGATCGAAATGTACATCTAAGAAATACAAAATAAATTGTGAAGAAAATGAATTCTAACGTGTTTTATTAATCGAAATTTCTATTCACGTAATTCAAAAACCAATAATATAAACAAAGTAATGGCTTCAAGCATCAAATGTATTATGGAATTTTTGTTTGTCGATGATTTTTAATTGTTTCAACTACTACACACTAATTTTTCCAATAAATTTTTCACATTATTTGCTTTAACCTAGCGTACTCTTGACCTACCACAATAGTCTGTATATTGACCTGTCGCGCAACTTAATGTACGGCTTATTAAGGTAGGTCAGGATAACGCTAGGTCAATATACCTTTCATTAGGGTAGGTCAAGGGTACACCAGGTTTATATGTGTCGGGATTAATATAGAATTTGTTGGGTTAAGTCAGGATTACGCTACAATCTTACGAATGAAATTGAAGTAGAATTATTAGAAGTGCGTTTAAGAAAAAATAATCAAAAATTATTAAGCTAAAAAGCGTACAGAAACAGTTGTACATTTCTAAAAGTTTATTTTTAACTTTTAATCTTTAAATTAGAAAAATAGTTGCTTTAAATATCTCAGAAAATAATTGCTGAATAACTAGCCTGAAAGTAATTGAAATTCAATAAAACAAGCAACTCAAGTTTGGAAAAAATTGTTTTCAACTTCTATTTTAACTCATAACAAAGTAAATATGCATAATTTATTCATTGATTTGTTTTAAAATTTGAGTGAATGTGGGTTTAATCAATTATATAATGAAAATAAGTTTTGTCTGTCTGTCATAATAATTGTCATAATTAAGAATAGCGAGCTTATCAAAAATGTCTGAATTATTTTATAATTAAAAATAAATTATTCACAACCCTTTTTTATGTTGTTGGGATTGGAGGGTGGGATAGAGGCCACCCACCCACCCTACATATACAAAAAAACCACAACTGAGATATTACTTTTTAATTTTTGAAAATAATCAACACTAACACTGTTATGATTTCCAGCAAACTAAATGACTATCAGTGGGGAGTGTATTTTGTATATGTAGGGTGGGTGGGTGGCCACTATCCCACCCTCCAGTTAGCAACACTTGCGTAAAAGTTTTAACAGAATTAATAAATCATTTTCATCTTTATTCGTTATATAAAATTTACGCACAATGTATTTCATATAAGCATGTACTTTTATTATGTAATAATTGTAATAATTGGAGGGTGGGATAGTGGTCACCCACCCACCCTACATATACATTTAAACTTAAACTTAAGACTACTTTTTATTTTTCGGAAATATCAACATTAACGCCGCTATGATTTCTAGAAGTGAGTAAAATTAATTTGCTTATGTAGGGTGGGTGGGTGTACACTATCCCACCCTTCAATTTACAAAACCTACTCACAAGTTTTAACAGAATTAATAAATAATTTTATCTTTTTTTATTGTGTAAAATTTACACTCTCCAAAATGTATTTTAAATAAATATAACTCGTTTATTTCATATTAATTGTAGGGTTGTATATTGGACACCCACCCACCCTACATATACATTACAACTTAAACTATATACTACTGTTTAATTTTTCGAAAATAATCAACACTAATGCTGCTGTGTTTTCCAGAAAAATAAATGACAATCATTCATTTCTTCAAACTAAAATTTCACGCGTTTTCATTTGTTTTTCCCCTAAGATACGTCAATTGTTTTTATGAAATTATCAAACCATATCAACTCTGAGAAAATTAACATAATTTCAAATCAATTTCATGAGTTGATTTAATTGTTTTTCTTTGAAACATTTTATTTCTTTAAATTAAAATTTCTCGTCTTTTCATTTATTATCCGCTGTTATACGTCAATTGTTTTTACTGAAATTAAAATCTTAATCAATTATGTATATATTTATTAAATTTCAAGTCGATTCGACACGCTGTTCAATTATTACAATTGTTTAAATCGTTGAAAGCAATTTTCATTCCTTCAAGCTTAAAAATCGCGTGTTATCATTTGTTTTTTTCAATATTATAGCTATTCTTTATATAGAATTTTAAAACATAATTAATTCTGAATAAATTTACGAATATTCAAGTTGATCCAACGCGTTATTCAATTGTTACATTCATTTTAAACGCTGAAAACAATTTTTATTTATTAAAACAAAACTTTTGCGTAATATTATTGTTCTTTTCACTAAGATACGTCAATTGTTTTAATGGAATTTAAAAGATTAGTTAATTCTAAATAAATTTGTAAAATTTCAAGAGAATTCAACACGTTATTCAATTGTTATTATTATTTAATAAGTTGATAACATTTTCTTTTTTAATTTAAACTCAAATTTCGTTTTTTTTTCATTTGTTTTCTGGCTGTGATATGTCAATTGTTTTTATGTAATTTCCGAGGTAACTAAATTTTGAGTAAATTTCCGAAATTTTAAGATGATTCCTAGCATTATTCAATTGTTACAATCGTTTGAAGCACTGAAAATAACTTTTATTTATTAAAACGAAATTTTCTCGTGATTTCACATTTGTTTTCTCACTGAAGTACGTCAATTGTTTTAATAATATTTTGAAGCTTAAATAATTCTGATTAAATTTATAAAATTTTAAAATTAATTAATACGTTGTTCAATTGTTAAAATGGTTTGAAAAGTTAATAACAATTTTCTTTTATTTAAACTCAAATTTTGCAGGTTTTCATTTATACTTTTTCTGTGATATGTCAATTGTTTTTATGTAATTTTAAAGGTAAATTAATTTTGAGTAAATTCACAAAATTTTAAGATAATTCCTCGCGTTATTCAATAGTTTGAAGCATTAAAAATAACTTTTATTTATTAAAATGACATTTTCTCGTGTTTTCATTTGTTTTACCACTGAAGTACGTCAATTGTTTTAATGATATTTTAAAGCTTAATCAATTCTGAATAAATTTGTAAAATTTTAACACAATTAAACGAGTTTTTCAATTATTACAATTGTTTGAATCGTCGAAAACATTTTTTATAAATTTAAACGCAAATTTAAAGTGTTTTGATTTATTTTTTCTACTGTTATACGTTAATTGGTTTCGTGGAATTTTAAAGCCGAATCAATTCTTAATAAGTGTGCAAAATTTTAAGTCGATTCAGTGCGTTGTCCAATTGTTACAATCGTTTTAATCGTTGAAAATAATTTTCATTTCTTTAAACTTAATTTTTATGTGATTTTATTTGTTTTTCAATTGTTTTACACAGATTATTTTTAAAAAACTTTGAAGCATAATCAATTGTAAATATATTTATAAAATTTCCAGTCGATTCCACGCGTTCTTCAATTGTTACAATCGTTTGAATCGTAGAAAACAATTGCCATTTCTTTAAGCTTAAATTTCGCGTGTTTTTAAGCATATTTTTTTATTGTTTCTCCTACGATGCATCAATCGTTGAATGGAAATTTAATCTAAATCAATTATTAATGAATTTCAAGTTGTTTCCACGCGTTATTCAATTGTTACATTCATTTTAAACGCTGAAAATAATTTTTATTTATTATAACGAAACTGTTGCGTGTTGTCACAGTTTTTTTAACTGAAATACGTTAATTGTTTTAATAGAATTTAAGATTTAATCAATTCTTAATAAATTTATAAAATTTCAAATCAATTTAATACGTTGTTAAATTGTTAAAATAGTTTAAATAGTTGAAAACAATTTTCTTTTATTTAAACTCAAATTTTGCAGGTTTTCATTTATTATTTTTCTGTGATATGTCAATTATTTTTATGTAATTTTAAAGGTAAATCAATTTTAAGTAAATTCACAAAATTTTAAGATGGTTCCTCACGTTATTCAATTGTTACAAACGTTTGAAGCACTGAAAATAACTTTTATTTATTAGAAGGAAATTTCCTCGTGTTTTCATTTGATTTTCCACTGAAGTACGTCAATTGTTTTAATGGTATTTTAAATCTTAATCAATTCTGAATAAATTTCTAAAATTTCAATACAGTTAAAAGCGTTTTTCAATTATTACAATCGAAAACATTTTTTATAACTTTAAACCCAAATTTCAAGTGTTTTCATTTATTTTTCTACTGTTATACGTTAATTGGTTTCGTGGAATTATAAAGCTGAATCAATTCTTAATAAATGTGCAAAATTTTAAGTCGATTCAGTGCGTTGTTCAATTGTTACAATCGTTTTAATCATTGAAAGCAATTTTCATTTATTTAAACTTAATTTTTATGTGACTTCATTTGCTTTTAAATTGTTTTACATCAATTATTTTAAAAAAACTTTGAAGCTTAATCAATTGTAAATATATTTAGAAAATTTAAAGTCGATTCCACGCGTTCTTCAGTTGTTACAATCGTTTGAATCGTAGAAAACAATTTCATTTCTTTAAGCTTAAATTTCGCGTGTTTTTAAGCATATTTTTTTATTGTTTTTCCTACGATGCATCAATCGTTGAATGGAAATTTAATCTAAATCAATTATTAATGAATTTCAAGTTGGTTCCACGCGTTATTCAATTGTTACATTTATTTTAAAAGCTGAAAACAATTTTTGTTTATTATGACGAAACTTTTGCGTGTTGTCATAGTTTTTTTTAACTGAAATACGTCAATTGTTTTATTAGAATTTAAGATTTTATCAATTCTTAATAAATTTATAAAATTTCAAATCAATTTAATACGTTGTTCAATTGTTAAAATGGTTTAAATAGTTGAAAACAACTTTCTTTTATTTAAACTCAAATTTTTCAGGTTTTCATTTATACTTTTTCTGTGATATATCAATTCTTTTTATGTAATTTTAAAGGTAAATCAATTTTGAGTAAATTCACAAAATTTTAAGATGATTCCTGGCGTTGTTCAATTGTTACAATCGTTTCCAGCACTTAAAATAACTTTTATTTTTAAAAACGAAATTTTCTCGAGTTTTGCATTTGTTTTCCCACTCAAGTACGTCAATTGTTTTAATGGTATTTTAAATCTTAATCAATTCTGAATAAATTTCTAAAATTTCAATACAGTTAAAAGCGTTTTTCAATTATTACAATCGAAAACATTTTTTATAACTTTAAACCCAAATTTCAAGTGTTTTCATTTATCTTTTTCTACTGTTATATATTAATTGGTTTCGTGGAATTTTAGAACCAATTCAATTTTTAATAAATGTGCAAAATTTTAAGTCGATTCAGTGCGTTGTTCAATTGTTACAATCGTTTTAATCGTTGAAAATAATTTTCATTTCTTTAAACTTAATTTTGATGTGATTTTATTTGTTTTTCAATTGTTTTACATCAATTATTTTGAAAAAACTTTGAAGCTTGATCAATTGTATATATATTTAGAAAATTTAAAGTCGATTCCACGCGTTCTTCAATTGTTACAATCGTTTGAATCGTAGAAAACAATTGCCATTTCTTAAAGCTAAAATTTTGCGTATTTTTTGTTGTTTTCCTATGATGTATCAATTGTTGAATGGAAATTTAATCTTAATCAATTATTAATGAATTTCAAGTTGGTTCCACGCGTTAATCAATTGTTACATTCATTTTAAACGCTGAAAACAATTTTTATTTATTATAACGAGACTTTTGCGTGTTGTCTTTTTTTTACTGAAATACGTCAATTGTTTTAATAGAATTTTAAATTTAATCAATTCAATTAATAAATTTTGGAATTTTACATTTAAAAATATACACTTGTAAAAATTTTAGAACTCATAAAGTTTGATTGAAGTTTTCTTTTTAGATTGTAGAAGTTTTTATATTTATAATTGGTTCTCTAAACATTAACCTATGAAAATACTAACCTTGAGAAAGTTGTAATTAAAAATTAAGAACAATTTAATTGATTTGTTGTATATATAATTTTTTAAGAAAGAAGATATATAAATAGATAAACTCTCGAAGTTCGTTAAAAGCCCTAATAATATTGTCTGCTATACTATAGTAAAACATTTGAGAACTCTTTTAAGACTATAAATTGATTGAATAGATCGTTCTAGAAAGTGTTTGGTAATTACTTCGCTAATACTTGCCTTCTTGGGGTAGGTCAATATTAGGATACTTTTAATTAATGTTTTATTGTAATAGCTAAAGAATTCGCTACATTCAAACATATATGAATGTAACAGAAACCGTATTAAAACCCGTATACACGAACAAAATTCCTGAATTAACTGTCAAAAATCGCGTTTCCCCGACGGACCAAAAGGGATTTAAATAAATGCGAACACATGCGTAAACATATTTATGCGAGCGTCCCGTCCCTTATTTACCTACACGCCACCCCAATTTACACGTGTCCTTTGTAACCTGTAAACTTTTTTTTTATTCCGTTCCATTCCGTGTCCCATCCCTCACCTCCATTAAATTCGCCGCCCTTAAAATTTAACGCGGTTTCCTCAGGAGTTTTATCGCGGTTTAACGGATATAAAATAGTGGACAGGGTCCCATCCATTGTGCTCCTCGTGATTTATTTGCGTCTCTCTAAATAAAAATCTGCGGAGGAAGTGAGGGTGGTAGTAGCAGAAGGGTGGTATCGGATGTTTAAATGCTGTGGATTTATTATGAGTTGAATAATTAATAGTTTTATAACTGAATTATTATTTATCAAACAAAAACAAATTTTAATTACGCGCTTATTTAACTTTATTTTCGCCCGTATTAGGTTTATTATAGCGGCGGTAATTAAAATCGTTCTTTCGTTAATTAAATACGTTCTCTTCTTTTTTTACAATGTAATTCCCGCCGCCCTCTAAAACAGCAAACAAACGCACGCGTACGGGAATATTCGCGTGCATATGTGTAGATTAAAATAAACAGGAATTCCTTTGTAGTTCTTTTTCCTCTCCGGCTTTCCATTGTGCTAAATTATCAAGTCTGCAATTAAACTGGCATAGCAATTGCCTCTAATTTTATTGTCGTCGGACTTTCAAATGCTCAGAGTTTACGGGGTTGTTGGGGGTGGTGGTGGAGGGCTTGAAAAAGTTTTCGCCCCGGGTTTTCCAGTGGAAAACGTGATCAACGAGCGGACGTTGAAATATGGAGATTGTTGCGATTAAGGGATGGATTTTGGCGGAATTGAAAACGTCAATCATGGAATTATTGCATAGTGCATGTAATATACTAAAGTGGTTGTTAATCGTGAATGTAATTAATTTGCTAAGCTAACCTGAAGACACATAGCTTTTCTAGCTAATATTTATGAAACTACTTGAATCTGTTGACGTCGCAGTGTGTGAAAGACGATGGCTGAGAGGGTCGATTAATAAATACTGAGCGTAACTTTCGAGCGTTCGTGTCTCTAGGCTAGCAATTTCTGGTAAGTGGTCGTGTGTAGTTGGCAAAGATTGTTCGGAGTAATGTACGAGTATTTGCGGAAAATGCCTCGTCTACACCGAACTTAACTTGCGATTCCTTGTTTATGTTGGTGGCAGCGCGCTCGACGAGTGAAATTATGCAACGCGGAATCATCCTAAGGTTAGATAATCATGTAGAAAGTATATTTAAAAATATCATTAGCAAAAAAGAGATTCATTGAAACCTGAGAGATATGTATATTGTACGTTTAAATCAAATCAAAAATTATGATAAGATAAAGCAAGAATTTATCAAAAGAGACATTTTAGAAATCTTGAAGGGAAATTACCAACCATTTGGAAGAAAAATCTAGAAGTAAAGATTAGAAAAATAGATAAATATGCAGCTTAAAAGATAAATTCTGGAAAAATAAAATCCTGAAGAAAAATTGCTGACAAATTTTTATTGATTGAAAAATAAATATTCCAGGAAAATTCCTATTAGATAAATAAAATCATTAAGAAAAATTTATGAAATCTAAAAGAGAACTTGCAGGAAATTTTTAGAAACTACCAAGAAACTTACAATAAGATGAAGCAAGAGTTTATCAAGGAAGTAACTGGTAGAAAGTTTTTAAAATCTGTAAGAAAGAAAAGTCTAAAAGAAGAAAATCATTGCAGTTTGGACAACAAGTTCCAAGAGATCTCACAATGAAAAATTTCTAAAATCTTTTCTTTTCTGAACGGAACCTTGCAGGAAAAATTCTACAAACTTTAAAATATTTGCAGTTTAGAAGACAAATCCAAGTTTTCTTGAAGAAAAAAAATGAAATATCCAAGAAATATATTTTAGGCAGTTTATAGAATAAATTCCAGAAAAAAAAAACTGATAAAATAAAGCAAGAACTTGTTAGGGCTTTAACATATTTTCAAAATTTTCATTAGAATTTTTCATAACTTCTTATTTTATCTTATCGAAATTTCTTTAGAATTTACCTCCTAAATGGCAAAGATTTTAATTTTCTAAAAATTCCCAGAAAGCTCTTCTCATAGTTTTCTTGGAATTTATCTTTAAAGCTGCGAATGTATTTCTTTTGAATCACCGAATAATAAAATAAAATTCTTAAAATTGGAAAAGAAACCTTGCCGAAAAATTTTAGAATCTTTTACAAATATTTAAAGCTTAGAAGTTCAGTTCCAAGGTATCTTGCAAAAAAATATAAAATTTAAGAAAACTTTAGATAAATTTTAGAAAAAAAAATCGATAAAATAAAGCAAGAAACTGCCAACAATTTATCTTAGAAAATTTATAAACCTTTAACCAATTTCTCTTTTCTTTCTCAAGATTTTTTTTATAATTCCTTACGTTATCTTATCGGAATTTCTCTAGGATTTATGTACCAAATTGTACAATTCTACAATTTTCTTGTAATTTGTCTGCGATTTCTCTTCTTCTGGGATTACAAAACTTCAAGAAAAACGAAATACACTTTATTATCCTACGAGACGAAATAATTATAATTATAAATTAAAGCCCTTCGTTTATCCCAGCAAAAACATTACAGACACCCAATACATCACAAATGTTTTGAAAACAAAAATTAACTTCCAATATGTCCCAAAATAAGGTATTACCATACGGGTAGATAGTACCTCTATAAATATTTGGGTACTCTCTAGAAATACAAATCAATGTCATTTCGATTTCAAATAAGTACTCATTACGTAAAGCTCTAAATTGAGGTTGTGTATTAACAGGTCAATGTAGTACCAGAATAAATTCATATGAATTTTCAGTTAATATATTTTTTTTTTGACCTAGGCAATGCCATTCGGTCACACACGTCTCTAATTATAAATTTTAATAATTGTTATAATTTTTAAATGTTTGTAAATTAACTAAAAATTCGTATGAATTTATTTTGGTACTACCTCCAACTATAAATACACAGACCCGATTTAGAATTCTAGATATTAAAACTTAACTCTAAAGCGATTAAATACTTAGATTGATCTTACAAATTATATAATTAGTACTACCTGAAAATTTTGGCAAGATTATTTTCGATTTCTACTAAAAGCTGAAAAATATTTTGTTTGAAACTGATACCAAATACATTTTTAATTCATTTTGAAGCATTGACTTGATTGGGTAACAGTACAACTGAATAAAAAATATTTTTAGCACGTAGTACTACTAAAAATTCTAAAGTACTTACATCCTGCCCTACTCTATAAACGTACATCCTTAATTTAATCCATTATACATCACAATATTTTAAAACATTTGAATAAAACTGCATAAAGCTACTTAATATTCAGATAGAAATTAGTACTTATTAAGTAATATGAATAATAATAATACATATTTCTCTGGATTTTTAAAAAATTAAATTTTATACATCTTCTGATATGACTTATCAACGTGCAGTACTACTTATACTATCAAAATAGTACCTTATTAGTACCACATATTCATAATATTCATTGGATTTTTTTTTACTTACTACTTATGCTATCAAAATAATACATTATTACTACCATATGTTCATAATATTTATTGGAATTATTTAACACTTAGCTACTTTAGTACTTCTTGTAGAACACGTCACGAGTAGAATTTATGGATTTAGTACATTACTTTTTGGTGATAAAACTCGTAGGTATTCATAAATTACTATTACTCATAATTACAATAAATACGTATATAAATTTAGGTGGTTAGTACCGTTAACGGTGGAGGCTTCTACTTCGTTATACATTACCCTTCACAATAAAAAACTTTTCAACTTTGTTTGTTTAACACTGACTTTATTTAGTCAAACTAGAAGTTTTTATTAGGTGATTAGAATTAAAAAATAAAATTAGGTGGTTAGACTTAAAATTTTACGGCAGTACTTAACTCACGTACTGAAGTACTACTTACAAGTCCTGTGTAAAAATGATACACAAATAAACAAATTTAATGTACTACTGAACTTGATTAAGTATTATGCTACTTGGTCATAAAAATCGTACCTATTTATGACATGAAATTATTAAACTAAGGTTACGAGGTTAACAAGTACTAACATCGTCTATTAGATTTAGAATAATCTTGTTTAGTGATAATAGTCATAATTGTTTACGATTTTAAATTGCTGTAAATAAGCTAAAGATTTAAGATTGTGCTTAACTTAGTTGACGGAATAGTGAGGTACTATTTAATGAATATTCAACACATTTTGGGTTTAGTACTAAAGATAATTGATATATAATTATGATAGTACTACTTAGTCATAATCCTAGGTATTCATTATGTAAAATAATGTTTAAAATTAAAGATAGTACCTATCTTAATTAATATATTTAGAATAGTACTACCTATTGATAAGAATCCTAGACTGTATAGACGTTAAAGTACTATAACTAAAATTAATGATTAACTCAGTTAACGGAATAGGAATGGGTACTATTGAATGATAGAAATTCTCAGTATAATTCGGGGTAGTAATAAACTCAATTGATGGGTTTCGGATAGTACTACTTAGTAATAAAAATCCTAGGTGTTCATTATGTAAAAATAAAGTTTAAAATTCACAATTAGGTAGTACCTCTTGATGGTTTTGGGATAATACTACTTAGTAATAAAAATTGTAGGTATTCATTACGTAAAATATAAAGTTTAATAATTAAGATAGTACCTAGCTTAATTGTTATATATAAAATAGTACTACCCATTCCTAAGAGTTATAGATATTAGTGACGTAAAATTACTAGAACTCAGATTTAAATTTTAGGGTTATGCTTAACTCTGTTGATAGAACAAAATATTAATATTCTATTTCATGATAGAAATCTTCAGTATAATTCTGGGTAGTACTTCCTAAGAATTATAGATATTAGTGACGTAAAATGACTATAACTAAGATTTAAATTTTAAGCTTATGCTTAACTCTGTTGATGGAATAAGATACCATTATATTTAATGATAGAAATCTTCGGTATAATTCTGGGTAGTACTAAGCAAAATTAATCGGTTTAGGATAGAAAAAATCTAGGTATTCATTATGAAAAATAAAGTTTAAAATTTAGGGTAGTACCTACTTAATTGATAGATTTAAAATAGTACTATGTATTCGTAAGTGTTTTCTAGAAATTAGTGACGTAATAGTACTATAACTAAGATTTAAATACTTAGCTCAGTTGATGGAATAAAATGGTACTACTTAATGATAGTAATTCTCTGTATAATTTCGGGGTAGTACTAAACTCAATTGATAGTTTTGGGATAGTACTACTTAGTGATTTATTGAAAACTTTAGAAACTGAAATTGCCAAAAAAAATTTCAGGAAATATTACAAAAAGGAATTTTTAATTTTGTTTCGCATAAATTCTAATAAGAAGTCATTAAATTTTTCAACAAAATATCTTCAATATATTCAAAGATTTCATGCATTTTCTCTTAATTTCTCGAAAATTTTTCATATCCCCAATCGGGATTTTCCTGGAATTGCATTTTAGATTTTTCCTAAAAAAATTCAAAATCTTTTCTTCGAATTTGTCTTTCAAGCTGCGATATACTTTTTTTCTCTTTTGGTTTTCATGAATTTTCCAGAAATAATTACAGGCAATTTAAGAAATAGAAATTCCTAGAAACTTGTTGAAAATTTTTAGTTTGGAAACAAACCATCAAGAAAATTACGATTAAGGTAAATTTCAGAAGTCTTTAAGAGATTTAAAAGTCTGAAAGAGAAAAATCATTACAGTTTAGACATTACAAATCTTGAAGTAAAGATTTTGAAAACAGATAAATTTGCAGTTCACGATAAGATGAATTTAGAAGTCTTGAAGAGATTTAAAAGTCTGAAAAAGAATAATCATTACAGTTTAGTAGACAAATCTTGAAGTAAAGATTTTGGAAACAGATAAATTTGCAGTTTGAAAGGTAGATTTTACAAAAATTATGATTAATGAAAAAAAATTTAAGTCGAAAAAAATAACACGGACTTTATTTAGTGACTATAGTTTCGACAATTTTAGCTTGTCTTCTAGTTTGATAATGACAAGCTAAAATTGTCGAAACTATAGTCACTAAATAAAGTCCGTGTTATACAAACAAAGTTAAAAAGTTTTTTATTTGTGAAGAATTATGTATAACTAGGTAGAAGCCTCCACCGTTAACAGCTTAATATAATATTTCAGAAACTTAAAATATTTGCAGCTCAGGAGAAAAATTCTTAGTTAGTCTTAAAAATCCAAAATAATATTTTTTTGGCAATTTGGAAGAATATTCTAAGAATAATCTCAAGAACGTTATATAATTTTTTACTATACCTTATCAGAATTTCCGGAGAATGTATCTTCCAAATTTCCATTTTCTAAAAATTTTCTGGGAACGTAAAATTGTAAAAAAAGGAAAATCAGATTAAGAAATAAGTATTCCTAGAAATTTCTTATTGGTAAAAGAAAATAATAAAAGAAATTTTTCAAAATCTGAAAGAAACCTTGCTGTAATATTTTAGAATTTTTTACTTTACCTTATCAAAATTTAAATTTTCTAAAATTTTCCAGAATGTTTTCCCACAATTTTCTTGCAATTTAGTTTTAAAAATGAAAATTACAGAAAAGGAAAATCAGATTAAGAAATAAGTATTCTTGGAAATTTCTTATTGGATAAAGAAAATAATAAAGGAAATTTTTCAAAATCTGAAAAAAACCTTGTTGTAATATTTTAGAAATTTGGAAGTAAATTCCAGGACAAAATCCGATCAGATGAAGCAATATATTTTCAAGGCTTTAGAACTTAACTTAAACCTCTAAAATTACATAAAAACAATTGACATATTACAGCGAATATAATATAAATATAATATAAATATAAATGAAAACAGCGAAATTAGGTTTTAAATTAAAAACAATTTTTTTAAACTTATTACACCATTGTAACAATTGAATAACGTGTTGAATTTAATTAAAATTTTATAAATTTATTCAGAATTGATTAAGCTCTTAAATTCCATTAGAAACATTTACAGACTTCAGTGAAAAAAGCAATGGAAACAGGCAAAAATTCGTTGTAATAAATTTAATTTTTTTTTCACTGTAATGTAACAATTGAAATTGAACTTAGTAAATGTATTCATAATAAATTAGGTGTGAGTTCTCAACTTCTTTCTAGCAACAGTACGTTAATTATTGTCACAAAATCTTAAAGATAAATTAATTATTGATGGATTCTTCAATTTTTGAAGTCATATCAGATCTAGATATTGTTCTACAAGTTTTTAAATCTAGTGAAAAGAAATTTTGTTTCTTCAATTCAAGTTTTGTGAGATGTCATCTTGTTTCCAGCAACAGTACGCCAATTTTTGTCATGAAATCATAAAAATATATTAGTGATTGATGCTCTCTTTAGTTTTTAAAGTCATAGGGGCTGTGATAATTTTTTTACAATTTTTTGAAACCGCCGAGATAAATTTAGGTTTCTTCAATTCAAGTTTTGTGAGTTGTCTTCTTTATTCTAGCTGCAGAATGCCAACTTTTATCAGGAGATCTTAAAGACATATTAATTATTGATGGACTGTTTAATCTTTAAAGTCATACCAAATGTAGTTATTATTCTACAAGTTTTTGAAGCTGCAAAATCAAATTTTGTTTTGTAAGTTGCCATCTTGTTTCTAGCAACAGTACGTCAAATTTTGTAACGAAATCTTAAAGATATTTTAATAGTTGATGGATTTTTTAATTTTTAAATTTCGAAACTGGCGAAACTAATTTTTGTTTCTTCAGTTCAAGTTTTGTGAGTTGTTATCTTGTTTCTAGTAACAGTACGTCAATTTTTATCACGAAATCCTAAAGATATAATAATTATTATTGGATTCTAGATGTGATACAATCTTCGAGGTATATTTTCTAATTATTGAAGTGGTTATTTTTTCTTACTAGTTTTCAAAATTTGGCAAACAATTTCTTTGTAACATTTTACTGCAATGAAAGTTTTTTTTTTCTTTACGCGCTAGGCGTTGCATTGCGAAAGGCAAGCAATTTACCTACACACATAAATAAACTGCACGTCATAAAATAAACAATAAATTAAAACAATTCAATAGAAAACACCCACAACAATAATATATGGCCTTAATAACATCGTGTAACTTTGCAATTCCGTGCGTCCATATTTTATGGTGTGCGGTGTAACTTAACATGAACAATAACCGTGTAATTATGAAGCGCCATTCCACCGTTTCTCGACATCGTGCAAGTAATATTATCGAGTGCAAGGCAGTAAATAATGATTCTATTACAATGGACATTCAATAAGAAATAAAAACCGTTGAATTTAAAATATATGGTATAATCAAAATATTTATATATTTCGCAAGGTTTGTTATTACGATCAACCAATGATATTACAGCTAAAGTTTGTTTAAATTCATTAAAATCATTCAACATTTGATTTATAGAAGGTATTTCATACTGCAATAACTTTATGGCTAAACTATATTTAAGTTAACTGGCAATTAAATCGCACGTGTTCGGTGTACATATTCGTAACAGTCGTTAGAGAATGCAATTTGAATATCCTAAGAAGTAGTTAAAATGGTTGTCTTTGTATCTAAGAATTGTTTTACCGTGGTGTAATTTACTTAAACCTAAACCACGCTTTTAATTTTCCATATTAATGAAATATTTAATTGTGAAGGTATTTACTTTATGGTACATCTTGAATATAATGAAAAAGGAGACACGATTACTTTGTAAAGTGGTAAAACAAAGTAATCTTCACGATATTTATGATGTTTTTAATTTTAATCAATAGTTTTTTAGGATGTATATTTAAACATTATAATTATTTAGAGCATTACTATACAGAAATTTCCACATTCTGAATTTAAGAATCGTTCACTTTACTCTCTCACAATCGACTTCCTCTCGGCGTCGATTTCAAAGAACTTCGCTTCCGTAAAAGTTTATAACCATCACACCAACACCAGAATTGTGTGCGTACACATTCAAAAATCCATAATTAACCCGAAAGAATGCTAATTAAAACGTGCCTTTATGGCGGTTAATTGGAAATCTATTCAGAGATCGCGAATTATCTACTTTCTATAGAGGGAAAAATGAGGCAAAAGGATGAATAGGAATGCAACCGATAATTGGGCATTGTAATGAATGAAAAATCCGCACGATTCTGTCCTTAATTAGCGAGTGCTGTAAGTGAAAAGTGATTTCAGTACTTTTGATGCATAGAGGAAGAAAATATAATTGCGTAAAATTTTCTTGTTGACGATACGAAATTAATCATCATCATCATCATCACAAATTAGTTATTAAACAGTGTAAAGTTGTGCTCATCCGGAATATATGCGGCAATTAGAACGTCCCACGCTGAAAATCCGAAATCTATCCCTGGATAGCACGGCTTAACATCTGACGCCTCCCTAATAACCCTATTAATTAGTAATTAGCGACTGAGATACCATCGATCCCTACAAGTGTACTCAAACATGAATCGGGGAGCTTCCATTCAAAAATTAATTACAGCTCACTCGTCGCCGATAATGACGCGACACATATTTAAGAGCTACTAATGGATTATTAATGGCGACGATCATATTGGCTCGAATCGTTTTATTCGGATGATGTGTCGTGTAGACAATTAGTGGTTAACACTTTGGATTGCCGTTAATTAGCACTCTAAATAATTTGAGCCCACCACGCTAGCAAAAAAACGATCCGCCATGTGTTGTCATGTTTAATTAATTAGGAATACGATATGTTTATTTCCTAAACAGAAATTCATATTGCAACAGCAACTTACTAAAGAAAGAAACCACAATTAAAGTGTCTATCAACGCTTAATACATCTTTAAGATTTCGTGACAAAAATTGACGTACTGTTGCTAGAAACAAGATGACAACTCACAAAACTTGAATTGAAGGAACAAAAGTTGCATTAGCCGGCTTAAAAAAACTGTGGAATAATAACTCCAGCTGGTATGACTATAAAAATTAAAAAGTCCATCAATAATTAATATATCTTCAAGATCTCCTGACAAAAAATGGCGTACGGTTGCTAGAAACAAGACAGCAACTCACAAAACTTGACTTGAAGGAAAAAAGTTTTCGTCGGTTTGAAAAAAACTGTGGAATAATAACTACAGCTGGTATGACTATAAAAATTAAAAAGTCCATCAATAATTAATATATCTTCAAGATCTCCTGACAAAAAATGGCGTACGGTTACTAGAAACAAGATGGCAACTCACAAAACTTGACTTGAAGAAACAAAAAATTGTTTTCGCCGTTTAAAAAACTTGTAGAATAATAACTATATCCGATATGACTTTAAAAATTAAACAGTCCATCAATAATTAATATATCTTTAAGATTTTGTAATAAAATTTGACGTACCTTAGCTATAAACAAGATGGCAACTCACAAAACTTAAATTGAAGAAACAAATATTGGTTACGTCGGTTTCAAAATATTGTAGAATAATAACTAAAGCTTCTATAACTTTAAAAATTAAAGAGTACATCAATGATTACTTTATCTTTAAGATTTTGTTATCATACATGTCGTACTGTAGCTAGAAACAAAATGGCAACTCATACAATTTGAAATGAAGAAACAAAAATTTATTTTGCCTGCTTTAAAAAATTGCAAAAAAATAACCACAACTTCTATAACTTTAAAAATTACAGACACTATCAATAAATTAATATGTATTTAAGCTTTCGTGACAAAAATTGACTTACGGTTGCTCTAAACAGGATGACAACTCACAAAACTTGAATTAAAGACATAAAATTTGATTTCGCCGTTTTCAAAAACTTGTATAATAATAACTACAGCAGGTATGACTTTAAAAATTAAAGAGTCTATAAATAATTAATATATCTTTAAGAATTTGTGGCAAAAATTGACCTACTGTTGCTAGAAACAAGACGACAACTCACAAAACTTGAATTAAAGAAACAAAATTTGGTTTCGCCGATTTTAAAATATTGTAAAATAAAAACTATAGCCAGTGTGCTATAGGGTTAATCAACAATTAATATATTTTTATAATTTTGAGACACAAATTAACGTATTGTTGCCATAAAAAAGATGACAACTCATAAAACTTGAATTGAAGAAACCAAAATTTGTGTTGACGGTTTCAAAAAATTGTAAGAAAATTACCACAGCCCCTATGACTTTAAAAATTAATGAGTGCATCAATAATTAATATATCTTTGACATTTAGTGACAATAATTGACTTACTTTTGCTAGAAGATTGATAAAAACTGACAAAATTTGAAATGGAGAAATAAAAATTTGTCTAGCCAGTTTCAAAAAATTGTAAAAAAATAACCACGGCTAATATAACTTTAAAAGCTAAAGAGTCCATCAGTAATTAATATATCTTTGATAACTCCTGACAAAAAATGTCGTAAGGTTGCTAGAAACAAGATGACAACTCACAAAACTTGAATTGAAAAAACGAAAATTTGTCTCGCCCGTTTCAAAAAATTGTAAAAAAATAACTGCAGCTAGTATGATTTTAAAAATTAAAAAGTCCATCAGTAACTAATATATCTTTAGGATTTCGAGATTAAAATTGACATACTGTAGCTAGAAACAAGATGGCAACTCACAAAACTTGAATTGAAGAAACCAATATTTGTCTCGACGGTTTCAAAAAATTGTAAAAAAATTATCACAGTCCCTATAACTTTAAAAATTAAAGGTTGCATCAATAATTAATATATCTTTAAGATTTCGTGATAAAAATTGACGTACTGTACCTAAAAACAAGACGACATCTCACAAAACTTGAATTGAAGAAACCAAATTTCTTTTCACTAGATTTAAAAACTTTTAGAAAAATAACTACATCTGGTATGACTTCAAAAATTAAAGAATCTATCAAAAACAAATTTATCTTTAGGATTTTCTGATAATAATTGACGTACTGTTGCTAGAAACAAGATGACAACTCACAAAACTTGAATTCAAGTAACCAAAATTCTCTCCACGGTTTCAAAAAATTGTAAAAAAATTATCACAGCCTATGACTTTAAAAATTAAATAATGCATCAATAATTAATTTATCTTTAAGATTTTGTGACAGTAAATTATTGTACCAAAAAATTTCTTTTCACTAGATTCAAAAACTTGTAGATTAATAACTACATCTGGTATGACTTCAAAAATTAAAGAATCCATCAATAATTAATTTATCTTTAAGATTTTGTGACAATAATTGACCTACTGTTGCTAAAAACACGATGACAACTCACAAAACTTGAATTGAAGAAACAAAAATTTGTCTCGACGGTTTCAAAAAATTGTAAAAAAAGTACCACATCCCCTATGACTTTAAAAATTAAAGAATGTATCAATAATTAATATATCTTTGAGATTTCGTGACAAAAATTGACGTACTATAGCTAAAAACAAGATAACAACTCACTAAATTTGAATTAAAGAAACAAAAATTTGCCTCGCCGGTTTAAAAAAATTGTAAAAAAATAACTACAGCCCCTATGACTTAAAAAATTCAACAGTCTATTAATAATGAATATATCTTTAGGATTTAGTGACAACAAATGATGTACTCTTGTTAGTAAAAAGATGACAACTCATAAAACATTAATTGAAGAAATAAAAATTGGTTTCACCGGTTTCAAAATATTGTAAAAAAATAACTAAAGCTGATATGACTTTAAAAATCAAAGAGTTCATCGATATTTAATACATCTTTAATATTTTGTGACAAAAATTGACGTACCTTAGCTAGAAACAAGATGGCAGATCACAAAACCTGAATTGAGGAAACAAAAATTGGTTTCGCCGGTTTCAAAAAATTGTAAAAATAGAACCAATGGTGGTATGGCTTTAAAAATTGAAGAATTTATTAATAATTAATATATCTTTAAGATTTTGTGACAAAAATTGACGTACTGCGGCTGAAAACAAAATTGAAGTAAATAAAATTGCTTTCGCAGCTTTTGAAAAATTATTAACAAATAACCACAGTTGGAATAACTTAAGAATTTAAAAAAAATCTACCAACTAATAATATATCTTTAAGATTTTATGAAAATAGTTGACATACTGCCGCTGGAAATAAAATGACAACTCACAAAACTTTAATTAAAGCATATAAAATTGCTTTCGTAGCTTTCAAAAATTGTAAAAAAGTAACCACGGCTGGAATAACTTTAATAATTAAAAATTCTATCAACAAATAATATATATTTAAGATTTTATCAAAACAATTGACATACTGTAGCTTGAAACAAAATGGCAATCCTACAAAATTTGAATTGAAGCAAATAAAATTGTTTTTGCAGCTTTTGAAAAATTGCAAAAAATTAACCACTGCTGGAATAACCTTAAAAATTAGATAATCTACCAACAAATAATATATCTTTAATATTTTATCAAAACAATTGACATACAACAACTGTAAACTAAATGACAACTCTCAAAACTTGAATTGAAGCAAATAAAATTGCTTTCGAAGCTTTTGAAGAAGTATAAAAAAAATAACCACAACTGGAATAACTTAAAAAATTATAAAATCTGCCAATAAATAATAAATCGTTAAGAAATTATCAAAATAATTGACATACTTTGGCTGAAAACAAAGTGGCAACTTAAATAACTTGAATTGAAGCAAATAAAATTGCTTTCGCTGTTGAAAAATTATAAAAACATAACGGCAACTGGAATAACTTTAAAAATTATAAAATTAACCAATATAAAATAAATCTTTTGAATTTTATCAAAACAATTGGCATACTGCAGCTGAAAACAAAATGGCAACTCAGAAAACTTGATTTGTAGCAAATAAAATTGTTTTCGCATCTTTTGAAAAATTATTAACAAATAACCACAGCTGGAATAACTTTAAAAATTAAAAAAAATTCTACCAACAAATAATATATTTTTAAGATTTTATCAAAACAATTGACATACTGTAGCTGGAAACAAAATGGTAACTCGCAAAACTTGAATTACAGGAAATAAAATTGCTTTCGCAGCTTTATAAAAATTGTAAAAAAATAACCACAACTGAAATAACTTTAAAAGTAAGAAAATATATCAACAAATAATATAATTTTAAGAAAACAAAACAATTGACATACTGCAGCTAGAAACTAAATAAGAACTCAAAAAACTTTATTTAAAGTAAATAAAATTGCTTCCGCAGCTTTTGAAACCTTGCAAAAAATAACCACAGCTGAATTTTATTTAAAAATTAGAAAATCTAGCTATAAATAATATATTTTTAGGTTTTTGTCAAAAAAAATGATATATTGCAGCTGGAAACTAAACGGCAACTCACAAAACTTCAACAGAAAAAAAATGTTTTTAGAGCGTTTGAAAAATTGTAAATAAACAATCACAGGTGTAATAACTTTAAAAATTAAAGACCTACTAATATATAATATATCTTGAAGATTTTATCGAATCAATTGACATACTGCACCTAGAAACAAAATGGGAGATCACAAAACTTGGATTGAAGCAAATAAAATTGTTTTCGCAGCTTCTAAAAAATTGTAAAAAAATAACCACAGCTGAAATAACTTTCATAATTAGAAAATGTACCAATAAATAATATATCTTTACGAATTTTTCAAAACAATTGACGTACTGCAGTTGAAAACAAAATGGCAACCCACAAAACTAGATTTGAAGCAAATAAAATTGCTTTCTCAGCTTTTAGAAAATTGGAAACAAATAAACACAGCTGGAATATTTAAAAAAAATAGATAATCTACCAGCAAATAATACATCCTTAAGATTTTATTAAAACAATTGACACACTGTAGCTGAAAACAAAATGGCAAATTAAAAACTTGAATTGAAGGAAATAAAATTGTTTTCGCAACATTTGAAAAATTGTAAAAAAATAATCACAGCTCGAATAAATTAGAAAATCTACTCACAAATAATTTATCTGTAATATTTTACCAAAACAATTGATCTTCTGTAGCTAAAAACAAAATGGCAAGTAACAAAAAGCTATGAAAAATTATAAAAAAATAATTAATTTAATTGAATACCTCTGAATAATTTTCTCTCAATGAGTTTGCGGGTACTCAATTTATTTAATGAAACCACACACAATACAACAATGAGTAATTATAAATGCAACAACGGCGACCGCCGTGATTTAGTAGGCGTCAGCGCTTGTTGCTGAAACGCGTATTATTTATAAATTTACCGCGAACGTATTGAAATATTTCACCTCATTGTATTCGAATGCAATAGGTCGTAAGTACGACATAAACGTATAGGTAATTGTAAATTATTATCGATCATTTGCATGTAAATGGAATCACATTCGTTATAAACACTAATGATTTATAGCCCTTGTATGTGCCAAACACGGATCTAAATCATCGTAGAAAACTGAGAATAAAGTGATAAAAATAAAAATGAATGTACATTTAATAATAATTAATTATTATTAATAAGTATGAAAGACGACTTCATTATGATTAATACTATGCAAGATTTTATCTAGGTTTAAAATTACTTCTATAAATTTGTGATTAAATACTTGAGTGTGTGAAGATTATTAATATTAGTGGTTAAAAGTATTTCCTTTCCTCAACAGTTTTATTGTTAATTACATGTACATTTCGAACCCTAAGGATTCATTTTATATAGTATATTGAAAATGAATCCTTAGGGTTCGAAATGTACATGTAATTAACAATAAAACTGTTGAAGAAAGGATATACTTTTAACCACTAATTATCATGTACAAATTTAAGTCTAAGTTTTTTGATGGGAAATAAGTAGGTTTTATTATTAAGAATAGAAAATGCATTAGGTTGGGAATATAAATGTTAACTTTACATACTTTACTTAATGATAAAACCATTAGAGAATATTGCATTTAGTAAAATATAAGATAAAAAAATACGTCACACCGGTGCCATCTATTGTCTTAGCGTTGCACTAGATCCCTGTTTGGGTAGATGACCACCAATTATGCTAAGCTGATGAGATCCTAAATAGATTGAATCCGGTCAATGGCTGTTGTTAAGTTTGAATATTAATTAATACATAAGAGTACTATTTTTTTTAATAGTTACAACGGTTTATTTTTTTATTTCCTATAAAAAATTAATTAATTACCAAAATCCCACATGTTTAATTTACAGCCCATGTTTATCTTTCTCTTATTTTTTTTTTATTGTAAAGATCGTAAAGCCTGGAAGGAATGCCACTAACGAAGACGTTTATTTCCGTGCAAATTTTAATTACCCATAATTTTTTTCCCCGATATCATTCCGGCGTGACATGACGCCCAATTAAGCAGTTACCACCGAGCTTTATTGAAATAAATTACATCAGCCTTTCGGGCCCGCGGTCGAGGGGAATTAAAGGAAATCGTTAAACGCTGAAAGGTTGCAGGCAAGATACCTGCATCTGACAGTATTTGTGTATTCAGGTTATGTGCGCTTTGACTCTGCGAGTAAACAGTGTTCCAAAATTAGTACGTCGGATATTTCAGTGCACCAATTAACCCTGGCTCCTGTGTCATACGTTCCTGTTTATTATGTTATAGGTGTGTGTATGTGTGTGTGCGTGGGATGGAATTTATCGTGTAATGAAAGGATCGTAACAAGTTTTATCTGATGTGTTCGTATGCCGTATTTAAAATCAATAGTTTATATTAGGTCATCAATCAACTTCACTATGCCAGGTGGCTTGTAGAGTGTTTGAGGGTTGATTAATTAAGCATTGAAAGAAATGTATGATTGAAAATAGTACTGTATCTTCTGGAAAGTAGAACTTGTTTGTATACAGAATTCTAAAATCCTTTTATACCTTTATTTTATACAACCCAGATTTGTTAGAGTCTCTTTCACTATTATTTTTTTTGTTCTCATTCTAATTCTAATTCTTATAGTTTCTATTTAATTTACACCTCGTGTCTTCTTTTGATTAACCTTACCTCTTCTTATCTTTACAGTTAAAACCACAATAATTGTCAGGGCCAGGTTTATTGAAGGCAATTCTTCGCTTTGGTTCCAGCATAGGCAGAGTACTTTGGGTTCAGACTGAGAGTCCTGTCTCCTCACAGCATCTACATGTCTCCCTCATTAACTGAAGCCGACAATTTGTAAAGCCAATTGCTATCTTACCTAGTTCTAGCAGCTTTGCTATGGTGTTGCTAGCGTCCTCTGTTAAGGAAATTCTGAGGTTTGTCGCGTACTGCCTCACCCAGATAACCTTTACAGTTCCGTCTCTTCCTAAGATTTTGTCGATGCCCGCCAGTATATCTACCTCATTGCTATTCTCGTGCAGACCCTTGATCTCAACGCTAGTCAAGTTTCCTGCCATGAGCTTAGCTGTCTCCACCCCAAAATCTGGTTGACCTCCTTCAATACAGGTTCGTAGTTCACGCCCACCTTCAGCTCCTGTAGGAGATCATTATTGGCACTCCTCCTAGCCCTGCAGATGGAATTCGCTTTACGCCCTTTACCATCTCAAGCTTGAGCTTGGATAATGTCTGAACGTAAGTGAGACTGCTGGTCTACTGGTGTTAAAGATTCTGGTTTTCGTTGCCGTTGAATTAGTGGCTTTACACGCTTTGGGAGGATCTTCGGAGGCATCACGAATCTGTTGACTGCTCCCTCCCTTCCTCCTGCTCCTCCTTGCTGTCTTCGACCATTCGCCCTCTGGCTGGGTCGGTGTTGCCGAAAAGAAAAGTCTGAGGAATCCTATATCGCCATCTCGCTAGATTTCGCGCCTTCTGTTTTCTTGGCTTGTATATTGCCTTCCAAGGATTTGTTCCTAGCAGAGCATTTGGCCATAAGGGAGTCCAGTTTAGCCTCGATGCATTTAATTGCACGCAATACCAAGATTTGATATCTGGGCATTTATTACGGACCTTCCGGCCTCCCCTAGTGTTTGAGAGGCTTGTTTGTTATTAGTTACTCCTGCGACACTGCTGGCCTCGGTTTACGGGGTTGTGTCTATCATTATATTAATTCGTGGTGTGGATGGCTGACTACTAGTTTTCAGCTCACCAATTGTCCTCCTCATATCTACCGTCACTAGTTGGCTGGCGAGGCTTCTAACCGCCTGAATGCCATCTTTTATTTTTATCTTAGTGTTGGGGTATTTTAGCAATTTTAGCCTACAATGAAGAAATGGTGTTTTTTTTTGCTTTAGCCCTTGCTATCATCATAGAACAGGCATTTGTAGCCGTTCTTTGATTCGACTAGAGTAGTCGGGGCACTCTTGCAGATCCTCGCAGCAGCCCATCTCATCACGTTTTTGGCAGCGGGCTCTATAGGCAGTATAGAGCATACCTAAATATTTTTTTTAAAAGGCCTCGTTTATGTTATTATAATTTGAGAGTGGGATAGTGGCCACCCACTCACCTTACATACACAATTAAATTTAATTTAACTGTGGAACTTAATCACGATAAATACTTTTTTGTGAGAAAAAAAGGTGGGTGGCCTCTATCCCACCTTCTAATTTGCAAAACTCGAAACCTTAGCCTAATAACAGTATAAATAAATAAAGTTTTCACCTTGTTTATTTTAATTGGAGGGTGGGATAGTAACCACCCATCCACCCTACATATATATTAAAACATAAAGTACGATATTGCTTTAAAATTCCTGAACATAGTTTTGTTAAATAAATAAATTAAATAAATAAATTTTATTGCATATTAATTGTGTATTTATTATTGGGAATTCCCGTTTGATTATCAATAAATAAACATATAAATAAATAAAGGTTATTACTTTATTTTTTAGAAAAAAATTATTTTGCATTGAAATAATTTTTAAACTCTCGTGTATGTTATTATAGTTGGATGATGCCCTAGTGGCCACCCACCCGCATAACAAATAAATTGAAACTTAAGTTGAAATATTAATTGAAAATTCCCGTACATAAACACCAACAGTACATATGGTTGAATAATTTCTCACTTAAACTGTCGTGAAACATTTTTAGATTAGCTTGGATTGATTAAAACATTAGGTTTTAACAGTGAAACAAAAACAAATGTTTTAAACAATCAAAATAAACCATCAGTAACAATTGTGCCAGAAGGAAGCGTACTAGTAGTGGAAGAAATTATAATATATATGTTGGGTGGGTGGGTGACCTCTATTCCACCCTCCAATTTGTAAAACATTAACGAGAGTTTTGATTGATACATGAAAATTGTATTTAATAAGGAAATCTAAATTATTTATTAGGTAAATATTCCCTTAAGGGTAACTAATGTTTATTAGAGCTCTTATTAATATTCTTATAAAAAGGGTGGAGTTGAGGCCGCCCTTCACCCCACATGTATAAGTTCATATTTCAACAAGATTGATTTAAAATTTGCTGTTTATTAATACCATCAGTTATATTGTATCAATAAAAGTAGCATTAATGAAATAAATAAAAAAATATATAAATAGGGTGGGAGGGTGGCCTTTATCCCACCCTTTAATATTCAAAACATTCGCGAGAGTTTTGCTACACAACATGATGTCTACTTTAACTTTTATAAACAGTTTTCTAATGTTTATTTTTTAACCCCATTTATGTTATTTTAATTGAAGGGTGGGTTAGTGTCTAACCACACACCCTACATATACAAAATATGTTTAAACTTTAGTTTAAAATCGCTGATTATAATCACCCTCAATATATTTGTTTGAATACAATATAATAAAAAGATTAATAGCAACTGAAATATTTTTTTTTATTAGAGGGTGGGATAGTGGCAACATTTATCCTAAATATATAATTTTACTTAAGCTACGATATAAATAACACAGTTGTATCTTTTCTTCACAGTTTATTTTCTTAGCTTTATCAATGACAACTTGTTGTTGTTATTGTTATTAAAATCTAGTTTGCAATTTAAAATTGAAATTCCTGAATATAATTACTATCAGAAAATTTGTGTCAAAAATCAGGGTAGTATTTGTTAATGATTAAAAATAAAAAATATATGTGGTGGCCACTAACCCACCCTTCAATCCATATAACATTTATTTATAATTATAAAAAAATTCAACACTTTTTATTGCACACTTTTCCATTTTAAAACCCCGTCGTATGTTGATATAACTGGAGGGTGGGTTAGTGAACACCCACCCAACCTACATATATAAGACTTTGCTTTTAAATTATTCAAAAATTTTAAGATTTTTATCGCTTCGGGTGTTTGGAAACATTAGGATTGACAGTGATTAATGTGAAAATATTTAAATAATATAGAGAGTCTCTTCAAAGAAATAAATCATAACAAACCAAGTGTAATTTAATTTAAACGTTCATCAGTTATAAATTAAGAAGATCTACATGAAGAAAAAACGGTGTGTATAGTTGATAATCACCAGAACAACTTTCTGAAACTATTATAGAAGCACTGAATTGTTTCAATGGATTAGTTAAATCAAAAAAAGACTTTTTTATCGTAAAAAAAAGTTAAGACATTTGCCAAGATTAACGGAAAACGTATTCCAATCACCAGCAATCAGATCGTTGAAGACAAGCTTGGCAAGTGCTACATCATTTGTACTGAGGATTTGATCCAGGAGGTCTTCACCGTTGGTCCCAAATTCAAATTCACTTCCAACTTCTTATAGCCCTTCAAGCTTAACACACCCACTGGTAGATGACACATGAAGACGAACCATTACGTTAGGGAGGGGGTGATTTTGGAAATAGAGAAGACAAAATCAATGAACTCCTTAGACGAATGGTCTAAGTTTGTAACTTGAGATTAAACAGAAATGGATGGAGGAATAAAATTACACGAATTAAATAATGTGTTCTTGACACTTAAGCAATATTGATTAGAATAGGAAGACCATTAAGGTGGTGATATTGGTGATTGGTGAGCTGCTGAAACAGGCTTATAAGTACATTGCCGGCGGACTGAATTCATTATTAATAACAGAGGATTTCGACAAGATCAAAATTACTAGAATGATTTTCTTGATGTAGCAACTACTAGTCTTATAACCAATGTACCTCATCTGCTAAATACCCTCGCTGATGTTTGTAAGGAATCTATCCTAACCATTCGAATTCCTGAAAACCAGTAGATTTACATATGGTAGAGCTGATGAAAATGCAGGACAGTAAGAGATACCTAGTTGGTTAAAGGTTTAATATTAGATCATAGATGCAAACATCTTGACATGCCAAAAAACTGAACGGTTACACTCTGAACTCCAATGTGAGCATGAAGTACGAGTTTTGAATTCTTTGATAAGAGGAAAGTAAGCAAGGATGCAATGGATTCGTGGTGATCAATCAGGAGGCAATCGATCCAACGAGTTTGGACATGGAGACCCTGCGTACGTAAGTATTGTCATCAAATATTTGAATAATATTCAGGAATCCTAGATAGGCTAGATGGGGTTCGTTTACGAGCACATTATGGGCGAGAATAAATGCACCTTTGTAGAGGAGCTGCTTATGCAAAGGTCA
Source organism: Ontholestes murinus (assembly GCA_963969525.1). Taxonomy (NCBI): domain Eukaryota; kingdom Metazoa; phylum Arthropoda; class Insecta; order Coleoptera; family Staphylinidae; genus Ontholestes; species Ontholestes murinus. The sequence goes on from OZ018395.1 coordinate 66,226,020, forward strand.
ATCCTATCATTCCAAAATTGTTGCCTACAAATTCTGGTTTTGGTCATCAGGATACTATTGTAAAACTTCAAGTATCGAGATCCCGAGGATTTCCAAAATCTTTCAGTTTGGATCTGCAATCTGGAAAGCAGATCGTGCCCAAAGACACTGGTCTTCGAAAACTACGCTGTGGAGCAGGAAATAATCAACTCCTGCTTAACCTTGAATCTTCTGCTTTTGTACGAAATCGAAACATCAATAATAATTAAGTGTTATATTTAAACTTTATAATACAGTTTGATTTATGGTTAACGATTCCGTCATGGTCTCATAAACATCTAATCCGGACGACCCCACAGTTTAGGATTTTGCAATAGACAAAACCATCCGTACGTACTCGTACATACATCGATTGCGGTCGTGAAAAGTAGATTAGTTTTGAAAGCAATTAGATTGTGTACGGACATAATGGTTCACAAATTCCAGTTATGGTCGTGTGAAAACGATATCGAGCGCATGTGGGACATATAAACGATAAATCCCGCTGAACTATTGCATTACATTGGCGTAAACCGGCCAACAAATGAAATTATTATAAACCACAGTCAGACTACCGAAAACACAACAGTTTCCATCAGAAATATAACATATATAATATTACTCTTGTATTCTTATAACATATATATTATCATTCCTGTATTCATATCACATACGAAATTCCATTAAAATAAAACCGCTTTTAATGCAAACTCATCAATAATGTATAACCGGGAGGAAGCATTTATGCACACACAGATGAAAAACTGGAATATGGAACAGAATGCAAATTGTATAAATATTTTTATATAAGATGCGAAAAGAAGGGAAATCGATAACACCGCAAACAACAAAATACGTTTGTTTGTTTGTTTCGAATCGAGACACATTTATTAAACCGTACCTTGAACCTCGGGGCGTTACGAAAATTCCCTGCGATAAAACTTCCACGTGCACGTATGATGTGAATTTAATAAACATCAGAGGATGTTTACCTCGTAGGTGTTTATCTGTAGCAAATCAAAAGAAAAATGTGAGGTTATTAATAAAATGTTTTTATCCTGAAAGGTAATGAGTTTCTTTAATGGTAATTTTAATTAATTAATGTTTTCATAGTTTTGTATACTTAAACTATGGTTATCTTGAATGATTCCAAAATATTCAGAAAAAGAGATATAGTGTAGCATTAGTTTCATCAAGTAACAACTTTATCAATCCAATATTTAAAGTGTAAAATATTTTTTTTATAAAAAAGTGACACCAACAAAGTTAATTGTTTTATTTATTTTGAATTATCACAGAGTGAAAGCCTCCATAAATACTTAGGTAAAATATTTGTTGTACAATAATTTTAGAACACACCAAAAATGTCTCTTATATCCTTGAAAGGGCTAAATACTTACTTTAATTTATACCCAACAAATACATCCCCTGTGATATATAACGGAGCAAACCGAGAAGTTAATATAAATGAATGAACTTTGTATATAAACTACTAATGTTTGCTGCAACCTATAAATACACTCAATGAAAAGAGCATCGGCTGTTTAGCTGTAATTTTAGATAGCTCATTTCACTGTCCAAAACACGTGAAGGCAATCTATATAACCCCCTTTTTTAACCCTCCATTCCTTCCCAATTAGGCAGACTTTTCTTGGATACAATTTTTTCCTTTTTTGATATCAACATTACGATTAAACGGCACATGATGTCCATTATGTTAAACGTCACAATCAAGATCTCGATGTCATGCTGCTCATGACAGAGAGGGACGTGTCTCTGTGTATGTGTGTGTGTGTGTATGTATATAGTATGGGGCAGTGTCACGGTCAGAATGCCTCAATGGGGTCCAGTCAAACAAGATGCAGAATGGAACCCTCGCGAGCGCAAACATTTCTGGTGAATGGATTTTGTGCAGATTTTATCGGCGCACATTCCAGACTAGATGGAATGGGCCGTCCATCCGGTCATCGTGCAGCCGATATAACGGGCAGGGCATAAAGTTTGAAACAACCATTGACGCTCGAATGCAGAACTAATGTCTTCTCTGAAATTAATGTTAAGATAATAACTTTTCGTGATGGTTAAAAGATCAAATTATAAATAATAAACTTTTCTTTCAATAAATTAATTTTTCAGTACCGCCATTACATTTCTAAATACAATTCGTCAATTGTTTCAGGTGAATATTGAAAATTCACTTATTTTTAATGCATTTTGAAGATTTAAAGATAATTCCTTTTAGGAATGTGTTTTTACAATTTTTCAAATCAACGAAAGCAATTTTTCCTTCATAAATTTGAGTTTAGAGTGCCGCCAAATTGTTTCTACGTACGATACGTCACTTTTTTTAGGTGAATAATAAAAATACATTCATTTCTAATGTATTTTAGAGATTTGAAGATAATTCCTCTTATGAATATTTTCTTGCAATCTTTCAAATCATAGAAAGCAGCTTTCCTTCCATGAATTTGAGTTTTAAGTGTCGCCATATTGTTTCTGCACATGATACATCAATTTTTTTATGCGAGTATTAAAAATACATTAATTTTTAATGTATTTTGAAGATTTGACGATAATTCTTCTTATGAGTAAGTTTTTACAATTGTTTAAATCAGCGAAAGCAATTTTTCTTCCATACATTTGAGTTTAGAGTGCCGCCATATTGTTTTTACATAAGATATGTCAAGTTTTTTAGATGAGTAATAAAAATACATTCATTTCTAATATATTTTAAAGATTTGAAGATAATTCCTCTTATAAATATTTTCTTACAAGTTTTCAAATCATAGAAAGCAGTTTTTCTTCCATAAAATTTGAATTTACAGTACCGCCATATTGTTTCTGTATATGATGCGTCAATTGTTTTATGTGAATATTAAAAATACATTAATTTATAATGTATTTTGAAGATTAGAAGATAATTCCTCGTAGGAGTAAATTTTTACAATTTTTTAAATCATCGAAAGCAATTTTTCTTCTATACATTTAAGTTTAAAGTGCCGCCATATTGTTTTTACATAAGATACTTCACTTTTTTTAGGTGAATAATAACAATACATTCATTTCTAATGTATTTTAAAGATTTTAAGATAATTCCTACTAGGAATATTTTCTTGGCAAATTTTCAAACCACTGAAAGCAGTTTTTCTTCCATAAATTTGAGTTTTAAGTGCCGCCAAATTATTTGTGCATATGATATGTCAATTGTTTTATGTGAATATTAAAAATACGTTAATTTCTAATATATTTTGAAGATATGAAGATAATTTCTCTTAGGAGTGAATTATTACAATTTTTTAAATCAGCGAAAGCAATTTTTCTTCCATACATTTGAGTTTAGACTGCCGCCATATTGTTTTTACATAAGACACGTCACTTTTTTTAACTGAATAATAAAAATACATTTATTTCTAATGTATTTTAAAGATTTGAAGATAATTCTTCTTGGAAATATTTTCTTACAATTTTTCAAATCATAAAAAGCAGTTTTTCTCCAATAAATTGAGTTTGAAGTGCGACCATATTGTTTCTGCATATGATACGTCAATTGTTTTATGTCGGTATTAAAAATACATTAATTTTTAATGTATTTTGAATATTTGAAGATAATTCCTCTTCGGAGTAAATTTTTTAAAAATTTTAAATCAGCGAAAGCAATTTTTCTTCCATACATTTGAGTTTAGAGTGCCGCCATATTGTTTTTACATAAGATACGTCACTTTTTTTAGGTGAATAATAAAAATAAATTCATTTCTAATGTATTTTAAAGATTTGAAGATAATTCCTTTTAGGAATATTTTTTTACAAATTTTCAAACCACCGAAAGCAGTTTTTCTTCCATAAATTTGAGTTTGAAGGGCCGCCATATTTTTTCTGCATACGATACGACAATGGTTTTAGGTGAATATTAAAAATACATTAATTAGTAACGGATTTTAAAGATTTGAAGATAATTCTTCTTAGGAATATTTTTTTACAATTTTTCAAATCACCGAAAGCAGTTTTCCGTCCATAAATTTGAGTTTTGACTGCCGCCATATTGTATCTACCTATGATACATCAATTGTTTTAAATGAATATTAAATATACATTTAATTTTAATGTATTTTAAAGATTTGAAGATAATTCGTCTTAGGAATATTGTTTTACAATTTTTTTAATCACCGAAAGCACTTTTTCTTCCATAAATTTGAGCTTAGAGTGCCGCCATATTGTTTCTACATACGATACATCAATTGTTTTGGGTAAATATTAAAAATACATTTATGTTTAATGCATTTTATAGATTTAAAGATAATTAATTCCTGCTAGGAATATTTTCTTGGCAATTTTTCAAATCAACGAAAGCGGTTTTCCTTCCTTAAATTTATTTATTTATTTATTTATTTATTTATTAATATCTTTGTACTCCTTTCTTACAAAATAATACAAAATTTATAATATAAAATATGTAAATATTTTAAATTTGAGTTTTAAGTGCCGCCATATTGTTTCTACATATAATACATCAATTGTGATTTATGCTAAAAAGTATTAAAATATCGTACAGAATCAATGTATTTTTAAAATTATACGAAAACATTTGAAGCACAAGAGTTGCAAACGAAATAGCAACAGTTTTCAACTGTAAACTAGAAAAATAAAATTACACTAGAGTTTTTGAAAAATTGTAAAAATATCCCCAATGAAATAAATAGTCCCATTATATAAACAGTTCATCCAGAATAAATGTATTTTTTATATTACGCTGAAACAATTGACGAAATTTGCCTGAAATCAAAATGGCAGAAGTTGAAACTTAAAGTTTGAAACAAATACAGGGTGTCCCGTTAATGTGGGGAAATGGCTGGACCATAGATTCCTGGGGTCAAAATATGATGATTTAACGCAACTTATCTATATCCAAAAATTTATGATTAAGCCGGAATTTGACTTCAAACTTTCAAATTTTTTTATTTCTTTTGTTTATAACAATTGAACGCTTTATTTGATTTGAATGAAATTTATTATTAATAAGTATCATAATATCATATATCATTTCAGTTATTGTGGACATTAGTGATTGACAGGAAGTATAAAAAACAGTAGTACCACCACTTAAAAACTAAAATATTTTTTTATTGGTGCATCCAATAAAATTCAAAAAAATCTATTCGAAAGGGCATTCGATTTAAAAACTTTTTTGACTCTTACTAGTTTTTGATATCTTGTACGGTTTTTGCACAAAAAAATAAAATATGAATATAGTATACTCATTATGCACTCATTAATAAGTAAATAAACTTACTCAATTGAATAAAAATTAAATAATATCAATTAATAAAATAAATCAAAACAACATCTAACACTTTTCAAACAATTTTCTTTGCAAAATCCTAATACAAACAAGATATCTGTCTGTTCCAAATATGAATATTTATGAACTATAATAAAGTTAAAAATTAATTGTAAAAAGACACTAAATAATTATTATTATACATAATTTACATTTTTTAAACAAAGATGTCCACGAAAAACATATATTTTCGATTCGATGAAAAACTAGATTTTGTTTTTACTAGATAAAAAATATATATTTTATTTTTTTGTGAGAAAACCGTAAAAGATATCAAATATTATTAAGAGATAAAAAAGTTTTTAAATTAAATGGTCTTTCAAGCAGTATTTTTTTAGTTTTTATTAGATCCACCAATAAAAAATATTTTAGTTTTTAAGTGGTGGTACTACTGTTTCTTATACTTCTTGTTAACCAATAATAATCATAATAACTGAAATGGTGTATTATATTATGGTAGTTATTAAAAATAAATTTCATTCAAATCAAATAAAGCGTTCACTTGTTATAAACAAAAGAAATAAAAAAAAATTAAACTTTGAAGCCAAATTCCGGCTTAACCGTAAATTTTTGGATATAGATAAGTTGCGTTAAATCGTCATATTTTGACCTCAGGAATCTATGGTCCAGCCATTTTCCCGCATTAACGGGACACCCTGTATAATTACACTTGATGTTTTAAAAATTTTTAGAAATTTCCCCAAACATAAAATTAGTCACGTAATAGCACAAGTTCATTCACAGTAATTGAAGCTTTTAAATTATGCGAAAATAATTGAAGTACATTAGCTAGAAACAAAATGGCGTCAGTTTAAACTTGAATTTAAAAAAATTAAATTACATGCAATGATTTATAAATATTTAAAATTTTCACACAAAAGAAACTAGTTATATAATGTTAAAAACTCATTCAAAATTACTATATTTATAAAATAATTCAAAAACAATTGAAGTACTGTATTTAGAAACAAAATGGCGACAGTTAAAACTTGAAACATGAAGTTAAAATAATGAAATTACACTCAGTGAAAAATTGTAGAAATGTTTTAAAAAAAGAAATTAATTATGTAATAGTAAAATTCATCCAGAATTAATGTATTTTAGAATCATGCAAACATATTTGAATTATTTGAATTATAGTAACTGGAAACAAAATGGCGGCAGTTGAAACTTTAAGTTAAGAAAATAAAATTTTACTGGAGGTTTTGGAAATTTATAACAATACCTTTAAAAAAAGAAATTATTTACAAAATATCAAATATTTATCCATAATAATCGTGTTCTTTATACTATGATAAAACAATTGAAGTATTGTACCTAGGAACAAAATGGCGGAGGTTGAAACTTCAAGCTAAGAACATAAAATTACATTTAATGATTTCACGAATTGTAAAATATTTTTCTAAAGGAGAAATTAGTCACGTAATATTAAAAAATCATCCATAATGAACGTATTTTTTCATATTACGCTAAAACAATTGAAGTACTATAGCTGGAAACATAATGGCAGTATTTAAAAGTTATAAAAATAAAATTACACTTAGTTATTTGAAAAATTGTAAGTAAATTAGTTACTTAATATTAAAATTTAGTTAAATATTAACGTAGTTTTGATATTGAGGTAAAACAATTGAAATCAAATTGCTAGAAACAAAGTCGTAGCAGTTGAAACTTGAGTAAAGGATATAAATTTGGTTGCAAGGATTTGTGATGTAAAAATATCTTCAAACAAGAAATTAGCTATATAATATCGCAAATGAACGTAATTTTAAAATTGAGCTAAAACAATTGAAGTACAATATCTAAGAATACAATGGTAGCAGTTGACAGTTGAATCTTGAAGTGAAGATAAATAAAATATCGCACGAAGATTTGAAAATTTATAAAAGTTTCTAAACAAGAAATTAGTTACATAAGTAGCTTCAGAAGTATTGAATATATCTACAACAATTGTTGTAGATTTAAAAAATGTTTTCGTATTTTAAAGAAATAGTTGTTGATCAGAAAACTAAACTGGTAAATAAAGTTATATCTTGATTAGAAATTAAAAACACTTGGTTTGTTTCACAGAATATTATTCTGTGAAACAAACCAAGTGTTTTTAATTTCTAATCAAGATTTTTCAAATATGTTTCACCACGGGTTAAGTGAGCAATTAATTAAGTATATAATAAAGTTATAAACGATGTGTAGCTCATATTTAACAAACTTCTAGTTTGATAATGACAAGCTAAAATTGTTGAAACTATAGTCACTTAATAAAGTCAGTGTTATACAAACAAAGTTAAAAAGTTTTTTATTTGTGAAGAATAATGTATAACGAAGTAGAAGCCTTCACCGTTAACATTTTGAAACAAATTTATTGACGAATTTCCAAGAAGAGCCTCGAATTAAAAAATAAATAAACAAAATATTCTAAGAACTAAAATTTTTCGGATGAATTTCAAAATTGTAATCTTCAAAAAATACAATTTTTATAAACCTTCAAAATTTCGAAAACTTGCAAATGATTGAGATTACGAAAGAATTCTGGTCAAATATACCGTATGAAAATTTCAAAAGGGTAAAGCAAGGAATCTTAGGAAGAAGTGTCAAAAATCATGAAGAGAAATTGCTGAAGAATTCTGATTTAAATAAGCTGTATCAAAATCCAGAAAAGATAAAACAAGAAATCTTGGGAAGAAATTTTTAGAAATTTTTTTCAAAAACCAAAATGAGAAATTGCTCAAGAATTCTGATCAAGTAACCTGTATGAAAATTTCATAAAAATAAAGCAAGAAATAATGGAAAACCATTGTTAATAATACAATCTGAAACACTGAATTGACAAATTCATTATAATTTGTGTAATTATTTGTGGTTAAAACATAGCGAATTTTTCACCGTTACTACGTGATAATCCATTATAACGGTAACGGTCGCAACAATTCTCTTTATTACAATCAGAAGTAATTTGATAGAAATATTTAAATATAAAAATTTCTGAATTGCTTAAAACTTCAGATACAATAAAGCAAGATATGATGGAAAATCATCGAACACTAGAAAACATTTTTTGAAGTATACAAAAAATTAATCTTACAATTTGAAAAGAAATAGCTGGAAAATTCTAGCAATCTAGAAAAGAAATTATTGGAAAATTTAAAACCCTCATATAATAATGAAACAACTGAGCAATATAGAAATAAATGAAAAGTAAAGCACGAATTACTTACAATGATTTTAAAGATTTACGAAGATAAATAAATAAATACATATAAAATCTCCAGAGCAATCGGATTTTTTGTAATAAAACAATTAAATTTTGTTAGGTATTTAATGAAAATAAATTAATTTTTAATGTATTTCGAAGATTTGAAGATATTTTCTCTTAGCAATATTTTTTTGATATTTTAAAATCACGTAAAGCAGTTTTTCTGTCATAAATTTAAGTTTTGAGAACCGCCATATTGTTTCTACATATGATACGTCTATTGTTTTAGGTGAATATTAAAAATACATTTATTTTTAATGTATCTAAAGATTTAAAGATAATTCCTCTTTGGAATATTTTTTACGACTTGCTAAATCACCGAAAGTAGTTTTTGTTCAAGTTGGTTGATAGATAAGGCGTGCACTTTTCTGTTCTGCAATCCTTTCTTCAAAGGCTCGTCCTGTTTGTCCAATATATTTTTAGGGCACTCATTGCATGTTAGCATGTACACTCCACAACTTTTGATCCATAAATTTTAGTTTCCAGTGCGGCCATATTGTTTCTACATATGATACATCAATTGTTTTAAGTGAATATTAAATGTAAAATCTTTTTTAATGTATTTTTAAGATTTAAAGATAATTCCACTTAGGAATATTATTTCACAATTTTTCAAATCACCGAAAGCAGTTTTTCTTCCATAAATTTGAGTTTTGACTGCCGGTATATTGTTTCTACATATGAGAAGTCAATTGTTTTAGGTGAATATTAAAAATACATTAATTTTTAATGTGTTTTGAAGATTTGAAGATAATTTCTCTTAGGAATATATTTTTACAATTATTCAAATCATCGAAAGCAATTTTTCTTTCATAAATTTGAATTTTGAGTGCCACCATATTATTTATACATACTATACGTCAATTGTTTTAGGGGAATATTAAAAACACATTTATTTTTAATATATTATGAAGATTTGGAGATAATTCAAATAATGTGTAGATAATTTTTCATATCATCAACAATTTTGTTGTTTAATTTTCTGAGAATAAAATCATAATTACATCTGAAAAAAATTTAAATGTAGGGTGGGTGGGTGGCCTCTATTCCAAAATCTAACCAATACATCACGCAAGAGAATTTCACGTATTTATTTAACACAATCACAACTTATGAGGACATTTCGTAATTTATAAATTTCAAACCGAATGAATCTCATCTCATCAGTCATATCAACAAGAAAACGTGATTTGTATTTTGTGCAAATTAAAAGACGCCAATTTGTCCGACTTTGAAACGTCGACGGCCCACCTCCCTACACCCCGAAACGTTTCCACTCTCCCCTTCTAGGACCTGTACAATTAATCTCGGCGAAGAGGTGGGACTTTGAAAAATTCACCAGTTTATAAATAAGACGCGCGCGCGCCTTTTTTTCCGAATTTAATTAACCAAAATACTGGAGTGAAGGCTGATTAATTCACTCCCTCCTCATTTCAACCGCCATTAATTACGGCAGAGGAGAGGATAATGACGGTATCGTTTCCTCCAAAGAACTATTTATTGCCAGCTTTCGAAGTGACCCCATTTATTCAGGAATAAAAATTGCGGATTATCGTTCGCCGGGATCTCGGGAGAAGGGTTTTTTTTTTATTATTGCTTTAAATTTATAGCGCGATGTGATAAATTACGAATGTCTACGTTGCTGTTTTTTTCTTTTTTAAATAATGTGTTTATATAATAGAGAACCATTCTAAATTTCTTTATGAATGGAAAAGTTTACAGATATTTAAAGTCCGTTGAATTTTTAGATTTGAAATTTGAACATCACAATTAATCATTATTAAAATCTAGTCTAATATAATTGACTCCAAAATCAAATCTTTAATGCAAATCTGTAATCAAAATTTGAATTAATTAATTATATCCTTTGAATTTTTACCGAAAATCTTTAATTTTTAGCTTTTTTCAAAATTCATGATTTACAGTTAAAACCTGTAGCTTCAATTTTATACTAATTTTTTATAGCTACTTGTTTTAAACTGTAAGAGAAGTTAAGAAGCTGAAAAAAGTGAATTTGCTTTTATTAATTACTAGTTTTAAACTATAAATTGAAGATTAAGAAACAAAATTCACATTTTATGGCTCCTTAAGTTTTCTAGAGATATTTTATACTTAGTTAAATTTTAATTGCAAAAATGAACTACTCTGATCTAGATTAATTACCTTGCAGGTTGAGAATATTAAATTCAAAATGCGTTTTCAAATTTTAATTATTGAAACATTTATGGTCATAATTTAAATGTTAAAATCTGTAGCTCTTAATATTTTTCACCTGTTAAAAGCCTTTTACTTATAATTACAAATTGTCGTGTTTAAATTTTACCCTGAAAACTTGTAGCTCGTAATTTATAATTCCAACATTGTAATTCACATCTCTTTATTTGTTTGCTTTAAAATTATAATTTTGATTTTGTTTCCTATTCTCGCTTTAAACCTTCAAAAATTCATATATTCATCACCTTGCAACTTTTAATATTTAACGGCTTAAAAATTTTGTACTTCTTCACATTTTTTAGCTTTCAAAATCAGTTTAAAAGTTAAAAATATTAAAATTCTAAATTAAAATGCAATTTAATTTATAGCTACAAAACTTGTAGTTCAAAACTTTCATTTCTTCGATTGTACTTACAAATTGTAGTGAAACTGTTGAATTTAATCTATCAAATATTCTAAAATCCTATAACTTCAACAATTATATAAATTAACTGCAAAACTTGTAGCTCAGAATATTTATAAATAAAATTACAACCTAAATTTCTGTTACAAAAATTAAAATTAAAACCAATAGAAATTAGAGAAAAGTTACTGATTAATCTATAAAATATTAGTCTTTATTTTTTAGCTTCAATCTTATAAATTTATAAACATGATACTTACTCAAATGGCAAAAAATTCTAAATTCAAAATACAGCTTCTGAATTTTAGGTATTGACATTTTAGATTCGAAACTTGTAGTTCATAATTTTTAGCTCCAAAATTTTATTACAAATTACAGCTTGAAACCTTCAATCATTTATCAATTTCCAACTTCTTGAAGTGTGTGAAAAAGTTTTAATTCTTTCACTCTATCAAATATTTGTCCACAATTTTCATCTCAAATCTCTAAACTTCTGACATTAGAAGATTTAAAATTTAAAATTAATATAGTAGGTTTTTAAGTTTTGCTATCAAAATTTAAGCTTAAACATTTTTAGATCATAGCTTTTGATTCCAAAGATTGTAGCTCACAAATTACAGGATCAATTTTTTTATTTTAAGTTCTATTTAACCCTTGAAAAATTATTTTAGTTTGTAGTTATCAATTTGCAACAATTAACAATAAACGGTTTCAAACAGATTGAAAATTTTTGTTCCTCCTCTATTAAATATTAGTCCTTAACTTGAAGCTCCTGAAAATAGATGTAACGCCTTGATGGTTTAAAAATTTAAATTCAGTCTGCATTAAATATATTATGATATAATTACAGATGAAATAAAGTGCCTAAGATGAATAAAAATAAATATAAAAAAAACTGTTTTAAAGAGTTTTAAGTTTTGTATTTGTAGCTCCTCATTTTACTCATCAAATACAGGTCTTTAATTATTAGCTCTCTAATTTCAAAATTAGATCAATAATCTTGAAGTTTTAAAATTCTGCACTTTTTATATTTTAGTTCCCAAACTAAAAGCTCATAATTTATAATTTCAATACTGTAGCTCACGTTTTTTGAATTTTTTTGCTACCCTCACTTTAAACCTCTGAAAAGGCTTCTAAAATTTATAGCATTCAATTTACAACTTCTAAAATTAAACTGATTTAAACTTCCTAAATGTTTATACGTTCTTTCTGCTACTAACGTCACTCTGTCAAATATTAGTCTTTATTTTTTCTCTCTCTATTTATAACTCTTCGGTTCAGCTCTATTTAATATTAATCTAATTTCTTTTGCTAACATTTTGTAGCTTTCCATATTAGATTAATTAATTTATTTGTTTGAAATTCTAAATATAAATGCAGTTCTTAAATTGATAGCTTCAAGACTTTTTATTTCCAAAATTGTAGCTCAAAAATTAGACTCAATTTACTTTCTATGCATTCATTGAACCTTAAAAAAATATAGTATTGAAATTGTTATCACCTTGTAGTAAAGTTTCTGGCTTTAATCTATCAAAAAGTCTTTATTTTTTAGCTATAACCTTGTATCTTCAAAATTGAAGATTAAAAATTCTGAATTCAAATTTAACGTAATAAAATTTTAGCTTCGGAACTTGTAGCTCATAAATTTTATTTCCAAAATTTCATCTTGTAAATTACAGCTTTAATTTAACTTTTTGTCTTTGAAATTTCAAAAAACCATTTTAAATTTGTAGCAATTGACAATTTCTAATATTAAACTATATCAAATCGTTTTTTTTAAACAAATATTTATCTTTAATTTTTATATCTAATCTATAATCTTCTGAAGTTAGATATATATAATCTTGAAATTTTATAATTTTAAGTTTTTTTTAATTTTAGGCAATTAAAAATTCGAAGTTCGAAATTTTATGTTCTAAAATTGTAGCTCACAAAGAACATGATAATTTTTTCCTTTTTGAAATATTTAACCCTTAAAAAATAATTCTGAATATGTTGTGCTTTGATTTTTAAACTTTTTAAACCTTCGCTATAAAATATTAATCTTTAATCTCTAGCTCAAAATTTGAATATTCTAGAAGTAGAATTCTTAAATGTTTAACATTTTAAACTCAATCAAAATTTGTAGCTCATAATTTGTAATTACAAAATTGTAGCCCACCAATTAGAACTTTAATTCAAAAATTCTTACTTCCTTTGCCTGATTTAAACAATTTGCATTCATTGAACCTTAAAAAATTAGTCTTCAAATTGTTACAACTTGTAGTAATATTTCAGAATTTAATCTATCAAATAATTGTTTTTATTTTTTAGCCCAAACCTTATAACTTCAAATGTTTAATGAATTACTGTGAAGGCTGAAAATTCTGCAATAATTTAATTTAATCTATTGAAATTTTAGCTTCGGAACTTGTAGCTCATATTTTTATTTCCAAAATTTCATCTTGAAAATTCAAGCTTCAATTTTTCTTTCTGTGCTCGCTTTGAAATTTCAAAAGTTAATTTTTAATTTGTAGCTATTCACTTATATCTTCTAATATTAAAGTGTAACAAACAGTTGTTTTTTTTACTTTATCAAATATTTGTCCTCAACTTACATCTCTAATCTTTAAACTTCTGAAGTTAGATTTATATTTTTTATTTATATATGATTCTATGTTTGAAGTAGAGTGTTTTTTTTTTTAAATTTCAGGTAATTAAATTATAGTCCAAATGTTTGAAGCTCGTAACATAAATAATTCTAACATTGTAGCTCACAAAGTACAGCCTAATTTATTTTATTTTTAGGCTTTATTCAACCATTAAAAATTGTATTTTTAATCTGTAGTGTTTCAAAAAGTTTGAACTTTCTGTACCTCCTCAATGAAACATTAGTCTTCAATCTCACCATTTGAAGCTTCTAATCTAAAATTAGATTTAACATCTTAAAAACAGCTATAAGATTTTCAATTCAAATTCAATCAAAATTCGTAGTTCATAATTTGTATTTCCCAACTTGTAGCTTACCGATTAGAACTTTAAATTTTCTTTCTATATTTATTGTATCCTTCAAAAATTCATATATCCTTTGATATAAACCTAAAAAAATATACTTCAGTTTGTAGCTATTACCTTAAACATCTAATATTACCATACTTCAAATAGATTTGATGTTTTGTAGTTTCTTATTGTAGCTCGTTTTATTGAAATATTTTATTTTCCATTATTTATATTAATTGTAGCTCACAAATTACACCTTTGATATTATTGGCTAATCTTCCTTCATCTTTAATTTGCAGCTAGTAACTTGCAACTTTTAATATAAAACTATTTTAAACAACTTAAATTATTGCAATCCCAATTTTATAGCTCCTTAAATTCGCCAAATATTTGTTCTTAATTTTCGGCTCACTTCATTTAACTTTCAAAAATTAAATTAATTACATTGAGGGTTTAAAATTCAAAATTCAAATTGTAGTTTTTAGATTGTAGCTTCAAAACTTTAATTGCTGACAAATTACAGCTTTAAAGTTTTTTCGATTCTTATTTGAAAATTGTAGCTCACAATTTTCAGTTTTGATAATTTTTGTAATTCTCGTTTTAAACTAAAAATAAATTACTTAATAATAATCTACAATTTATAGAAATCTACTTTCAAGTTTTAAGATTAAAGTATTTTAAACAGCTATAATATTTTTCTTGGAAGTTTTAAATTCTAAATTCAAACTTCAATTTTCAAACTTTAGGTCCGAAACTTGCAGCTCATAATTTTTAATTTCGAGATTGTAGCTTAAAATTTACAGTCCTCAATTTCTTTGCTCTAAAATTATAGCTCATAAACTCCAGTTTTTATTTATTTATTTATTTATTTATTTTCTTTCTCAACAGATACAAATCTAATTACAGAGAAACTTAAATTAACTTAAACTTAACTTTAAATAATTTTTTTGTTTTGATTTTATTTTGCTATTTTCGCTTTACCTTCAAAAACGAATTTTTAATTTATAGCAAGCAATTAATAACTTTTATAATTAACCTCCTTCAAGCAGCTTTAATATTTTTATCCTTCCTATTTGTAGCTGCTAGCTTTACTTTATCAAATATTAGTCTTTAATTTTTGGCTCTGAATTTGTAACTTCCAAAATTGAATTACTTTAAAGGTTTAACATTCTAAATTTAAACAGCAGTTCCTAAATTTTAGCTAGTCAAATTAAAACTGACAAAATGTTTAGCTCCTAAGTTTTAAAAATGAAGTTGTAGCTCACAAATTATGACTTTAATTATCTTCTAATGCTTCTTTTAACATTATTAAAACTCCTAAAATGTAATTATAATTTTTAAATTTAATGCTGTAGCTCATAAATTACAGCTTGAATTATCTTCAAATACTGTTTTTAAAATTTTAGTTTAAAAATTACAGTCTTAATTTAATTTGGTATTCTCGTTTTAAACCTTTAAAAATTCATCTACCATTTATAGCAATCAACTTGCAGCTCCTAATATTAAGTTAT
The DNA here is from genome assembly GCA_963969525.1 of Ontholestes murinus. Lineage (NCBI taxonomy): Eukaryota > Metazoa > Arthropoda > Insecta > Coleoptera > Staphylinidae > Ontholestes > Ontholestes murinus. The sequence continues at coordinate 66,241,733 of OZ018395.1, forward strand.
TTCAAACAGCTTTAATTTTTAGCTCCTGACTTTACTCTATCAAACAATGATCTTTAAGTTTTAGGTCTCAACTTGTAACTTCTAAAATTACATGAATTATCTTGAAGGTTCAATATTATAAATTCGATCTGCAGATATTAAATGTAAACTATCAGAATTTTAATTATAAACTTGTAGCTCATATTTGTTTTATAGCTCACAAAAAACAGCTTTAATTTTTCTTTCTATGATCGCCTAAAATCATCAAAAATTTATTTAGTTATTTAACGAGTTCCTTCTTTTGTACAAAATCAATAATAATTTGTATTCTCAATTTTTACCTAAAAACTCGCAACTTTTAATATCAAATTATTCATAAGAGATTTTGTTTTCTTTACTCTTAATTTGTAGCTCCCCATTTTACTTTATTTCAAGTTCAAAAATTAGATTAATTACCTTGATGGTTTGAAAATCTGAATTCAAACCATAGTTATTCAATTTTAGCTTCAAAACCTGTAGCTCAATAAATTTTGATTCCAAATTTGTAGCTCATAATTTTCATTCTTAAAATTAGATTAATTAATTAATGAAAATTTAAATACATTTTCAAACGATCAAATTAATTAATCTAATTTTAAGAATAAAAATTATGAGCTACAACTTTGGATACAAAATTTATTAAACTGTAGTTCTTAAATTTTAGCTCCAAAACTTGTACCACCTTGAATTTCTATTTTAAATGTATCGCTTTAAGTTGTTTTTCTATAGTTGCTTTAAACCTTCAATATGTAAAAATTCTAATATATAACTTTTAACTCTAAATTTGTAGCTCATAAACTCCAAATTTGATTTTTCTTTTTGTGGTCGCTTAAAATCATCAAACATTTGTTCCCAATTCTTAGCTAAGAAATTGCAACTTCTAATTTTATACTGCTTCAAAGAGATTTATATTTTTACTTCTTATTTGCAGCTCCCCGTTTTACTCTATCAAGTATCAGTCATCAATTTTTTGCTTCCAAATTGAAACTATGAAAATTAGATTAATTATCTTGTTGGTTTGAAAATTTAAATACAAACCGCACTTCTTAAATTATAGCCCTAAAACCTGTAGCACATTCAATTTTAATTCCAAATTTGTAGCTCATAATTATCTGGTCTTAATTTGTTTAGCGAGTCGCTTTAAATCTTCAATATGTAAAAATCCTAGTATAACATTTTTATTTACAAATTTATAGCTCACTAATTCCAGCTTTGATTTTTCTTTTTATGACCGCTTAAAATCATCAAAAATTTGTTCCTAATTCTTAGGTGACAAGTTATAACTTCTAATGTTATACTGCTTCAAAGAGTTTTATTTTTTAAATTTATTATTTGTAGCTAGTCGCTTAACTCTATCAAGTATTAGTCATCATTTAGTTTTTTGCTACTAAATTTGTTCTTAAACTTTAGCTTCAAAACCTGTACCTCCTTCAATTTTTATTCTAAATTTGTAGCTCATACTTTTCACTCTTAATTTGTTTGTTTATATTCGCTTTAAACCTCCAATATGTACAACTTCAGGTCTAAAATTTTTAATTCCAAATTTGTAGCGCATCAACTATGATTTACTTTTTATGATCAGATTTTTTTTCCCAATTCTTTACTAACAACTTGCAACGTCTAATATTATACTGCTTTAAAGAGCTTTATTTTTTATACTTCTTATTTGTAGCTCCTCATTTAACCCTATCAAGTATTAGTCATCAGCAAGTTTTTGCTCTTAAATTTTAGACCCCAAAATTTGATTAATTTCCTTATATGTTTGAAATTCTAAATCAATCGGCAGTTTTTTAATTTTTGGTATTCAAATTTCAGCTCCAAAACTTGTAGCTCTTAATTTTAATTCAAGTATTGCGATCTAAATTTTAAGTTATTGTAAATGTATGTAATTTTGTATATTCATTTTAAACTAATTTCATAATTTTCAGCTAACAATTTGGTTCTTTGCTCGCTTTAAGCGTTCAGAATGTGTATTCTAGTATTAAAATGTTGAAAGTAGCAGTCAATATATAGCTTTTTTCTGTATTCAGTTAAATATTATTCATAAATTTTTAGCTCTCAACTTACAACTTACAACATTGATTAATTACCTTGAAGATTAACAAATTCTAAATCCAAACTGAGGTTCTTAAAATTCATCTATAAAACTTGTAGCCTATAATTTTTAATTCCAAAATTGTAGCTCACAAATTACAGCTTTGATTGTGTTTGACATGCCTTCTGTAAACCTCAAAACATGCATCTACAAATTCTACCTGATATTTTGTTTCTTACTTCTAATATGAAACTAGTTCAAATAGCTTAAATTTTTCTAAACCCTATTTGTAGCTCCTTGCTTTAACTTATCAAATATTAGTCTTCAAATGTAAGCTCACTACTTTTCAGCTTCTAAAATTAAATCAATTACTTTGAAAATTTGAAATTACAGTGAATACAAAATGAATAGCTTATAATTTTTTATTTTAAAATAGTAGCTCACAAATTACAGCTTTATGTTTTCTTTTGTAAGAATATATTTTAACATCAGCGAGGAATTTTTTGTATTTATTAATAAAACATTAAACTTACAAATCAATATTTTTCTCCTTATAATTAAATACACCCTCAACCAGTTTCTGCTGAAAGTTTTACGTATTAAAGGATGGGATAGTGGCCACCCACCCACCCTACATATATATTTTTAATTTAATTACAAATAGTCTTTCAATTTCCAATAAAAAATCAGATAATTTTTTTTTTAATGTAGAATAAAACTAAACATCAAACAGTATTGTGGTTTAATGTTTAAATAGATATGTAGGGTGGGTGGATGGCCTCTATTCTACCCTCTAATTATTTTAACATCAGCGAGGGTTCCTTTTTGAATTTATTGATAAAACATTAAACCCTCAAATCACTTTATTTCTTTTTATAATTAAATAAACTCTCAATTAATTTCTGGTGTATGATTTACAATTTGGAGGATAGGATAGTGGACACCCACCCACCCTACATATATTTTTAATATAGTTACAAATTGTCTGTTAATTTCCAATAAAAATTAGATAAAAAGATTTTTATTGTAGAATAAAACTAAACATCAAACAGTGTTGTGGTTTAAAAATTAAATATATATGCAGGGTGGGTGGATGGCCTCTATCCCACCATCTAATTATTTTAACATCAGCGAGGTTTTTTTTGAATTTTATTGATAAAACTTTAAACTTACAAATCAATATTTTTCTTTTTATAATCAAATTCGCTCTCAATTAATTTCTGGTGTATATTTTAGGTATTGCAGGATGGGATAGTGGCCACCCACCCACCCTACATATATATTTTTAATTTAGTTACAAACAGTGTTTTAATTTCCAATAAAAATTAGACAAAACATTTTTTATTGTATAATAAAACTAGACATCAAACAGTGGTGTGGTTTAAATTTGAAATATGTATGTAGGGTGGGTGGGTTTTTTCTACGTCTGAATTGTAGCTCCTCACTTTACTTCAACAAATATTAGTCTTTAACTTATGTCATAACGTGTGGCTTCCAAAATTATATTTAAAAAAAAACTTGTAGGTTTACAGTTCTGAACTCAAACTTCTTAAATTTGATGTTATAATTTTGAAATGTGAATTGTAGCTCAGCAATTACAGATTTAATTTTATGTATGCTTACTTTAAACCTTTAAAATTTACTAATTTTATTGTTTAAATTTTATTATTTACTTAGCTTCTAATATTAATTTGTATCAAACAGATTTATTTGTTTGTAGTCCCTATTTGTAGCTCGCTCTACTCTATCAAATATTTTACTTTATTTTGTAGCTCACAGCTTGCATCTTTGTAAATGTGAATGACTACTGACATTTTCTAATTTTAAACTCTTTCGAAATTGAATTGATTTGATTCTTCGCAGTATTGCTTCTAAAGTGTAGCTCAGTTCACTACACGTAGCTCAAATGACCTTCTAACTTTTAATTGTAATATTTGATTAATAAATTATAGTTTTAAGATTATATTAAGGTTTTTAAAATACAGTAGTTCGTAATCTTTATCTTTTTTGTTGTAGCTCGCAAATTGTATGTTATAAACTGTCATTTAAAGCACCTAAAATTAAATGAGTAGGTTATAACTACGAATATTTACTCAATTGAAACAATATTATCCCAATTATGTAAACTTCTTATTTGTGTTGTAATTTTAAGCTATCAAAATGTTTTTTTCCTAACATAAAGTTTAAATAGCTGCTATTTTGTACATTGAAGGAACTTTTTTGAATGGTTGGAAAATTCGACCATAATGAACGTAGTTTTTTAATTATACTGAAACAATTGAATTGCTTAGGCTAGAATCTAAAGCACATAATGTTTATTAATGAGTGTTAACAACTCTTTAAAAATGCCATTATTAAATTCATTATGGAAAAAGATTATTAATTCATAAACAATAATGGATTTAATTAACGGCACTAATTCACATTCTAATGAGCCTTCCAGATATCGACCCGTCGACGACAGGCCATAAATCAACGGATACACTCGACGAATTCCTACACCCCATGCCTAGTTTCCTTCTAGTCGATTTGCATAAAACATTAATCGCCCGTTCGGAAGAGGTAACCGAGTACATTAAGGTCATTATCTGTTGAAGTAATCTTGTTGCATCGACACCGATCTTGCGTAAGACGTTTTCGGATTATTGTCGGAGGGCCGAAAGAGAGGAGAACGCTAGAAGAACGCGATACCCGCAGTTATGGGAGTGGATAATTATCGTTGGAATCGATACGCGAAGAATGGTAAACTGGTCGTAAATCAATACGATTTTGTAATCGGTATATCTGGTATCAGTTTTGGGATTGTCGAAAAGTTTCACCATTTCTCGATCTGTAATTGATGGATGTGTGGATGTTACGATGATTTAAATTAAAGTATAGATTGGGAAGTTCAGTTAGAAAGTTTTCCACAATCATCCTTCTAAAAAATGTATAATTGTCAAAATTTTATAAAACCCTCATCTCAAATTCTGTAAACGTATAGTAAAAGTACTAGTATTAGATTAAGTAAAGTTTAGAAGTTTAGAAATCTAGTCATCAATTTTTTGAAGAATAATTGTGGAAAACTTTTGCAATGACTCCTACAAACCTTACAGATTCTCTATACATTAGAGATTTGCTAATTTTACCTCGATATTTACAGTCATTTAAAAGTTTAGACTCTGAGCATATGTTTCTTTTCAATTCTTGATGTTGATTTCTTAACGTTCAGTAATCAGTGATTCCCAACGACGAAGAAATTTCCAAATTTCATTGCGGCGACATTGTTTGGGTTCGGCGCATTCGAGCCGAGATCGCGGCGTAAATCAAATTTTCCCGCAGACGGGAAACTTTATCACGTCCAAGGAGACTTTTCCATAACGAAATTAAATAATTTCCAGCTCGCATTCACGGCTGGGGTCTGGAAATACGCTCGTAAATAAACATTGAACGCGGTAAATATATATATATGCTTCCTCTCTCGGCTCGTTTAATCGAATTACGGCCTCACTTGTTCTGTCTGCGTAAATATTTCGTTGTTTCAACACCGATAAATACGTTTTGATTTATGATTCACGACGACACAATTTCACACTGCGTTAGTGCGATATATCGCAAAAATTTCATAATAAAAGTTATAAATTGCAATAGTTTGCAGCTTCAAGTTGAAAGATGTAAACTACAATTTGAAAAGTTGTTAAATATGAGCTATACATCGTTTACTACTTTATTTACTAATTAACAACTACTTCTTTAATAATTTAAAAATACAAAAACATTTCTTCTACACTTCTAATTTGATAATGCCAAGCTAAAATAAATAAATCGAAACTATAGTCACTTAATAAAGTCTGTGTTATACGAACAAAGTTCAAAAGTTTTATTTGTGACAAAAAAATTTGTTTTATTTATTTCCGTATTTTTGAATGAACAGTTAATTTTCTACAACGAACTAAAGAATACTACTTTTATTATATTCAGACTTCCATCAAGCTACCTGAAACATTAGAAGTTGCAAATTGATTGCTAAAGTTCAAGTATAAAAAAATACGTCCATTGTGAAATAATTTTTGGTATTATGTTTCTAATTTATTTTCTTAACTTAAAGCTTCAACTGCTCTTATTTTGTTAGCAACTATTATATATCAATTGTTTTCGCGTAATTTGAAAAATACATTAAATCTAAATGAATTTTTATTAATATTTAAATAATTTCTTCTTTGAGAACATTTTAAAATCGTTAAGTGTAATTTAATTTTCTTAACTTTAAATTTAAACCGCCGCCATTTTGTTATTAGTTACTATACATCATTTGTTCCAGTGTAATTTATAAAATACATTAACCTAACTAATTTCATCATTGGAGACATTTAATGTGAAAAATACATTAATTTAGGATGAATTTTCTATATTATGTTTCTTGAATATAGGCCCTTAAAACTTTTTTTTTTTGAAAAAAAACTGCTTTCGGAGATTTGATAAATTATAAAAAAAAATTCTTAAAAAAATTTATCTTTGAATCTTTGAAATACATTACAATTAAATTTATTTTTAATATTCGCCTAAAACAATTGACGTATCGTATGTAGAAACAAAATGGCTGCAACCAAAACTCAAATTTATGTAAGAAAAATTGCTTTCGGTGACTTGAAAAATTATAAAAAATATTCCTAAAAGGAATTATGTCAAAATCTTAAAATTATATTATAAATTAATGTATTTTTAATATTTCCCTAAAACAATTGATGTATCACATGTAGAAACAAAATGGCTGCACTCAATTTATTGAAGAAAAAATTGCCTTCGGTTATTTGAAAAATTATAATAAAATATTCCTAAGAGGAATTATGTCAAAATCTTAAAATTACATTATAAATTAATGTATTTTTAATATTCACCTAAAACAATTGCTGCATCGTATGTAGAAACAAAATGGCTGCACTCAAAACTGAAATTTATGGAAGAAAATTTGCTTTCGATGATTTGAAAAATTATAAAAAAATATTCCTAAGAGGAATTGTTTTAAAATCTTAAAATTACATTATAAATTAATGTATTTTTAATATTCACCTAAAACAATTGATGTATCATATGTAGAAACAAAATGGCTGCACTCAAAACTTAGATTTATGGAAGAAAATTTGCTTTCGATGATTTGAAAAATTATAAAATAATATTCCTAAGAGGAATTATTTTAAAATTACATTATAAATTAATGTATTTTTAATATTAACCTAAAACAATTGATGTATTATATGTAGAAACAAAATGGCTGCACTCAAAACGCAAATTTATGGAAGAAAAATTGCTTTCGGTGATTTGTAAAATTGTAAAAAACTATTCCTAAGAAGAATTATGTCAAAAACTTAAAAACACATTAAAAATTAATGTATTTTTAATACTCACCTAAAACAATTGATGTATCATATGTAGAAACAAAATGGCTGCACTCAAAACTGAAATTTATGGAAGAAAATTTGCTTTCGATGATTTGAAAAATTGTAAAAAAATATTCCTAAAAGAAATTGTGTTAAAATCTTATAAATACATTAAAAATTGATGTATTTTTAATATTCACCTAAAACAATTGAAGTATCATATGTAGAAACAAAATTGCTGAACCCAAACTCAAATTTATGGAAGAAAATTTACTTTCGATAATTTGAAAAATTATAAAAAAAATATTCTTAAGAGGAATTATGTCAAAATCTTAAAATTACATTAAAAACTAATGTATTTTTAATATTCACCTAAAACAATTGATGTATCATATGTAGAAACAAAATGGCTGCACTCAAAACGCACATTTATGGAAGAAAATTTGCTTTCGGTGATTTGAAAAATTGTAAAAAAATATTCCTAAGAGGAATTATGACAAAATCTTAAAAGTATATTACAAACTAATGTATTTTTAATATTAAAACAATTGATGTATCTTATGTAGACACAAAATGGCTGCACTCAAAACTCAAATTTATGGAAGAAAAATTGCTTTCGATGATTTGAGAAATTATAAAAAATATTCCTAAAAGGAATTATGCCAAAATCTTAAAAGTACATTAAAAATTAATGTATTTTTAATATTCACCTAAAACAATTGAAGTATCATATGTAAAAACAAAATGGCTGCACTCAAAACTCAAATTTATGGAAGAAAATTTGCTTTCGATGATTTGAAAAATTATAAAAAAATATTCCTAAGAGGAATTATGTCAAAAAGTTAAAAACACATTAAAAATTAATGTATTTTTAATATTCACCTAAAACAATTGACGTATCATAAGTAGAAACAAAATAGCTGCACTCAAAACTCAAATTTATGTAAGAAAAATTGCTTTCGGTGATTTGAAAAATTGTAAAAAACTATTCCTAAGAGAAATTATGTCAAAAACTTTAAAACACATTAAAAATTAATGTATTTTTAATATTCACCTAAAATAATTAATGTATCATATATAGAAACAAAATAACTGCACTCAAAACTCAAATTTATGGAAGAAAAATTGATTTTGGTGATTTGAAAAATTATAAAAAATATTCCTAAGAGGAATTATGTCAAAAAGTTGAAAACACCTAAAACAATTGACGTATCATAAGTAGAAACAAAATAGCTGCACTCAAAACTCAAATTTATGTAAGAAAAATTGCTTTCGGTGATTTGAAAAATTGTAAAAAACTATTCCTAAGAGGAATTATGTCAAAAACTTAAAAACACATTAAAAATTAATGTATTTTTAATATTCACCTAAAACAATCGATGCATCATATGTAGAAACAAAATGGCTGCACTCAAAACTCAAATTTATGGAAGAGAAATTGCTTTCGATGATTTGAAAAATTATAAAAAAATATTCATAAGAGGAATTATTTTAAAATCTTAAAAATTCATTATAAATTTATGTATTTTTAATATTAACCTAATACAATTGATGTATTATATGTAGAAACAAAATGGCTGCACTCAAAACTCAAATTTATGGAAGAAAAATTGCTTTCGGTGATTTGTAAAATTATAAAAGAATATTCCTAAGAGGAATTATCTTAAAATCTTTAAAATGCATTAAAAGTGAATATAAGTTTAATATTAATCAAAAACAATTGACGTACCGTATATGGAAACAATATGGCGGCACCCTAAAATTAATTTTATTGAAGATAAACTGCTTTTGGTGAACACTTGTAAAAAAATATTGACAAAAGGAATTATCGTTAAATATTCTTCAAAATATTTTTAATATTTACTTAAGACAATTGATATTTCGTGTGTAGAAACAATATGGCGATTCTTCAAACTCAAATTTGTAAATTGCAAAATTATTTTCTATTTGCCTAGAATGTCCATCATTTAATATTTTTTTCAAGCAATTTTTGTTTAATATGTTTAATGCTTGAAGCCATCACTTTGTGATACATCTTGAATCAATTTTTGTTTTATTATTTAATGTGGGTTTTAAAGTCCTAAAAAAAATCCCTCCTGATTGATAGAATTTTCAAGCATTTTCTTTTCCAAATTGTATTTTTTTGTGGACTCATGGAGATGTATCCTTGTGAATGACCAACGGTCGAAACAAATCGGAGAAATATAAAATTATTGAAACATAATTAAGTGCTCAATTAATCCTATTATTAATTTTCTTCCAGTTTTTAATATTTTCCTTGCTTTATTTTATGTGAAGTTTTATGAAATTCTTGTTATTTTTGTTCAAGTTGTAAATTTTTTATTATCAATTTTCTTTTGTTAATTTTTTTATAATAGGTATTTGATCAGAGTTCTTTGGCAATGTCTGTTCTTACAATCGAGACTTACAATTTTTCTCAAAGATTTCTTGAATTCTGCAGCATTTTCTCTTCAGAATTACAAAAAATCTAAAGCTTCTTAAAGTTTTTTAAAAATGTTTTTATCTATTCGGTCTTAAAATTTAATGCTTTATTATTCAATTGTTTTATTACAAAAAATCCGATTGCTCTGGAGATTTTCAAAATATTTTTCGTAAATCTTTAAATCATTGTAAGCAATTTGTGTATTACTTTTCATTTATTTCTTCATTGCTCAGTACTTTTATTATTATATGAAGGTTTTAATCTTTCCAAAAATTTCTTTTCTAGATTGCTAGAATTTTCCAGCATTTTCTTTTCAAATTGTAAGTTTAATTTTTTGTATGCTTCAAAAAATTTTTTCTAGTGTTCGATGATTTTCCATCATATCTTGCTTTATTCTATCTGAAGTTTTAAGTAATTCAGAAATTTGCAACAATATTTCTATCAAATTGCCCCTGATTTTAATAAAGAGAATTATAGATAATCCCTACTTACACTGAATTGAAAAATTCACTATGTTTTAACCACAAATAATTACACAAATTATTTGTGGTTGAAACATAATGAATTTTTCAATTCAGTGTTTCTAATTGTATTATTAACAATGGTTTTCCATTATTTCTTGCTTTATTATTATGAAAATTTCATACAGGTTTCTTGATCACAATTAATAATAATAATAATAATAATATTTATTTACGGCAAACGCCTATAACACAGGAAGAACATAGTATATATAAAACAATGTTAATATAAGTAGAATATAATAGTTATTTAAGGTACAAGTGTAAAAAGAGATGCTTTATTGCACGAACTGGCGTTTAAAAACACGAGCGAGGAACGAGCGAGTTTTTTTAAAGCCAGGAGTGCAATAAAGAAACTTTTTACACGTGTGCCTTACAAAATTTTATCTTCGATCGTAAAGGATTTCAAAGAATATATTCTTATGAGTAATATTTTAATGTCATTTCAATAATTCAATTAATGAAAACATATTTTACCCGCAGTGCACTAATGAAAGCGTTACTTAGCAACCAGTAAACAAGTTGCACAAATGTCGGCCGCCATTATTATTTAAGGAAAAAATGTTCGCTTTGTAGTAATCGCTTCGACTTGCATTAAACGAAATCTTCAGAGTTCTTAAATCTGCTATTTCGTTTGTATTATATATTTTATTTATAGTTTATTAGTTATTTGTATCAATTAATAAAAAATTAAGTTTTTCGTCGAAATATATTCATCTGTCAAATTTGACAATTCTGTGCAATAAAAACAGTTTGACATTACCGTGCAATAAAAACGTAAAAAAGCACTAGTTCTTTAAAAAGCCACTTTTGCAATGAAAAATGATGCAAAAAGCGTCTACTTTCTGTACGATCGTAGATAAAAATACTTTATTTGTGGACAATTTTTTGTTATTATGTAAATAATTTCTTTTTTTAAAGATATTTTTATAAATTTTCAAACCCTCGAGTAAAATTTTATTTTCTTAACCTAAAGTTTCAACTGCCGCCATTTTGTTCCCAGCTACTGTAGTTCAAATATTTTTTCATGATTCGAAAAACACATTAATTCTGGATGAATTTTTACTATTACATAACTAATTTATTTTTTAAAGACATTTCTACAATTTTTCAAATCACTGAGTGTTCATTATTTTAACTTGAAGATTAAACAGTCGCCATTTTGTTTCTAGATACAGTTCTTCAATTTTTTTTGAATTATTTTATATAAACACATTAATTTTAAATGATTTTTTAGTATTATATAACTAATTTCTTTTTTGAGGATTTTTTTTTTTAATTAATAAATCCTTGCATGTAATTTAATTTTCTTAACTTCAAGTATCAACTGCCGCCATTTTCTTTCTAGCTACTTCAATTCTTTTAGCATAATTTAAAAGCCTATTATTACGTGGCTAATTTTATTTTTGGGTATATTTCTATAAATTTTTAAAACCTCAAATGTAATTATATTTGTTTAAACTTTCCAGTTTTAACTACTGTTATTTTATTTCAGGTATATTTCGTCAATTGTTTTAGCATAATATAAAAAATACGTTTATTTGGGATGAACTATTTATATTATGAGAATATTTATTTCATTAGGAAAATATTTACAATTTTTTTAAAACTCTGTAATTTTATTTTCTTAGCTTAAAGTTTCAACTGCTGCTATTTTGTTTGTAACTCTTGTGGTTCAAATGTTTTCGTATAATTTTAAAAATACATTTATTCTGTATTTTGATATTTTCACGCAATTTTTTTCATTAAAAATAACTCTACGAATTTTCAAATCCTTGAGTGTGATTTAATTTTTCTAACTTCAAGTTTCAACTTCTGCCAATTAGTTTCCAGGTATAGTACATCAATTGTTTTAGCATAATACAAAACTTGTATTCATTTATTATTCATTAATTTTTGAGAATTGAGAACTCTCTATTTTTTCGGAATTTTTTATCAGCTCTTCTTCAAAATTTCTATAATTTCTCAAGAGTTTCTGGTTATATTTTATTGAGATTTCAAGAGTTTCATCTTTGTAAGTTTTTTTTTTGCAAAGGTTCTAGAATTTTCCAGATAATTTTTCTTCATATTACAATTATTTTCCCGTTTTTGTTTCAAATTTTCTTGATTTAAATTTCATAAATTTTCAATTTCCTCTTTCAGATAACAACAAAATTTTTAAGGGCTTAAAATTTTCCAGGTGTTTGCAGAAGAAAATTCTATCTAGATTTAGAAAATTTTAAAGAATTTTTTTGAACATATTTTCTTAAAAAATTTTTCAAGCATTTCTGATTTATTATCAAAATTTCTAAAACTTGATCTCTCAAATATTAAGAATTTTCTTTCTATTCTTTCCAGAACCTTCCAGCTGTATTTCGTCCATATTTCGTGAATTATTTTCGTCGGTTTCAGAATTCTCTAGCAATTTTCCTTCTCAATTTTTAATATCCTAGCATTTTTAAAAATGTTAGATTTTATTCGAAATATTTACAACTTCTTTAATTTTTTTTTTTTATTTAAAAACATTTTCTTTGAGGTTTCCAGAACAGTTATTTTTATTTCAAATTTCATAGATTTTTTTTTAATGGTGTTTTTGGGAAGTTTTCTTTTAAATTAGTAGTTGTTTGTAGCACGTTTTCAATTTTTGCAAATTTCTCATCTTGATTTTTATCAGAGTTACGTGCATCTAAATATTTTAGTTTAGTATAGATTTCCAGAAATTTCTTGGAGAATTCTATATTTTTCCAATTATTTTTCTTCTAGATTTTTTTAAATTTTTTCAGGGTTCTAGTATTATCTAGCAAATTGTCTTCTATATTTCCAGAATATTCCAGCATTTTTGTTACAACTTTTGGAAACTCTTTTTGAGGAATTTCTTAATATTTCTGGGAGTTTACTAAAAGTTTTCAGAATTTAGAAATTTTTCGAATGTAAAAATTTGATTGACTTTAGAACTTTTTTAAAGTTCATAATGAATTTCGAGTTTATAATTTTATTTTTTTAAGACTACAATTTTGAAATTCATACGCAAAATTTTACAATAATAATTTTCCAACAATTTCTCTTCCAGACTCCTACAATTTTCCAGTAATTTCTGTTCCAAAATGTGAGAAATTTTTCGAGTATTCTAGAGTTTTTCAAAAATTCCTTCATAATTTTTTCCAAAATTTACATCTTAGTTTATTTTATCGGATTTTTCTAGCAATTTGTCTTTCAAGTTTCGATAATTTCTTCGAGGTTTCTTCTAACAATTTATTTCATAGATTTCTTGAATTCTCCATTCTTTCATCATTCTCTTTCCGAAAATTATTTGGAGGTCTAAACTATCTATCCAACAAAAGTTTTCCAAATTGATTTTCGTTTCAAGATTTTATCTTCTTAGTTTTAAGAATTTCCCTTAAGCATTTTGTCATGCAAATTAAAATTTCTTTAGTTTTTTCTTCTATTCTTACTTTCGAGAGTTCTAACAATTTCTTGCTCAAATTCTTTGAATTTGCCAGCGTTTTCTCTTCAAAATTACAAAAATAAAATCCAAGGGCTCTGGAGTTTCCGAAAATATTTCATCTTTCATGTTTTTCATTGTAAGCAATTCTTGTTTTAACAAATTTTCGAAAATTATTCATTGCATCTTGTTTTAACTTAGTGGAATTTCCCAGCATTTTTTTTGCGTTTAAAGAAGTTTCTTCGAGGATTCAAGAATTTTCCAAAAATTGCTCTTCCAGGTTCCTAGAATTTTCTAGGAAATGGTAAAAATGTTGAAAAACTTTTGAGTTCTCGGAAAAAATCTCATATTTTGGATTTCTGTTCCACTGGAAAATTCTAGGAATCTAGACAAATTATTTGAAACTTAAGTCATCGAAAAAAAATTCTGTTACAAATTATGATAATTTTTCCGAAGAATTTTTGAACAATTTTATCTTTAGTGGAATTATTATTAATGAATTTTTCCAGCATTTTCTTTCTCGCGTTTAACAAAGTTTCTTCGAGGATTCAAGAATTTTCCAACAATTCCTCTTCCAGATTCTTAGAATTTTCTAGGAAATGATAAAAATGTTGAAAAACTTCTCAGAAAAAATCTCATATATTGGATTTCTGTTCCACTGGAAAATTCTGGGAATCTGGAAGATAAATTATTGCAAACTTTAGCCACGGAGAAAAAGCTTTCTGAAATTGTAATCATTTTTCCGATGACTTCAGAATTTTCCAATAAATTAATAATTTTTCTGAAAATATTACATCTTTTATTTATTTATTTAATTAATTTATTTACGGATAATTCTTTTTACAATATATATCTTAGTCTATTTTATCGAATATTTCTAGCAATTTTCTTCCGAGTTTTGAGAATTTCCCTCGAGGTTCCTTCCAACTATTTTTTACCAAGATTTTTAGATTATTTTTTCATTCTCTTTTCGAAGTTATTCTTTTTTTTGGGTTCCAAACTTTTCCAACAAATATTCTTCTCTTGGCTCTTGGAACTCCAAAAAATTCTTCAAAAAGAGAATAAGGAAATAATCTGCAGGTCTAAGTAACAAAAATGTTGGAAGGACCCTCGAAGAAATCTCAAAACTTGAAAACTTGAAGAAAAGTTCGATAAAATAAACTGAGATGAAATGAGTTTCAAAAATTTAATGCAGTAAATTTGAAAATTATTTTCTATTTTCCTAGAATTTAGATCATTTATTGTTTTATCTTTACGGAACGTCAAATCAATTCTTGTTTTATTATTTTATGAACATTTTAGACTTTCTAAAAAAATTCTCCTCCAGATTAATAGATTTTTTTAGCATTTTCATTTCGAAATTGTATTTTTTTGTAGGCTTTAAGAACTTTCTTCTACTTTTCTATATTTTCTATGGTTTCTTGCTTTATTTTATCTGAAGTTTTAAACAATTCTAATTATTTTACATATTTTTTTATGTAATGCATGATAGATAAAGATTAAATAAATAAAGAATATTTTTTCGAATTTGAAATTTTTTATTATCATTTTATATTATTGTTCATTATTTTATCTAATCGAAATTTTTTATACAAGTTATTAGATCAGAATTCTTCAGCAATGTCTTTTCTTAATTTCAAGACTTCTAACAATTTTTCTCCAAGATTTTTTGAATTCTAATCTAAAGCATTTACTCTTTAAAATTACAAAAAACAAAGATTTACAAAAACTTTTTTTAAAATCTTTCATGTTTCATTTTTTCATTAAATCATTGTAAGTAATTCTTGTTTTATTTTTCATTTATTGCTTCATTGCTCAATTGTTTTATTACAAAAAAAGACTAAAATCTTTTATTATTTCTTTAAATCATTGTAAGCAATTCTTGTTTTATTTTTTATTTAGTTCTTCTTTGCTCAGTTGATTTATTATTATATAAGGGGTTTAGAACTTTCCAAAAATTTCTTTTCTAGATTGCTATTTTTCATTTTCAATTTTCCAGCATTTCTTTACCAAATTGTAAGATTATTGTTTTGTGTACCTCAAAGAATGTTTTCTAGTGTTAGATGATTTTCTATCGGATCTTGCTTAATCCTATCTGAATTTTAATCAATTCATAATTTTTCAATAATTATTCTTCTAAATTACGAGAATTTCTTCTGATTTTATTAACAGTTGTTTTGCATCATTTCTTGCTTTATCATTATGCAATTTTCAAACAGGTTCTTTGATCGGAATTCTTGAGCAATTTCTCTTCCTGGTTTTTGAGATTTCTCACCAGGATTTTTTGCTTTATTTCTTAGAAATCTTTATAGAGATTATTGGATCAGAATTCTCAGCAATTTTTCTTCCTAGTTTTTGGGATTTATAAAAAATTATCTCTAAGATTTCTTGCTTTATTTCTTCTTTATTCTTTCGCAATCTTTATTTGCAGATTTTTGAAATTTTGAAAATCTTTATAAATAAAAGGTTTATAAAAGATCAGATCTTGTTTAAAGTTCATAATTGTTTTAGCGTTTTTATGATATTTTATTTATTTATTTTTTAATTCTAAGGTTCTTCTCGGAAATTATAAATTCGTTTCCAAATGTTTGAAATTTGACTCGTTTTTAAAGATTTTACAATATGTCTAAGTTCTACACACATTTAGAGTTTACAACCTTCTTCAAAGGTTTTTAAAGTATTTCAATATTTTTGGATTCTGAATTTTTTTCTACATTTTCTATGCATCTCAGGTTACTAAAGTTTCTAGATTTCTTCGAGGTTCTTAATGATTTTAAAATTTGAAAGGTTTTAAGGTTGTAGAAGACAACTTATTTCTCCAAATGTTATTAATTAATAGTTAAAGTTTTTGAAATTTTAAACTTCTCAATAATTCTGGAGTTTCTGAAAAGTATCGATGGTATTAAACAATGGAAATACACTTAATGCAGAATTGGTTATTATCGGAGTTGGAGCAGTACCAAATACAGAAATGGTAATCAAATTTGATCTTGAAGTAAATCCAGAACTGGTTGGTTTTGTAGTTAATACCGAGCTGCAAGCTAGATCTCATTTATATGTGGCTGGTAACGCAACTTGTTTTTTTGATACTAAACTTAGTAGAAGTCGTATTGAACATCATGACAATGCTGTTATTTCTGGAGAAAATATGACAAGCCCTATCTACATCAAGCCAAGTTCTCGTCAGATTTGGGACCAGATGTTGGATCTGATGCAATTGGCGTAGTAAATTAATAGTTACCAACTGTAGGAGTATTTGCAAAAACTAAACCAACTGAAGCGATACCAGAAAAATTATAAGAAGAGGTTCCAGAGCATTGTATGAAATACTTAAATGAAGAAGAAGAACAGAAAGTCTTAAAAGCAAAACAAAAGAATATTTAAGCAGTTAATTTTACAAACATAACTAATATAATTGAAGTCCTCTCTTCATAGGAATATAAGCCAAACTTGGCAAGAAAATCGTGGAACAACCTCCACCAAAAAGACAGCAGTGTCGTCAAAGCAACAGTAGGCAAGAGTGGAAGATTATATTTTTATGAACTCGAGCCATTACATGTGCAATCAAAATTTTTGTAAGAAAGTAGTGTTATAAATGTATTTTGAATTTTATTTTGTAAGTACAATGGATAAATAAATACTATATATCTATCTATCAAAGTTCTGGACGTTTCAAAGCCGGATTTAGTATACATCATCAAAGGTTTTAAAGTCGTAATTTTTGTAGAAATAAATATCGGATGATGAAACGTCAATAGAAGTAATTTATGATATAAACATTAAATCAGAATATAAAAAGTATTTTAGTTTTGTATTTTTATCCCCAATAACACTTAAGCTGTGAAAAACCTGAACGACACGGAATAAAAATCGGATGATATCTCCTAAAAAAAAATCAATTCTCAATCACTCTCCGCCCAAGAAAATCCTCTCAATTGCAGCATTGAATACTTAGTATACTTCCTCCGAACAATAAACGTTACATTACACCTTTTCTATTATAGCGGAGTGCTCCGAAATTATACGGTTTTCAGGGCTTGAGAGAGAGAGAGACGATCCTTTCAAGTTTTATATCTGACAAAACCCGATTTTATTGCGAGCTCCTCTCGGCAGACGTATAAATTATTCATTTAAATGATGCGATTGGATATCGTCCCGCTGTTGACAATGTAACAGTGTTTGATCATCGTTCACAAAGTGGGGCGCTGCGCTTAATAAAAGTCCGGAGTCTCGTCGCCGGCAACTCCGGGTCGAATCGAACTCCGATCTTCTTAGGAAAGTTTATAATGAGATGCAGCAGCGGAGTGGCTTTCCGTGCGAGATCAAAAAGCGAACATATTTCGATGATATTCCGGTGGTATGTGTATGATTAAATGGATTTTTACGGCGGGGGTGAATGGTATTCGTGTTGTGTGACCGCGGAGGTGCTCCGGTGACGTCTACCAGAACTAATTAATTCATAAATCAAATTCTCTTGCTATTGTACCCAAAAGCACCAGCTGTGATCTTATAAATCAACATCTTTCAAAGCCGCGGCACAAATTGCGGCTTATTATGTAATATGTTAATTTGATTTAAATAATATTCCCCTTCGTGGGTTTAACTTGTCTCACCTTGTGATCTAATGTGTTAATATTTATTTTTTTAAATATTAGATAAGAAAATAATTGTTTTTTATAAAGTATTTTCGACGTCTTGCTGCTGCACGTTTGGGTCACTCTTCTGCTGCTTTAACTGCTTTAATATTCTTTTGTTTTGCTTCTAAGACTTTCTGTTCTTCTTCTTCATTTGAATTTTTCATACAATGCCTCTTCTTGTAATTTTTCTGGAATCAATTCAGTTGGTTTAGTTTTTGCAAACACTCCTATAGTTGGTAACATTGAATTTACTATGCCAATTGTATCATATCCGACATCTGGTCCCAAATCTGACCAGAACGTGGCTTAGGGCTTTGTTGCTCCTATTATATTTTCTGCAGCCAATCGACCTGACATAACAGCATTGTCATGATGTTCAATACGCCTTCAATCAACTTTGGTATTATAAAAACAAGCTGCGTTACCAGCCACATATAAATGAGATCTAGCTTGCAGCTCAGTATTAACCACAAAACCAACCAGTTCTGGATCTACTTCAAGATCAGATTTTATTACCATTTCTGTATTTAGTACAGCTCCAACTCCGAGACTAACCAGTTCAGAGTATTTCCATTGTTCAAAACCATGGATACTTTTTAGAATCTTCAGAATTATTGAGTGGTTTAAAATTTCAAAAACTTTAACAATTAATCGCTAACATTTGGAGAAATAATTTGTCTTCTACAATCTTAAAATCTTTCAAACTTTAAAATCATTAAGAACGTCGAAGAAATCTAGAAACTTTAGTAACTTAAGATTCATGGAAAATGTAGAAAAAAATCAGAATATTGAAATATTTAAAAACTTCCTAACCTTTGGAGAAGGTCGTAAAGTTTGTGTAGAACTTAAACAAACTGTAAAATCTTTGCCAACTAAAAACGACTCAAATTCAAAACATTTGGAAACGATTTTTTTTTCTTGAATTAGTTTCACAAGTAGCACGTGGTGAAACATTTTGTAATAGAAATAACACAATTTACGCTTGAACTGTTTAAACAGTTATTTCTATTTGGAAACGAGTTTATTAAGGAATTTCTAAGAAGAACCTTAAAATTAAAACAATTTAAATGAAAGATTCTAAAACCTCTAAAGTTCGCGAAAATTGCAGTCTTCAAAAAACACAATTCTATACTTCATTATGATCTTTAAAAAATTATGTAAACTTTTATAAACCCTTATATACAAAAGATCTTCATAATTTTAAAAACCTACAAATGACTTGCGAAAGGATTCTGATCAAATAATGAAATTTCAAAAAGATAAAGCAAGAAATCCTTGGGAGAAATTTTTGAGGTCCCAAAAACTGGGGAGAGAAACTGCTGAAGAATTATGATTAAATAACCTATATGAACATTTCAAAAAAGATGAAAAGGCTCAAAAGCCAAAAAGAGAAATTGCTCAAGAATTTTGATGATGAATATTTCATAATGATAAAGCAAGAAAAGAAACCAAAATTTGTTAATAAGTCGGAAAAATTATTATCTGAATTGTTTAAAACTTCAAATAGGGAAAAACAAGATACGATGGAAAATCATCGAACACTAGAATAAAATTCTTTGAAGTACACAAAATAATAATCATATAATTTGGAAAAGAAAATGGTGGAAAATTCTAACAATCTAGAATAGAAAGTTCTGGAATGTTCTAAAACCCTCATACAATAATAAAACAATAAATAAAGCAATAAATAAAAAATAAAACAAAAATTACTTACAATGATTTAATGAAAAAATGAAAAAATTAAAGATTTTCTAAAAAGTTTTTTGGAAAATCTCCAAAGAGAAAATACTGGAGAATTAAAAAATTCTGGTAAAGAAATTGTTAGATGTCTCGAAAGTAAGAAGAGACATTGCTGACGAATTATAATGAAATAACGTGTATAAAAATTTCGGTACGATAAAGAATTGAAGAATTAAAGAAAATTGATAATAAAAAATTGCAATTTCTAAAAAATATTATTGAAATAAATCGATAACAAAATTACTTTAAACTTCAGATAAAATAAAGTAAAAAAAACATAGAACACATCGAAATCTAAACGAAAATTGTTAAAATTCACAAAAAAAATAAAGAGAAAATTCTAGAGAATTTTTTAGAAAGTCTAAAACCCTCATAAAATAATAAAACAACAATTGTTTGAAGGTTTCGTAAAGATAAAATAATAAATGATGTTAATTCTAGGAAAATAGAAAATAATTCACAACATAAAATTCTTAAAACTCGAAAGACTTTTTTTAATATTCCATATTTTGAAAATTTCTTATTAAAATGTACCACCATGTTAACGCCGACAACATTCAAGAATTATTTTTTTTGGGTTCCAAACTTTTCCAATAAATATTCTTCTCAAGAGCTCTTGGAACCCCAAAAATTATTTTCAAATGAGAATGAAGAAATAATCTAATAATCTAGGTAAAAATATGTTGAAAGGACCCTCGAAGAACATTCTCAAAACTTGAAGAAAATTGCTAGAAAAATTCGATAAAATAAACTAAGATGGAATATTTTCGAAAAAAATGATGCAATTCTTGGAAAATCCTCGGAAGAATTATTATAATTCTTAACAGAAACTTTTTTTTCCGATGGCCAAAGTTTCCAATAATTTGTCTTCTAAATTTCTAGAATTTTCCAGTGAAACAGAAATCCAAAATATGAGGATTGTAAAGTGTTCCAACATTTTTATAATTTCCTTGACAATTCTAGAAATCTGGAAGATTAATTGTTGGAAAATTCTTGAATCGACGAAACTTTTAGAAACGCGAAAAAGCGTTGAAGATGCCAGATAATTCCACTAAGTTAAAGTAAGATGCGATTAATGAATTTCAAAAATTTGTTAAAAAAACAAAAGAAATTTCAATTTGAATGACAAAATGCTCAAAGGAAATTTTTAAAACTAAGAAGAAAAATCCCGAAAAGAAACCAATTTGGAAAACTTTTGTTAGAAGAGTTTAAACCTCAAAAAAAAAAATTCAAGAAGAGAATGATAAATCAATGGAGAAATCAGGAAATCTATGAAATAAATTGTTAAAAGAAATCTCGAAAAAAATTCTCGAAACTAGAAAGAAAATTGCTATGAAAATTAATTAAGATAGAAAATTTTATAAAAAAATATAAAGACTTTTTGAAAAACTCTATGGTTCTCGAAAAAAATTCTCATATTTTGGAACAGAAAAACTTTAAAATATTAGGAATCTGGATGAGAAATTATTGGAAACTATTATCGTAAAATTTTGTCGATAAATTTCAAAATTGTAACCTTCAAAAAATACAATTATAAACTCTAATATCATTAAAACAGATCTAAACTTTTAAATTAAATTTTTTAAATAGGATATTCTGAAAACTTTTAGTAATGTTGAAACTAGGAAAAATATTTAGAAATTGTGAAAGTGTTTTAAAAGCCACGAAAATAAGGACTGACAAATTCTATGAACCTAAAATTGCTGAAAAATTCAGGAACCTTTGAAAAGAATTAAGCAAAGCCGTAAGAAGAAAATCTAAAAGTTTGGATAAAGTAAATTCAGAAATGCTGGAAAATTCTAGAAATTTTGAATGTAAAATTGAGATAATTCTAGAAATTAAAATAAAATAAAATTTGGCTAGGCTGAAAGACTTACGGTCAATAGCTAAGAAGAGAACGAAGCAACATGAAAATTATTATAATTATATTTTGTAACATTATCTACAATAAAGATGTTTTCTCTCAAAAATTTGGAAAATACTAGAAATTATTCCTTGAAAAAAGTTTCCAAAAGTTGTAAAGTTGTAACAAAAAATGCTAGAATATTCTGGAAATATAGAAGGGAATTTGCTAGATAATACTAGAATATTAAAAAATTAAATATCTAGAAGGAAAATAGCTGGAAAATTTTAGAAACCTCAAAGAAAATTCTCGTTACCCGAAAGAAGAAATTTTAAACTTCAAAAAATTTGGATGGTCGCAACTCCGATAAAAATCAAGAAGAAAAATTTAGAAAAATTAAAAAATTATTATAAAAAACGATTAATTTAAAAGAAAACTGGCTAAAAAAATACTTCAAAAAAATCTATGAATTTTGAAAGGAAAATAGCTGTAAAATTCTGGAACCCTCAAAGAAATTTTTTTGCAATTTATAAGAGGAAATTTTGAAAGAAACTCTAAAATCCCAACAAAAAAATATAGAAGTTGTAAATATTTCGAATAAAATCGAAAATTAACAAAAAATTCTGGGGTATTACAAATCGAGAAATTTGAAAGAAAAATAGCTGGAAATTTCTAGAACCCTCAGAGAAATTTATTGTAATTTTAAAAGGGAAATTTTGAACAAAACTTGAAAATACCAAAAAAGTTTAAAAACTTGTAAAATTAAAAAAATGCTGGGATATTAAAAATCGAAAAGAAAATACTAGAGAATTCTAAAACCTCCGAAAAACATTCAAGAAACACGAAAAAAAAATAGTTGTAAGGTTCTAGAAAGAATAGAAAGAAACTTCTCACAATTTGAAAGAGTAAGATTACGAAATTTTGATAAAAAACTGGAAGTGCTGGAATATTTTAGCAATTTTCATGAAAAGTTGCTCAAAAACTTAAATAAAAACTGAGCTTGTAAATTGCTAAAATTTTCTAAATCTAGAAGAATGTTCTGCGAATATTTTAGATCCAATAAAAACTTTCTTTTTGTTATCTAACAGAAAAATTCAAGAAAATTATAAGAATTTAAATCAAGAAAATTTGAAACAAAAATTGGAAAATTATATTAATATGAAGAAAAATTATTTGGAAAATTGCAAAAAAACTCTAGAAATTTCAATATAATAAAACGAAAAACTTATAGAAATTTTGAAGAAAAAAAAATTACGAATAAAATAGAAAGTTCTCAATTCTCAAAAATTGTAAATACTATAGAACAAATTGATACATGCTGGGAAATTTTGAATTGCGAAACACAAATTAATGAAAAATTTAGAATTCAGTCTAGAAAAAAATCTCGAAATTTCTAAAAGAACTATAAAGCTCGAGAGAAAAGTGTTTTCATAAACATTTTTTCTCTAAAGCTTTAGAATTCTTCCAGAAATTGCGAGAAATTCTTTTAGAGTATAAAATAAGAAATATATAGGGAGATTGAACAAACAGTAACAAATATTCAAATTAAGGTCTTAAGAATTAAATTAAAGTAGGTGAAAATTTCCTCAACCATCAAAAAATAAAAAATCTTGAAGAAAAATAGCTAGAAAATTTTAAGATCCTCGAAAAAAAGTCTCATAATTTGAAAGAGGAAATTCTAAACACCGAAATAAAATCAAGAAAGCTAATTTATAAGAATTAAAAGAATTGCTATATAAAAAAATAGTCATTTAAAAGAAAACTTGCTAAAAATCACCATTAAAAAATCCATGAAATTTGAAAGAAAAACAGTTGGAAAGTCCTAGAACGCTCAAAGGAATTTTTTTCAATTTGAAAGAAGACATTTTGAACAAAACTCGAAAATCCTGTAAAATAGTTAAAACATTTGTAAATATTTCGTATAAAAACTAAAATAACAAAATAATGCTGGCGTATTAAAAATTGAGAAGGAAAATTGCTAGAGAATTCTGAATCGGCTTAAAATAGTCCAGAAAATACGAAAGAAAGAATAGAAAGAAATTTCAAAAAAGTTTTAAAAATTATGACAGAGAAATGAGAAATGCTGGAAAATTATAGCAATTTTCAAAAATGTTGCTCAAAACAAGAGGTTCTAAACTCTTTAAAATTTTCTAAATCTAGAAGAAAAAACTACAATTACCTGGAAAATTTTAGAGCAATTAAAAAATGTTTGTTATCTGAAAAAGAAAATTTAGGAAATTTAAAACAAATGAAGTATGAAGATAATTTGAAATGAATCTGGAAAATTATGTTAATATGGAGAAAAATTATCTATAAATATCTAGAACCCTTCCAAAAAAACCCCACAAAGAGTAAACTCTAGAAATCTCCGTAAAATAAAACGAGAAATTATAGAAATTTTGAAGATGAGTTTCTCCAAAAATTCCGAAGCAAATAAGATGTTCTCAATTCTGAAAGATTGTAAATAACATGTTACGATACGTGCTGGGAAATTTTGAAAGGCAAAACACAAATTGATGAAAATTTTTAGAATTCTTGAAGAAAATTCTCACAATTTCTAAAATAATTAGAAAACGAAACTAATTACTTAATACAACCGATTGTCCATAATTATTGTGTTTTTTTAATATGCTCGATAATAAATACATTTTAAAAAAGAGCTCTTCAGAAGAATATTTTTTGGAAAAGTTTGGAACCCAAAAAAAAACTTCGAGAAGGGAATGAGAAAATTATCTGGAAAACTAGGTAAAAAATTGTTTGAAGGAATCTTAACAAAAATTCTGAAAACTCGGAAAAAATTGCTGGAAAAATTCTGGAGTCCTTTAGCTTTAAAATTATGCTAAAACAATTGAAGTACTATAGCTAGAAACAAAATGGCGGCGGTTGAAACTTGAAGAAAATAAATTACATGCAAGGATTTGTGATTTTTTTAATTTCCAAAAATGAGAAATTAGTTATGTAATATTAAAAATTCATTCAGAATTAATGTGTTTATAAAATAATTCAAAAGCAATTGAAGTACTGTATCTAGAAACAAAATGGCAACAGTTAAAATGATGAAATTACACTAAGTGATTTGAAAAATTGTAGAAATGTTATTAAACAAGAAATTAGTTATGTAATATTAAAAATTCAACTAAAAATTAATGTATTTTTCGAATCATGCAAAAATATTTGAATTACAGTAGCTAGGAACAAAATGGCGGCAGTTGAAACTTTTGGTTAAGAAAATAAAATTTTACTCGAGGAATTGAAAATTTGTAAAAATATCTTTAAAAGGGAAATTATTTAGATAATATCAAAAATTCGTCTAAAATTAACGTATTTTTGATATTGTGATAAAACAATTGAATTTTACCAAAAATCAAAATAACAGCAGTTGAAACTGAAAGTTCAAACAAATATAATTACACTCGAGGTTTTAAAAATTTGTAGAAATTTCTCCAACACTAAAAATAGTCACCTAATATAACAAATTCATTCAGAAGTAATGTAGCTTTTAAATTATGCTAAAACAATTGAAGTACTGTAACTAGAAACAAATTGGCGGCGTTTGAAACTTGAAGTTAAGAAAATTAAATTACATGCAAGGATTTATGAATTTTTAAAAATTTCCTCAAAAAAGAAATTAGTTATATAATATTAGAAACTCATACAGAATTAACGTGTTTATAAAATAATTCAAAAACAATTGAAGTACTGTATCTAAAAACAAAATGGCGACAGTTAAAACTTGAAGTTAAATTAATGAAATTACATTCAGTCATTCGAAAAATTGTAAAAATGTCTATAAAAAAGAAATTAGTTATGTAATAGTAAAAATTTATCCAGAATTAATGTATTTTTTAAATGATGAAAAAATATTTGAAGTGCAGTAGCTAGGAACAAAATGGCGACAGTTGAAACTTCTGGTTAAGAAAATTTTACTGGAGGGTTTAAAATTTTGTGAAATTATCTTATAGAAAAGAAATTATTTACATAATATCAAAAAATTGCCCACAATTAACGTATTTTTTATATTGTGATGAAACAATTGAAGTATTTTACCAAAAATCAAAATGGCAGCAGTTTAAACTGGAAGTTGAAACAAATATAATTACACTCGCGGTTTTAAAAATTTGTAGAAATTTCTCCAACATTAAAATTAGTCACTTAATATAACACGTTCGTTTAGAATGAATGTAGGTTCTAAATGATACTAAAACAATTGGAGTAATATAGCTAAAAACAAAATGGCGGCGGTTGAAACTTGAAGTTAAGAAAATTAAGTTACATGCAAAGATTTATTAATTTTTAAAAATTTCCTCAAAAAAGAAATTGGTTATATGATATTAAAAACTCATACAGCATTAACGTGTTTATAAAATAATTCAAAAACAATTGAAGTACTATATCTAAAAACAAAATGGCGACAGTTGAAACTTGATGTTAAATTAATGAAATTACACTCAGTTATTTGAAAAATTGTAGAAATGTCTTTAAACAAGAAATTAGTTATGTAATAGTAAAAATTCAACTAAAAATTAATGTATTTTTCGAATCATGTAAAAATATTTGAAGTACAATAGCTGGGAACAAAATGGCGACAGTTGAAACTTAGGTTAAGAAAATAAAATTTTACTCAAGATTTGAAAATTTGTAAATATATCTTTAGAAAAAGAAATTATTTATATAATAACAAAAATTCGTCCAAAAATAAAGTACTTTTTATATTATAATAAAACAATTGAAGTATTTTACCTGGGAACAAAATGGCGGTGGTTGAAACTTCAAGCTGAAAATATAAAGTTACATTCGATGATTTGATGAGTTGTAAAATTATTTCTTAAGAAGAAATTAGTCAAATAAAATTAAAAATACATCCATAGTAAATGTACTTTTTTATATTACGCTGAAACAATTGAAGTATTATAGTTGGAAACAAAATGGCAGTGTTTAAACTTGAAGTTATAAAAATTAAATTACAGTGATTTTAAAAATTGTAAAAATATAATCATAAAGGAAATTAGTTACGTAATATTAAAATTTCAATAAATATTAAAGTAATTTTGAAATCGTGCCAAAACAATTGCAATTAAATTGCTAGAAACAAAATGGCAGCAGTTGAGACTTGAAGTTAAGAACATAAATTTATTCGCAAGGATTTGTGATGTAAAAACTTCACCAAACAAGAAATTAGTTATATAATATCAAAAATGTATCCAAAACGAACGTATTTTTAAAATTATGCTAAAACAATTGAAGTACAATAGCTGAGAATACAATAGTAGCAGTTGAATCTTGAAGTTAAGATAAATAAAATATCGCTGCAGGATTTAAAAATTTGTAAAAATATACCTAAACAAGAAATTAGTTACATAATGCCAAAAATTGATTCAGAATTAATGTATTTTTAAAAATATGCTAAAACAATTGAAATATATTAGCCAGAAACAAAATGGCGAGTATTGGTAGCTTAAGGTTAAGAAAATAATTGCATTTTAAGGATTTAAAACAATTGTTGAAATATTTCCAATGAAGAAATTGCTTAGGTAAAATTAAAACTTTATTAAGAATTTACGTAATTTTGAAATCACGCTAAAACAAATGATATCTAACAGCTAGAAACAAAATGGCGGATGTTGGGAGTTTGAAGTAAAGGAAATAATTGCGCTTAAGGTTTTAAAACCACTTTAGAAATATCTCTAATGAAGAAATTAGTTACGCAAAATTAAAACTTTATTAAGAATAAACGTACTTTTGAAACCAAGCTAAAACAATTTAATTATATCAGCTAGAAACAAAATGGCGGCTCTTGGAAGTTTGAAGTAAAAGAAATAATTGCGCTTAAGGATTTAAAACAACTGTGGAAATATCTCCAATTGAGAAATTACTTAGGTAAAATTAAATATTTATTAAGAATAAACGTACTTTTAAAACAATTGAAATATAATAGCTAGAAACAAAATGGTGACTGTTGGAAGTTTGAAGTGAGAAAAATAATTGCGCTTAAGGTTTTAAAACAATTGTAGAAATTTTTCCAATCAAGAAATTGCTTAGCTAAAATTAAAACTTTATTAAGAATTAACGTACTTTTAAAATAACGCGAAAACAATTGAATTATTACAGCTAGAAACAAAATGGAAGCTCTTGGAAATTTGAAGTAAAAGAAATAATTGCGCTTGGGGTTTTTAAAACAATTGTTGAAATATCTCTAATGAAGAAATTAGTTTGGTAAAATTAAAATTTGATTAAGAATTAACGTACTTTTGAAATGACGCTAAAACAATTGAAATATAATAGCTAGAAACAAAATGCCGGCTGTTAGGATTTTGGAGTTATAGAAATAATTGCGCTTAAGGTTTTAAAACAACTGTAAAAATATCTCCAATAAAGAAATTAGTTATATAAAATTAAAATTTTATTAAGAATTAACTTACTCTTGAAATCACGCTAAAACAATTGAAATATAATAGCTAGAAATAAAATGGCGACTGTTGGAAGTTTGAAGTGAGAGAAATAATTGCGCTTAAGGTTTTAAAACAATTGTAAACATTTTTCCAATGAAGAAATTGCTTAGCTAAAGTTAAAACCTTATTAAGAATTAACGTACTTTTAAAATCACGATAAAACAATTGAAATATAATAGCCAGAAACAAAATGGCGACTGTTGGAAGTTTGAAGTGAGTGAAATAATTGCGCTTAAGATTTTAAAATAACTGTTGAAATATCTCCAATAAAGAAATTAGTTCGATAAAATTAAAAATTGATTACGAATTAACGTACTTTTGAAATCACGCTAAAACAATTTAAATATAATAGCTAGAAACAAAATGGCGACTGTTGGAAATTTGAAGTAAAGGAAATAAATGCGCTCAATGATTTAAAACAACTGTTGAAATATCTCCAATGAAGAAATTAGTTAGATAAAATTAAAAATTGATTCCGAATTAACATACTTTTGAAATCACGCTAAAACAATTGAAATATAATAGCTAGAAACAAAATCCAGACTGTAGGAAGTTTGAAGTTAGGGAAATAATTTCGCTTAGGGATTTAAAACAGCTGTAGAAATATCTCCAATGAAGAAATTACTTAGTTAAAATTAAAACATTATTAAGAATTAATGTACTTTTGAAATCACGCTAAAACAATTGAAATATAATAGCCAGAAACAAAATGGCGACTGTTGGGAGCTTGAAGTTAAAGAAATAATCGCACTTGAGGATTTAAAACAACTGTGGAAATATCTCAAATGAAGAAATTAGTTAGGTAGAATTAAAAATTCATTCAGTATTAACGTAGTTTTGAAATCAAGATAAAACAATTGAAATATGACAGCTAGAAACAAAATGGTAACTGTTGGGAGCTTGAATTTAAGGAAATAATTGCGCTTAAGGTTTTAAAACAACTGTGGAAATATCTCTAATAAAGAAATTACTTAGGTAAAATTAAAGTTTCGATTAGAATTAACGTAGTTTTAAAATCACGCTAAAACAATTGAAATATAAAAGCTAGAAACAAAATGGCGACCGTTTGGAGCTTGAAGTTAAGGAAATAATTGCGCTTGAGGATTTAAAAACACTGTGAAAATATCTTCAATGAAGAAATTAGTTAGGTAAAATTAAAAATTAGTTCAGAATTAACATATTTTTTAAATCACCCCAAAACATTTGATGTATAATAACTGATAACAAAATGGCTGGCGGTTGAAATTTGATATTAGGAAAATAAAATTACACTCAAAGATTTTTAATTATAAAAATATTCCTAAAAAAGAAATTATTTACAAATTAATAAAAAAATTTCAGATTTAATGTATTTTTAAAATTATGTAAACACAATTGATATACATCAGCTGAAAACAAAATGACAGCAGTTGAAACTTGTAAGTAATGACAATGAAAACCTAATGGTTTTATAAAAAGCTATAAAAATATTCTCAAAGAAGAAATTACTTACATATTAATAAAAATTCATGCAGAATTGATATATTTTTAAAATTATGCATAAACAATTGATATACATTCGCTGAAAACAAAATGGCAGCAGTTGAAACTTTAAGGAATGAAAATTATATTGCAATCAATAAGTTTTTAAAAAAGCTGTAAAAATATTCTCAACGAAGAAATTATTTACTAATTAATAAAAATTCAACCAAAATGAATGCATTTTTAAAATTATGCATAAAAAATTGGTATAGAATAGCTAGGAATAAAATGGCAGCAGTTGAAACTTAAAAAGTTAAGGATATAAATTTTCACTGAAGGATTTCAGAATTTTTATAACTTTTTGTTTCCTTAAATAAAGAAATCCAAAGTTAATGAATTAAAAAAATCTAGAAAAATTGACGTATAGTATTTGCAGCAATTGAAACTGATGAAGTTGAATTTAAGGATTTACATTTTTCTATGTTTTCTACTTTTCACATTTTATTAGTTGATTGAATGTTAATTAATTTATTATATTTAAGGGTACTATGTAACATATTTATAATTTTCTCTGTAATAAGGCATTTATTGTCTGTTGAGAAATAAATAAATAAATAAACGTCTGGGAAAAGGGAATTCTTTGTATTTTAATGTATTGATTTATTCTCAGCTCTTAATTAAACGTAACCAACGCTCTGAGCAACAGGTCCCACTAGTATATAATATCAATCTGTGCAAAATCCCATCCGAAACACGCATAAAACATTTAGATTATTACTTGATTGGATCGAGATTGAATATTCGCTCGCGTAGACCAGCAGCCCCTAGTACGAATAATGAATAGGTAAAAAAAAAAACTACGACCTTTTGTGTGCAGATACATCGAACTCATCCATATGTGATTCGAAAGCATTCGAAAAAGATCCGTATCTATACGGCGAATCAATTTTATACTCGGACGATAACGAAGATTGAATATTAATTGCCTGCAATTGTTTCGATACTTGAAAACCTCCGCCGTTCTAATGGGGCGGCGGCGGTGGCAGCGGAGCCAGATCGTTATATTTTTTTTTTATGTATGCACCCTCAGATCAATCCCTTTTAAAGGACTCGAGTACACCCTATGGAAGAAGGGCACAAAAAATTATATCGAGTTCGGCGCTTTTTTTTTTATCGCGTACGACGCAGCAGTTATTAAGTGGTTTATCAATCACTGTTGAGGACTAGAAGGGAATGATAGATGTTTGGATGCGATTCGTTTCGGCACGTTTTTAAATTTGTAATGTGGGTATAATTTGGGGATCCGTTTTTTTTTTAATGCGTGGGTTGATTTATGATGTCGGGAATCGTAATCTGAATGAAGCGTACGTGTTCGAGCAACTTTTTAGTTTCTTAGAATTTATTAGGGAAATAAGGCGAGTTTCTTTTATTATAGTCACTTCATAAGAAGTCTTTTGGAGGGTCTGTAAAGTTGGATTTAAATCATCACATTAAAATTATTGTAAAAGCTGTAATATCGTGATGAACATTTTTCTTAAAATGCCCCAGCAAAGTTGATCTAGAGGTGTAAACTTTAGATTTAAGTTAGTCACACATAAAAAAATCTATAGGGGTTGAATCAGGACTGCGTGGAGGCCAATTTATGTCACCTCTCCTGGAGATCAATTTGTTAGGGAAAATTCAGTTTAACCGGCATCCTGGGGCTTTAATTCTTGTACCAATTGCTTTCCTAGGGGTGCAGATTTAAGTCTTTGTCCTTAATACGATGTAATGATGATCTAGGTATATTTGAAGCCCATACACGCTTCTGAATTTAAACGTTTGGATTGTCACGCACACTATTCACGTTCTCTGCCGTTCTTGATGATTTTTGTCAATCTGATTTTGGTTTCTCCAATGTTTTATCGGTCTCTTCAAACTCTTTCTACTATTTTCAAATAAGAGGTATCCTTCATGCCTAGTTTAAGTGGCAAAAACCTCTGCTGCAGTTGTCGAATAACATTTTTTATAAAATTCTTGCACGAACAACGCGCGGTCTGCTCCAGAGAAACGCTCCACATCGACAAAATTCCCAAGAACTAGACTACCAATTGACACAATTTCTAGGCTCCTCGGAGTTGTTGCGTTCATGAAGGAACCTAAAGAAATTTAAACTTTTCTTTAGGACACCTTATAGATGATAAGGAATACGATTAATTAAAAATTGTGAAACAACACCAAGAGTTTAATTAACCTCTAATTTATGATAAGTATTAGATAGTTTGTTTGATGGTTGATTGAAAACGCTGATAATTTGGTATTAGTCTGAAAAACAAGGGCTTAATTGTGATGAAATAGACTTTCAATTATTAGTTATTGAATTCATATCTAATTTAATAAAACACATAATTGTTTCCTTATTTTTTCGTATTATGTTTCAGATTTCTACGCTTCTTCAGCCAATCTTCGCTTCTTAGTGCAGTGATGAACAGTGTAATGTTGTTAATCTATTATCAACGTCTGTAATTGTTTAGTGTTTGTTTCAATGGACATTTACTATCAGTGATCATCATATAGGTAAGTAGGATAAAATTTTAATTTAACGTAAAATGTTGTATTTACATCGCTTTGTATTTTTTTATTTTAAGAGAGTCACATTAATCTATAATTCCAATTCCCTTTATCTCACCCTCCAATTAGTTTCAGTGAAAATTAATTGCATACAGTCTTAAATTCCGTAGTAAAATTATGCAAATGAGTTTATTATTCAATTAGACTTTAACCAAACCCTTGTGAATTATGTTTAGGTTGGAGGATGGGATAGAGGCCACCCACCCACCCTACATATACATAAATATCTAAGCCACAATAGTGTTGGTGGTATTTAAATATTACAATCATAATTTTGTTTCTGGTTTACAAATTTAAATTAGCCTTTTTGACTTAAATAAAATAAAATATATAAGATGGGTGGGTGATCACATACCTTTAAAATAATATATTAAAAATCAGAGTTTGTCAATTGTACAAATTAAAAATTTAGGATGGATAGGTGAGCGTTATTGTCATAAAATTGGATTAGTCAAATAAATTAATTGTACATGTTTAGTATCGTAGTTTTGTAGCTAATTTCTGACCTATTGCAATATTGTTTTAAGTATACGGACTTAAAAGTTAAAACTTAAAACATATTATTCGTCATTTGCTTACAATTAAAAATTAAATATATAATGCAAATTAATTTACAATTTGGAAAACTCGTAATAATTATTTATTATTCTAGAGGTGGAATGTAAACCACCCACCTATTTTACATATTTAATTTTTTATTTATATCAAATAGGAATAGTTTTTAATATTGTGAAAAATTCATTAAACCGTGATTCAAAAATTCAAAAAACTATAAACGGTGTTACAGGTGTAATAAATTTGTTTATGTAAGGTGGGTGGGTGGCCTCTATCCCACCCTCCATTAGTAATACATAAGTCAGAGTTTTATTGAAAATAAATTGCATATATTCGTAAATTCCGCAGTAAAATTATTCAACAGAGTTTAATATTCATTTAGACTATAATCAAACCCTCACGAATTATTTTCAGGTTGGAGGGTGGGATAGAGGCCACCCACCCATCCTACATATACATAATTATTTAAGCCAAACACTGTTGATAATATTTAAAATTTACAATCATATTTTCGTTTGTGATTTGCAAATTAAATTAGCATTTTTGGCGTAAATAAAATTAAAATTGTAGGGTGGGTGGGTGAGCATATACCTTTAAAATAATATACCACAAACAAGAATTTGTCAATTGCACAAATTAAAAATTTAGGATGGATAGGTAAGCGTCATTGTCATGAATTTGGATTAGCCAAATAAATTAATTTCACGTCTCATAATTTAGAATTTCTGTAGCTAATTACTGACCTATTAAAATACCTTTTTTCGTTAAGAATATGAAGTTAAAACTTAAACCTAATTATTCGTCATTTGTTTAGAATTAAAATTGTATTCTTCATAAATATTTACTATTCAAAAATTCCGCAGTAAAATTAAGCAACTGAATTAATTATTCATCTAGACTTTAATCAAACCCTGGCTAATTATTTTTAAGTCTGAGGGTGGGATAGAGGCCTCTTACCCACTCTACATATACATAATTATCTAAGCCACAATTCTGTTGGAAATATTCAAGTATAAAAACCATATTTTCGTTTATGCTTTGCAAATTTAAATTCATCTTTTTGACCTTAATAAAACCTACCATTTATTCATGTTTATCTTCTACTAATGCAATCAAATTTGGTTGGTTGCAAGAAACGTCAATCAGAAGAACAAATATTGATTTAAATATGATTAGTCTTAGAACTTTATATAATAAATTAATAATTCTAATGGCAATTCTAAAGTAATTCTCATAACAATAGTTATTGTCTTTAATACAGAATACAGAAAACCTAGAATATAGAGAAAGTCTAAAATCGACGACAAAAGTCCTAAAACATTTCTTGAATGATAATGTCTTAAAAAGCGAAACTAGTCGAGTAAATAGAGAAAAATTGTGAAACAAACCGAGTTTAATTTAATTTAAATCTTCATCAGTTCACAAATCAAAGAAAATATGATAAAACACAGAAAACGAAAGATAGAAAGATATTATTACAAGATAAATGATAGAAGACAAAGAAAAAGTCTACAAAGAATTTGCATAATGCATAAAGAACAAAAAAAAATTAACAAAGAACCTTGGATAGAAAATAGAACGTCAAAACCGAATGAAGGGAGAAATTGGACAAAAAAGCAGGACATAAAAGGCAGAAATCAGGAGTCAAAAGGCGAAAGGTAGAAGATACAGGACAGATGGCAAAAATAACGACAAAAGACTAAAGGAAGAAGGCTACAAGAACAAAGAATAATTATTGAGGATATTTTTGTTCTTGAGAAAAAATAGTATAGATAAGATAGAATACAGAATACACAAAACTCAAGATAAAAAGTCTAACTAAACCAGACATACATCAAAAAACATAAGACACAATACAGATATACATATAGCGATGACTTTAAAAGGCAGCAAACAGAAGATTAAAGATATGGTTGCAAGACAATTAACAGAAGACAGTGAAAAAGCCTAAACAAAAATATACAAATAATTCTCGGAATACATAGAAGGCGAAGAACATATTAACACAGAACCGAAAGTAAAACATTAAATGTAAAAACAAAACAAAACTAGAAAAAATGCAAAAGAAAGAATTCGATGAGGTAAAACACTTTTAGTTTTGTACTTAGTACAATAATAATAATCGGGAATGATCGAAACACGTGCCAGGTTACTGAAAATAAAAATATTATAGACCTTAACAATGGTTTTACCTTATTGAATTTACATATCTCGTTCCATCAAGAGTGTAGCTCCACCAGAATCAATTACAAAAGGCAAAAGATTGAAGACACAGGAGGTAAATATCGAAGAACGTAAGATAAAACACAAAAGGAAATAGACAGATGACAGCGAAACAAAGGAAGCAGACAGAAGATAAAATATATTGTTATAAGACAGATGACAGAAGACAGAGAATAAATTCTAGAAAAAGGTGTACAGAAAATTCTCAGAATACAAAGAATGCGATAATACATTAAGAAAGAATGGAAGCTAGGATATAAGATGTAAATACCAATGAAAGAAGATACAAGACAAACGGTAGAAGACAGAAGACGGAAGACAGTAGGTAAAAAACATAAGGCAGCAATAATAATAGAAAACAAAATGGACAAAACTTCGATGATAAAGCATATATAGTCCATCCGTTGGATCTTCCGTCCTACGTCACAAAATATCGCTTCGAGAAACGACACAAAAACATTCAGTCTGATAAAGTAAACCAAATGCGTTAGAAAAAGAACGCACTGTAAAACTTTCGTCGTTTTTTGAAGCGATAGTTTGTGACGTACGACGGAAGATCCAACGGACAGACTATATAGAAGGAACATAACATATTAAAATAGAGATTGTCTGTCATACGCGGAGAAAGGAGAAAATTAAAGGAAGAGAGAAAAGACAGAGTAAATAATAAAGCAGAGAACACAAAAAATTATAGAATCCTTATAGATCAAAAAGTATGGGCATTTTTTGATATCGATATTTTTGTATACATTTTCATAATTATTTAATATATTTGTGGAATTATAAATAAGTTTCTGCTATATTTGGAAACAAAAAACCGTTTTTGCTCTTGAAAATGCAATAGAAAACATGAGATACTATAAAGAATACAGAAAATTGGAGATATAGAGCCTAAAGTAGACGACAAAAGAACTTCAATTGAATACAATTTATTGATGTATTAACTTAAAATATGTTTTACACACATCATAAAAAGATCTAAAACAATGATAAATTAAAGAACATAAGATAAAGGCAAAAATAAAAAACAAACGCAAGAAGTTAGAAGACAAAATATATTATTAGAAGATAAATGGCAGGAGACAGAGAATAAAGTCTAGGGAAAGTATACAGAAAATGTGTAGAATGTATAGAATAGACTAACATAGAACCTAAAATAATTATTACAATTTTAAAGACAAACAAAGGGAGAAAGAAGACACAAAACAGAACCCAAAAAGCAGAAGACAGAAGACAGAAATCAAAAGGAAGAGTATAGAAAATAAACGAAGGAACACAAAAATACAAAAACTAAAGGCAGAAGACTGCGAAACCGAAGAATTTAAGGAAAGAAAACAGAAGAGCCAGAGAAAATTTAAAAAGCAGTGAAGAAATATCTAAAAATTCGTAATTCAAAAAGTTGTTGTTAGAACAATAGATCTGTTAGGTCGCAGTTCACGAGAGGCTAAAAAACCTCACTAAGACCCTACTTAACCTATAATGATTCTAAGAGCATTTCTGATATCAATATATCTATTTTATATATTTTTATAATTGCTTGGTGCTCAAAAAACAGTGAAAAAATCATAAGACAGAATACAGATGACAAAAAAATTTTATATAGAGGGCCTACAATAGTCGACAAATGATATAAAAGAGGCATAAATCAATGAACACAGAAAGTAAAAGATAGATGATAAAGAGCAGAAGTCGGAAAAAATTATGCAAAAGATATTGTTACAAGATGAATAGCAGAAGACAGAGAATATATAGCGAATTCCTAAAATTTTTATAAAAGGCAAAGAACAAATTAACAAAAAACTAGGGTATCAAATAGAATACAAAAAAGAAGACCAAAAATGAGACAGAAGACAGAAAATAAAACAAAAACAGAAAGCAAAAATTATTACAGAGAACAAAAAGCCAAAAACTGCGAAAACAAAACATCCAAAAGAAACAGAAAAACAGAAACTACTTCGTTATACATCAGTATTCACAAATTAAACACTTTCTAACTGTCTTTGTACAACTGTGACATTATTAAGTGACTATAGTTTCGATAATTTTAATTTGTCATTTTCAAACTAGATGTGAAAAAAAAAACGGAAAATCAAAGACATTTGACATAATACAAGACAGAATAGAAAAAGCATAGATCAAAAGAAGAAAGATAGAAGGACAGGAAACCATAAAAAACAGAAGATAGGATACTGAAAATAAGAAAAAAATAGAATAAAAGAGAAACCAAAAACAGAAAATAAATGACAAAAGATAGAAAACAAAAAAGAAATGTCAGATGATAAATGTCAATGGTAGCAAACAGAAAACATTTAGAAGTCATAGGTGGCAGAAATTCAGGATTACTATCGCGGAGTAAATAAGACATAAGGTAATAATGCAAGAATGAAAACAGATGACAGACGATAATAATGAAATAATACAACTAATAATAGAAGAGAGAATATTTAAGACCAAGTGGTGACAAAAGACGTAAGATAGAAGACAACATTGAAGACAATGAACAAAAGATAAAATAAAGAAAATGTGTGGCAAAAGGCAGAAGATAAATAAAGAAAACAAGACAGCTGGGACATCAATGATGAAGAATATATGGGAAGCAAAGAACATGTAAAAGTGAGAGGTAAAAGAACGTACAGAGAATAGGTTTGTTTGGATTAATGCACTTGTTATGTTCCATGTTTTTATTTACAGTTTCCTGACATATGTTTCGAATTTCAAAAAATGAATTGTGAAATTCGAAACATATGTCAGGAAACTGTAAATAAAAACATGGAACATAACAAGTGCATTAATCCAAACAAACCTATTAAATTTTTGTTCCATCAAGAATGTAGCTTGGAAAGTATTAAATTTACGTACAGAGAACTTAGTATAAAAAGTTTGAAGGTTACTACTTCCGAAAAAATCAGTATACTTATATAATGTTCTGTTTTAATTATTTTTTTAAATATTTGAAATTATTATTAATATTGATTTGCTTGTGACGAATTGGGACATAAAATTAATAGGCAATAAATGAGAGGGAAAATACAAAGAAAACGAAAAGACGACAAAAGGCGGAGACAACTAAAAATGGCAGAATACCTAAATCAGACGAGAGAACATGCAGAAGATAAGATTAAGATAGTATTGATATTGATTTTTGATATTTTTGATATTTTTTTATTTATCCATTGTGAGTATATAACAATATTTAAAAACTTGCAAATAAATGTATAAATGTATACAAAAATTTCGACTTCACATGGAAAGGCTAAGTTCACGTCATTGCGATCTTCCACTTGCGCCCAATGTTGATTTGATGTCTCTGCTGTCAGTAGAGGTCTCTTTGATGGTCTTCCATCAGTTTACTTGCCATCTATGGCCTATTTGTTTTCATGGCCTATCTGTTATTAAATATATTATGTCACGTAAACAGAATAACAAAATGAAAAATTTAGAAAACAAGAGATAAAATAAATCTGAAAGATGACAACAGACGATGGCAAAAGAAAGGGAACATACCGATGATAAAGAAGAATATATGAAGAACACAGGAACATTAAAGTAAGAAATAAAAGAAAATAAAAAGAATATAAAGAAAACAAATAAGACGTAAAAAAACAAGGAATGTTAAGCTTTCTTTGATAGAAAAAGTAGATGAGTACTAAAATCAAATGATATCCTTTTTTTAAATATTTAAATATTTGAGATTATTAATATCGATTTTTGTTTAAAAGATAAAGGAAATGAAAGATGAAATTCACAGTACTTAGGAGAATGTATGAAGAGATAAGACAAGAATGAAAGATAGGAAACAAAAGACACGATATAATACGAAAAGGCAGCGAAAAGAAAGCGTAAAATACATAGAAGATACATAATATAGAAAAAAGAAAAAGAAGACAATACAAAGACAAAACAAATATGCTACAGAAGATAGTGACAACTTAAGACTAAGATAAGCGATAAAAGATGTAAAATAGAAGGCAACATATGAGATAGCAAACAGAGTATGAAATAAAGAATCTGGAAGGTAAAAGACGTAAGAAAAATGACAAAAGGCAGAAAATAGAAGAAAAATAAGGCACCAATAATAAAAACATATAGATGTTATGGAACATCCAAAAGTAGGAGATATAGTTAGATAAAATAAAAGAAAAAATAAATCGCAAGTTTCTTCTTGTAGCAAAATGAACTAACGTATTAATGATTTCCAAAGAAAAAACGCAGAGATACAACAGAAGAACTAAAAGAGAAGATACAGTATATAGCAGTAAACAATAGACAAAATATAAAAATATAATTGAAATAAAACAACACAGTTGAGAGGGTTTCGCATTTATTGATGACTACTGCAACAAGTTTCAACGCAGCACAGAAAACAGAAAACATATTAAAAATATAGAAAGCTTCAAAGCAAAGAGCATAAGATAAAACACAGAAAAGAAAATTTATATGCCAGGAGACAGCAGACCAAATATGTTATTACAACTTGATTAAAACACTTAGAAACCTTTCTTAATTTACTTGTAACCAGATGTACAAATAAAAATGTGTTATAATCAAGTTATTATCATCTTCACGTAACTCAATTAATTCATATATTGTTACAAGTCAAATGGTAGAAGACAGAGAAAAATGTCTAGAAAGTCTAGAATAATACATACACCGCAAAGGACAAATTAAGAAAGAACTTAAGATATAAAATATAATTTTAAAGACAAACGAAGGAAGAAAGAAGGCAAAAATAATATACAAAAGGCAGAAGAAAAATGTCAAAAGTAAGAAGATTGAAGATAAAGAGATAGAAGAGAAAAGTACTGAAAAAAGACCAAAAAAAAGAATACAAAAACAAAGAATTTTTTTCATAATGATATTTTTAGTCCAAACAAAAAATAGGAAATAGAATCCACAAAATTCAAGAAAGAAAGTCTTAAGAAAACTAAATAGAAGACAGAAATAAAAAAATTTGATGACAATAAATAGAAGACAGGCGACAAAAGTTATTGTTATAAGACAAATAAAAGAAGACAGGCAACAAAGCCTCGACGAAAGTATACAGAGGATTTAAAGAAAACGAATTAACAAAGAACCGAAAATAGACAATATAATGTAATATTAAATTAAAAGACGCAAGACAGAAGATAGAAGATACAATGAATGCACGGAACATTAAAAAATAGAGATATAACAGAAATATTCGAAAAAGTAAAGACAGAAAATAAGGAGGCAGGAAATGCACACAATAGAAGAAAGATTAAAAAGTTTTTACTTTTAATAAAAATTATATAAAATATACTATAAAATACGGAAACCCCAGGGTAGAAACTCTACAAAAACCTAAAACAGCCATAAATCAAAGAACATAAGGCGAAACACCGAAAGTCAAAAGATAAAAGTCAGAAATCAGAAGACGGATTTACTTAGATAAAATGCAGAAGACAGACAAAAGAAAATAGAAGACAGATGATAGAAAACAGAAGACAAAAGATTTAAGGCAAACAACATAAAACAGAATATAAAAGAGAGAAGACAAGTTAAATATATAGAGAAGACATAGATTATATAGAAGGTATAGAACATATAATATTGAAACGTAACGGAAAATACAGAGAATATAAAGAATAAAGTAGGCAAAGAAAAAGTAAAGAATTCTGAGCACTTTTTGGTATAGAAAGTTAGAAGAGATCGAAAATAAAGCATATGGAGAGAGCACATAATACATAGAATTCATCGATTCTTCTAAAAAAATTACCGAGAGCGCAAAGTCACCACAGAAGGAAGATAAAAGACAGAATTTCTAAGATAGACGATAAGAGATGCAAAAGACAAGGCATAAGAAAGTAAAAATAATAACAATAGAAGACAAAAAATATAAGATGATAAAAGACGATGATAATAGACAGAAAATCCACCAATGATAAATAATATATATAAAGTACAGAACAACAGAAAACAAAGAAGATAGAAAAAAACATAGATTTTTGAGTTTTCTTTAATAGAATCCAATAGATAGATGCGTTCTGAGGTCTAAAAAATTCAACCTATATACTTTTTTTGAAATATTTAGGATTATTAATAAAGATTTTTATTCACTTACGGTAGAAGACAAAAGATAAGATGAAATTCACAGTACCTATGAGAAGAGAAAAAGGCATAAGACAAGAATCAATAATAGAAAACAAAATAAACAACAGAAGAATGCAGTGACAATAAAGTATGCAGAGAAAGTATAAAATACATAAAAGATATAAAATACAGAGAAAATAAAGGAGGTAGAAAAAAACAAAGACAAAATAAAGAATCTACAAGAGATAGAGGCAACAAAAATTAGAAGACAAAATATTGAAGACTAAGATAATAGAAAACAAGATATGAGATAGCTAGAAAAGTTAAAATAAAGAAGATAGAAGGCAAAAGACAGAAAATAAATAAGACATCAATAGTTACAGAACATTCAAAAGTGAGAGATGACAGAAAAATAAAGTGTTAAAAATCTTGAGATTTCTCTTGTAAAAAAAGGAAACTGATATTACTTTTTCCAAAAAAAATAATACAATTATAAACATTTTATATTATTATTTTGGATATTTGGGTTTATTAATATTTATGTTTTTGTATGTAAAGAGAACGAAGACACCAAAAATGCAGAGATAATAAAAAATAAAAGACAGAATATTTAAGAGAGATGACAGAAGATGTAAAATAGAAGAAATAGCATGCAGGGAAAATACGCAATACATATATAAAAATATAAAGAAAACAATGACTCTGCAGACAGTAGAGATAACCAAAGAATACAGAATACATAAAACAGAAGACAAAGGAAAAATGCAAAGGATAGAAGACACAAGACAACATAAAGGTTATTAGTCTTTTATTCGTCAAACAACTTTAATACGTTTGTTGTTATTTCATATACTCTGGTAGCATAAGAATGAATTAATTGAGAGATAATTCCATTGATGTATTGATTTACGAATTGAATTTTCTGGTTTTAGTAACTTAAAGTCTAGTAGAGTAAATCGTATTCGCTGGATCGATCAACGTAAGGATTACGGCTCAACTGCGCCCACGAGGAAACGCAACAAGTCCAGGACGACACGTAAATCATCCCCCGAACGACCCTCTCCCGCACACGAGACCATCTCGTGCAGATCCTCGAGAGCATGAATGCGCTACGACCCCCCGGTTGAATTAAATCGCATAAAGCGGCTATAGATTTCCAACTGAAATATTAATCAGGACGAGCCGTTGGCTTGTTTTCCTAACTAGAAAATTTAAGGGAATATAAATCCGGACGTGTTTTCGCTACATATATATTTTCCGCAAGAGAGAGAGAGGGAGCTTTGAGGGCGACGGAGGAAAAAGACTGCGAATTAAACATCGTCCGAACGGAACGGAACGGATAAAAGCGACGGGTGTGTCGCTGCCCGCCTGATTTATCGCCGAATGTGATGCCCAGGAATTATTCTACAGAAATAATTAGGAAATTAAAAAAAAAAACAACAACAACAACACGACGAAGAACGAAATTACTTCAATCAACTAATGAAAAATTTATTATACACATGGTGAAGGTATTAAAAAAATAATCTTATATATTAAAAAAAAAAAATAATCGTAAAGCTTGCTATTCAGAATTGAGGTATTTTTAATATTTCTATATAATAATTGCCATATTGTAGATAGAAAAAAATGGCGGCTTTCAAAATTTGATTTAACAAAAATAAAATTGCATTCAGCGGTTTGAATAATTGTAACTAAATAACCAATTTTGGAATTTGCTTTAAATATATAAAAATGTATTCAGAATTAAAGTATTTTTAATATTTTCATACAATAATTGCCATTATGTAGCTAGAAACAAAATGGCGACGTTCAAATTTGATTTAAAGGAAATAAAATTGCATTCAGCGGTTTGAAAGATTGTAACTAAATAACTAATTTTGGAATTTGCTTCAAATATTTAAAAATCTATTGAGAATTGATGTATTTTTAATATTTCTATGTAACAATTGAAGTATTGTAGCTAGAAACAAAATGGCGACGTTCGAAATTTGATTTGAAGAAAATAAAATTGCTTTCAGCGGTTTGAAAGATTGTAACTTAATAACCAATTTTGTAATTTGCTTTAAATATTGAAGGATCTATTCAGACTTAATATGTTTTTCATATTTTCATACAATAATTGTCATTATATAGCTAGAAACAAAATGGCGACGTTCAAAATTTGATTTAAAGAAAATAAAATTGCATTCAGCGGTTTGAAAGTTTGTAACTAAATAACTAATTTTGGAATTTGCTTTAAATATTTAAAAATCTATTGAGAATTGATGTATTTTTAATATTTCTATATAACAATTGAAGTATTGTAGCTAGAAACAAAATGGCGACGTTCAAAATTTGATTTGAGGAAAATAAAATTGCATTCAGCGGTTTGAAAGATTGTAATTAAATAACTAATTTTGGAATTTGCTTCAAATAT
This sequence comes from Ontholestes murinus, assembly GCA_963969525.1. Lineage (NCBI taxonomy): Eukaryota > Metazoa > Arthropoda > Insecta > Coleoptera > Staphylinidae > Ontholestes > Ontholestes murinus. Next base: position 66,285,516 of record OZ018395.1, read on the forward strand.
TAAAGAATCTACTCAGAATTAGCGTGTCTTTAATATTTTTGTTTAATAATTGCCATTATATAGCTAAAAACAAAATGGCGACGTTCAAAATTTGATTTAAAGAAAATAAAATAGCATTCAGCGGTTTGACAGTTTGTAACTAAATAACTAATTTTGGAATTTGGTTTAAATATTTAAAAATCTATCGAAAATTGATGTATTTTTAATATTTCTATATAACAATTGAAGTATTGTAGCTAGAAACAAAATGGCGACGTTCAAAATTTGATTTAAAGGAAATAAAATTGCATTCAGCGGTTCGAAAGTTTGTAACTAAATAACTAATTTTGGAATTTGCTTAAAATATTGAAGAATCTACTCAGAATTAACGTGTCTTTAATATTTTTGTTTAATAGTTGCCATTTTATAGCTAGAAACAAAATGGCGACGTTCAAAATTTGATTTAAAGAAAATAAAATTGCATTTAGCGGTTTGAATGATTGTAACTAAATAACTAATTTTGGAATTTGCTTGAAATATTTAAAAATCTATTTAGAATTGATGTATTTTTAATATTTCTATATAACAATTGAAGTATTGTAGCTAGAAACAAAATGGCGGCGTTCAAAATTTGATTTAAGGAAAATAAAATTGCATTCAGCGTTTGAAAGATTGTAACTAAATAACTAATTTTGGAATTTGCTTCAAATATTATAGAATCCACTCACAATTAAAGTATCTTTAATATTTTTGTTTAATAATTGCCATTATATAGCTAGAAACAAAACGGCGACGTTCAAAATTTGATTTAAAGAAAATAAAATTGCATTCAGCGGTTTGAAAGTTTGTAACTAAATAACTAATTTTGGAATTTGCTTTAAATATTTAAAAGCCTATTGAGTATTGATGTATTTTTAATATTTCTATGTAACAATTGAAGTATTGTAGCTAGAAACAAAATGGCGCCATTCAAAATTTGATTTGAGGAAAATAAAATTGCATTCAGCGGTTTGAAAGTTTGTAACTAAATAACTAATTTTGGAATTTGCTTTAAATATATAAAAATCTATTGAGAGTTGACGTATTTTTAATATTTCTATATAACAATTGAAGTATTGTAGCTAGAAACAAAATGGCGGCGTTCAAAATTTTTTTTAAGGAAAATAAAATTGCATTCAGCGGTTTGAAAGATTGTAACTAAATAACTAATTTTGGAATTTGCTTCAAATATTGAAAAATCTACTCAGGATTAACGTATCTTTAATTATTTTGTTTAATAGTTGCCATTATATAGCTAGAAATAAAATGGCGACGTTCAAAATTTGATTTAAAGAAAATAAAATTGCATTCAGCGGTTTGAAAGTTTGTAACTAAATAACTAATTTTGAAATTTGCTTTAAATATTCAAAACTCTATTGAGAATTGATGTATTTTTAATATTTCTATATAACAATTGAAGTATTGTAGCTAGAAACAAAATGGCGACGTTCAAAATTTGATTTAAGGAAAATAAAATTGCATTCAGCGGTTTGAAAGATTGTAACTAAATAACTAATTTTGGAATTTGCTTCAATTATTGAAGAATCTACTCAGGATTAACGAATCTTTAATACTTTTTTTTAATAATTGCATTTATATAGCTAGAAACAAAATGGCGTTCAAAATTTGATTTGAGCAAAATAAAATTGCATTCAGCGGTTTGAAAGATTGTAACTAAATAACTAATTTTGGAATTTGCTTTAAATATTGAAAAATCTATTAAGAATTGATGTATTTTTAATATTTTTATGTAACAATTGAAGTATTGTAGCTAGAAACAAAATGGTGACGTTAAAAATTTGATTTGAGGAAAATAAAATTGCATTCAGCGCTTTGAAAGATTGTAACTAAATAACTAATTTTGAAATTTGCTTCAAATATTGAAGAATCTACTCAGAATTAACGTATCTTTAATATTTTTGTTTAATAATTGCCATTATATAGCTAGAAACAAAATGGCAACGTTCAAAATTTGATTTAAAGAAAATAAAATTGCATTCTGCGGTTTGAAAGTTTGTAACTAAATAACTAATTTTGGAATTTGCTTTAAATATTTAAAAATCTATTGAGAATTGATGTATTTTTAATATTTCTATGTAACAATTGAAGTATTGTAGCTAGAAACAAAATGGCGGCATTCAAAATTTGATTTGAGGAAAATAAAATTGCATTCAGCGATTTGAAAAATTGTAACTAAATAACTAATTTTGGAATTTGCTTCAAATATTGTAGAATCTACTCAGAATTAACGTGTCTTTAATATTTTGTTTAATAATTGCCATTATATAACTAGAAACAAAATGGCGACGTTCAAAATTGGATTTAAAGAAAATAAAATTGCATTCGGCGGTTTGAATATTTGTAACTAAATAACTAACTTTGGAATTTGCTTTAAATATTTAAAAATCTATTGAGAATTGATGTATTTTTAATATTTCTATATAACAATTGAAGTATTGTAGCTAGAAACAAAATGGCGGCGTTCAAAATTTTATTTAAGGAAAATAAAATTGCATTCAGCGGTTTGAAAGATTGTAACTAAATAACTAATTTTGGAATTTGCTTCAAATATTGAATAATCTACTCAGAATTAACGTATCTTTAATATTTTTGTTTAATAATTGCCATTATATAGCTAGAAACAAAATGGCGGTGTTCAAAATTTGATTTGAGGAAAATAAAATTGCATTCAGCGGTTTGAAAGATTGTAACTAAATAACTAATTTTGGAATTTGCTTTAAATATTGAAAAATCTATTGAGAATTGACGTATTTTTAATATTTCTATATAACAATTGAAGTATTGTAGCTAGAAACAAAATGGCGACGTTCAAAATTTGATTTAAAGGAAATAAAATTGCATTCAGCGGTTTGAAAGTTTGTAACTAAATAACTAATTTTGTAATTTGCTTTAAATATTGAAGAATCTATTCATAATTTACGTATTTTTAATATTTTTATACAATAATTGCCATTATGGGGCTAGAAACAAAATGGCAACGTTCAAAACTTGTTTTAAATGAAATAAAATTGCATTCAGAGCTTTGAAAGATTGTAACTAAATAACTAATTTTGTAATTTGCTTTAAATATTTAAAAATCTATTAAGAATTGATGTATTTTTAATATTTCTATATAACAATTGAAGTATTCTAGCTAGAAACAAAATGGCGACGTTCAAAATTTGATTTGAGGAAAATAAAATTGCATTCAGCGGTTTGAAAGATTGTAACTAAATAACTAATTTTGGAATTTGCTTCAAATATTGAAGAATCTACTCAGAATTAACGTATATTTAATATTTTTGTTTAATAATTGCCATTATATAGCTAGAAACAAAATGGCGACGTTCAAAATTTGATTTAAAGGAAATAAAATTGCATTCAGCTGTTTGAATGATTGTAACTAAATAACTAATTTTGGAATTTACTTTAAATATTCAAAAGTCTATTGAGAATTGATGTATTTTTAATATTTCTATGTAACAATTGAAGTATTGTAGCTAGAAACAAAATGGCGACGTTCAAAATTTGATTTAAAGAAAATAAAATTGCATTCAGCGGTTTGAAAGATTGTAACTAAATAACCAATTTTGGAATTTGCTTTAAATATTTAACAATTAATTCAGAATTAACCTATTTTTAGTATTTCTATAAAACAATTGCTTTACTCTACGTAGAAACAACATGGCGGTCGACTTTATATTAAATATTTGTGAGCAATCATAAAGTTATACGACAAAATCTGTTATTATTATACAAAAAACATAGATATAAATTGAAAACCGGAACTAAATATTTATTTTTCCGACCCCTATCGGCAACGGCCGGCCATTTATTTGTGTAATACGGGCACACAATAAAACGTAAACATATCTGTAAACCGGGACTGTTTACATACCATAACAGTTAAAATAACACTAAATCATTCCGAATGAAACGGACGTGAAATTATTTAATTTGTGTTGGGAATAAGGTCCTATTGTCTGCCGGGCAGTAAAACGTTGCAGTTGCAGTCGGAATTTGATTATTCCGTGATTTATGGCGAGCTCTCAGTGCGACAAGACTCCAACTTTAATGCGTCGGATTTAATTGAGTTAAGCCCCACGACGTATGGAATTTTTGTTACCAATGTTCTAACTGTTTATAATATTATCCATCAAAATATATAATAGTTATATACCCTTCCACGAATTTTCATGAATAATATTTAATCTGGCGTATGTTATGAATATATTAAGGAGTAAAAAATGTAATTAATTATTCTGTGAGAAACAAATTAGGAAGTTCTAATGAATGTATAATTAACAGGTTCACACGCTCACACGTTTTAACGAATTTACATTTAAAACATTTTATTTGTTCACGTTTATTATACTTTAACTTCCTTTCCAAAAAAATTCATATGAATATATAAAAATATTATTAAAAAAAACATACAGAAATTTGATTGAGCTTTAAAAAAAGGCAGCAAATGACTTTAATTGATAGGTTAATTCTAATAATACGATTAATTAAATTCTTACATAACACGTGGTGGTAATTAAACCCATAATTAATTATAATAATTTTTCGTATAGAAATAACACAATTTACAATATTACAAAATGTTTTATCACGAGCTACATGAGAAACTAATCCAAGAAATAATTTATCCAGATAATTTTATCTTAATAAATTAAGTAGTGTATAAAATTAAAAAGTTTTTTCTTAATTATTTTTAATTGGTAGGAAAGGAATTAAAATTATACACATGTAGAAAAAAAAAACGTAATTGATATGGAAGGTGTAATTGGATTTCCAGGATGGAAGGAGACGGTTTTCTTGAAAGAATTTTTAATTAAGATCCGCTTAATAGTCCTTCGCGATTTATTGGGAAAATTCCATATCTGTACTATTATTAAACATATTTTCCAACTTTATGAATAATAAAACGGCCAATAAAACTCCCTAATCGAATTTAAAAGTATTAATTTTTCTACAACGAACTAAAGGGCTTTAAATCATTTTAGTATAAATTTTTCCTTCTTTATATTTAAGAATTTAGAAAAATTGAGAGAGGTCGTCCGGGGAAACAAGATGTTTTTTCTACAACAAACTAAAGGATATTTTGATTCATTTTAGTGTAATTTGTTCGTGGAAACAAGATGTTAGACGTTTCTTTTCCGACTGGATGGTGTAAATAAGGAGAAGGACAATTAACTCCAGTTCCTTTTAAGGGGCGTCATTTATGTCAACGTTTCAATGCAAATTTCCATCTAATATTCCATTCGCTCAGCATCCGTGAAGTTAATATTTCCATTTGTAATCAAAATATGCACTGCGTTGCTTTTAAAGGCGGGACTCATTCAGGAATTCCAATTGAGGAAAAAGTGTCTATTTTCTACGAGGATCCGTACTTTTGTCACAATAGCGCGTTCCTCGTATTCATCATACTATTTTTTTATATATAAGATATAAAACGTACTTTATTGCAACATTTATTCCTACTCGTGTAATATATGAAATATTTCATATTATTACAAAACTTCTATTTGATTTTTAATAACAATAAATTCAATATCAAATTCAAAACCACTAAATGAATTTTTTATAAGGCTATAGCTTTTAAATAATGTAATGATTTTTTTTTAGTCAGTTATTTAAAATTTATTAGAATTTTAATAATAAAGCTAATCAAACTTGTATGAATGTAACATTAACAATTTACAATATAAAATGAAATCAATACCAACTCTCTCTATTTTATGTAAATATGAGCTACCATGTATAAATATATATAAATCCACTGGATGGATTACTTTAAAGAGGATTTTAAAACTGTATATAAACGAATATAAAACGCGCATTTACTATTTGAAAGCGTTTTTGTTTAGCCGATTATAGGCTAGAAATTTCGTACAATAAATACAATTCCACAAGAATAAACAAAAATTATATAAATAAAATAATTTTTAATTTTATTCAATTCAAGTTAAAAGGCTCACAATTTCGTTTAAAATTATTACTCATGAAATATTTCTACAAAATATTAAAAATGTACTCATTAGCAATAAATATTGAAAATTTCAAGGACATTCGAATTAGCTTTACGTTTTTGCAATTTTTTAAATCACCAGCTGCAATTTTTAATTTTATTCCATTTAAATTTCAAGACTCAAAATTTAGTTTACAGTTATTTCTCATAAAAAATTTCTATTAAATATCAAAAATATACTCATTGGGAATAAACACTGAAAATTTCAAGGTTATTCGAAATAGAATTATGTTTTTACAATTTTTTAAATCACCATCTGCAATTTTTAATTTTATTCCATTCAAATTTCAAGACTCAAAATTTAGTTTACAGTTACTTATTATCAAAAATTTGTATTGAATATTAAAAATATACTTATTGGGAATAAATATTTAAAATTTCAAGGTCATTAAAAGTAGGATTACGTATTTAGAACTTTTTGAATCACCGTCTGCAATTTTTAAGTTTATCCAATTCAAGTTTCATGTCTCACAATTTTGTTTACAGTTATTAGTCATGAAATATTTCCGCAAAATAATAAAAGTATGCTCATTAGGAATGAATATTGAACATTTCAAGGTCATTCTAAATAAGATTACGTTTTTATAATTTTTTAAATCACCATCTGCAATTTTTAATTTTATTCAATTCAAATTTAAAGACTCACAATTTTGTTTACAGTTATTTCTTATGAAATATTTCTACAAAATATTGAAAATATACTAATTGGGAATAAATATTGAAAATTTGAAATTCATTCTAAATAGGATTACGTTTTTTAATTTTTTTAAATCACGATCTGCAATTTTCAATTTTACCCAATTCTTGTTACATGTCTCACAATTTTGTTTACAGATTTTACTCATAAAATATTTCCACAAAATAATAAAAATGTGCTCATTGGGAATAAATGTTAAAAATTTCAAGGTCATTCTAACTAAGATTACGTTTTTACAATTTTTTAAATCACCATCTGCAATTTATAATATTATTCAAATCAAATTTAAAGACTCAAAATTTTGTTTACAGTTATTTCTCATTTAATATTTCTACAAAACATTAAAACCATACTCATTGGAAATGAATTTTAAAAATTTTACGGTCATCGTAACTAGAATTACGTTTTTACATTTTTTTTAAAAACCATCCGCATTTTTTAATTTTTTTTTATTCAAGTTTCAAGACTTACAATTTCGTTTACACCTAATTCACATGAAATATTTCTAGAAAACATTAAAAATGTACTCATTGGGAATAAATATTGAACACTTCAAGGTCACTGTTAGTAAAATTACGTATTTACAATTTTTTAAGTCACCGTCTGCAATTTTTAAATTTATCCAATTCAAGTTTCAAGACTTTTAATTTTGTTTGCAAGTATTACTTATGAAATATTTATACAAAACATTAAGAATATTCCCATTGGCAATAAATGTTGAAAATTTCAAGGTCATTCCTAGTACCTGCAATTTTCAATTTTATTCAATTCAAGTTTCAAGACTCACAATTTCGTTTAAAGTTATTTCTCATGACATATTTCTACAAAATATTAAAAATTTACTCATTGGGAATATATTTTAAAAATTTCAAGGTCATCATAACTAGGAATACTCTTTTACAATTTTTTTTAATTACCACCAGTAATTTTCAATTTTATTCAATTCAAGTTTCAAGACTTACAATTTCGTTCAAAGTTATTACTCATCAAATATTTCTACAAAACCTCAAAAGTATACTTATTAAAAATAAACGTTGAAAATTTCAAGGTCATTCTAAAGAGGATTGCGTTCTAACAATTTTTGAAATCACCATCTGCAATTTTTAATTTTATTTAATTCAAATTTAATGACTTACAATTTCGTTTACAATTATTACTCATAGAATATTTCTACAAATTATTAAAACTATACTCATTTGGTATAAATATTGTAAATTTCAAGGTCATTTTAAAGAGAATTAAGTTTTTTCAACTTTTTAAATGACCAACTGCAATTTTTAATTTTAAATAATTCAAATTTAAAGACCCACAATTTCGTTTAAATTTATTAATCATAGAAAATTTCAAGAACGCATTTAAAATATGCTCAATGAGGATAAATATTGAAAATTTAAAGGTTATTATACTTAGAATTCGTTTTTACAATGTTTTAAATAAACACCTGCAATTTTTAATTTTAATTAATTCAAGTTTCAAGATACACAATTTCGTCTATATTTGTTAGACATGAAACATTTCTATAAAAAATTAAAAATATGCTCCTTGTGAATGAATATTTTAAGCGTGAAGGTTATTGTAAGTAGGATTATGCTTTTACAACTTTTTAAATAACCACTTGCAATTTTTAAATTTAATCAATACTACTTTCAAAACTAACAATTTCGATAATAGTTATTATTTATGAAATATTTATACAAAACGTTAAAAATATACTCATTTGGTATACATGTTGAAAATTTCAAGGTTATTGTAAGCAGAATTACGATTTTACAATTTATTAAATCACCATCTGCAATTTTCAATTTTATTCAATTTAAGTTTCAAGACTCATAATTTAGTTTACAGTTATTTCTCATCAATTATTTCTACAAAACAATAAAAATATACTCATTGGGAATAAATATCGAAAATTTCAAGGTCAACGTAAGTAGGATTACTTTTTACAATTTTTTAAGTCACCATTCGCAATTTTCAATTTTATTCAATTTCAATTGAAAAACACACAATTTTGTTTATAGTAAATACTCATCAAATATTTCTAGAAAAACATTAAAATTAAACTAATTGCTAATAAATGTTGAAAATTTCAAGGTTATTCTAAGTAGTATTACGTCTTTACAATTTTTTAAATCAACATATGCAATTTTTAGTTTTATACAATTCATGTTTCAAGACTCACAATTTCGTTTACAGTTATTTTTCAACAAATATTTTTACATAGCCTTAAACATGTACTCATTTGGTATTAATTTTGAAAATTTCAAGGTTATCGTTAGTAGGATTACCTTTTTACAATTTTTTAAATCACCATCTGCAATTTTTAATTTTATTCCTTTCAAGCTTCGAGACTCATAATTTCGTTTACAGTTATTACTCATGAAATATTTCTACGAAATATTAACAATGTATTAATTGAGAATATATGTTGGAAATTTCAAGGTCATTCTGTGTAGGATTACGTTTTTACATTTTCTGAAATTACCATCTGCAATTTTTAGTTTTATTCAATTCAAGTTTCAAGACTCACAATTTCGTGTACACTTACTACTCATGAAAAATTTGTACTAGACCTTAAGAATATATTGATTGGGAATACATTTTGAAAATTTCATGGTCATTATAAGTAGGAATACGTTTTTACAATTTCTTAAATCACCATCCGCAATTATTAATTTTTTTACAATACAAGTTTCATGACACCCAATTTCGTCGACAATTTTTTCGCATGAAATATTTCTACAAAATATTAAAAATATGCTCATTGGGAATAAATATTGAACATTTCAAGGTCATTCCAAGTAGGATTACGTTTTTACAATTTTTTAAATCACCAACTGCATTTTTCAATTGTATTTCATTCAAGTTTCAAGACTCACTATTTTGTATACAGGTATTACTCATGAAACATTTTCACAAAACCTTAAGAACATACTCTTTGTGAATAAATAATGAAAATTTCAAGGTCATCCTAAGTAAGATTACGATTTTACAATTTATTAAATCACCAACTGTAATTTTTAATTTTAAACAAATTAAGTTTTAAGACTCACAATTCCGTTCACAGTTACTTCTCAAGAAATATTTCTAGGAAATAATACAATTATAATTACTAAGAATCAGTTTGAAAAATTTCAAGGTCATTCTAAGTAGGATTACGCTATAACAATTTTTTAAATCACCATCTGCAATTTTTAATTTTATTCCTTTCAAGTTTCAAGACTCATAATTTCGTTTACAGTTATGACTCATGAAATATTTCTACAAAATATTAACAATATATTTATTGCGAATATATGTTGGAAATTTCAAGGTGATGCTGTGTAGGATTACGTTTTTACATTTTTTGAAATTACCATCTGCAATTTTTAGCTTTATTCAATTCAAGTTTCAAGACTGACAATTTCGTTTACACTTACTACTCATGAAAAATTTGTACTAGACCTTAAGAAAATACTGATTGGGAATAAATTTCAAGGTCATTATAAGTAGGAATACGTTTTTACAATATCTTAAATCACCATCCGCAATTATCAATTTTTTACAATTCAAGTTTCAAGACACACAATTTCGTCGACAATTATTTCTCATGAAATATTTCTACAAAATATTAAAAATATGCACAATGGGAATAAATATTGAATATTTCAAGGTCATTCCAAGTAGGATTACGTTTTTACAATTTTTTAAATCACCAACTGCATTTTTCAATTGTATTTCATTCAAGTTTTAAGACTCACTATTTTGTATACAGGTATTACTCATGAAATATTTTCACAAAACTTAAGAACATACTCTTTGGGAATAAATAGTGAAAATTTCAAGGTCATCCTAAGTGTGATTACGATTTTACAATTTATTAAATCACCATCTGCAATTTTTAATTTTAAACAATTCAAGTTTTAAGACTGACAATTCCGTTTACAGTTATTTTTCAAAAAATATTACTAGGAAATATTACAATTATAATTACTGAAAATCAGTTTGAAAAATTTCAAGGTCATTCTAAGTAGGATTACGCTATAACAATTTTTTAAATCACCATCTGCAATTTTTAATTTTAAACAATTCAAGTTTCAAGACTCACAATTTCGTTTACACTAACTACTCATGAAAAATTTGTACTAAGCCTTAAAAATATACTCATTGGGAATAAATTTTGAAAATTTCAAGGTCATTATGAGTAGGATTACGTTTTTCCAATTTTTTAAATCACCATCCGCAATTTTTAATTTTATCCAATTCAAGTTTTAATACTCATAATTTCGTTCACAGTTATTTCTCATGAAATATTTATACAATACAGTAATAACATGCTCATTAAGAATCAATGTTGAAAATTTCAAGGTCATTCTAGGTAAAATTATATTTTGAACAATTTTTTAAATCACCACCTCTATTTTTAATTTTATTTAATTCAAGTTTCAAGACGCATAGTTTTCTTTATAGTCATTACTCATGAAATATATCTCGAAAAACATAAAAAATAAACTTATTGGAAATAAATGTTGAAAATTTCAAGGTCGTCGTAACTAGGATTACACTTTTACAATTTTTTAAATCACTATCTGCAATTTTTAATTTTATTCCATTCAAATTTCAAGACTCAAAATTTAGTTTACAGTTGTTTTTCATCAAAAATTTCTATTGAATATTAAAAATATACTCATTGGAAACAAACTTTGAAAATTTCAAGGATTTTAGAAGTAGGATTATGTGTTTACAATTTTTTTAAATCACCATCTGCAATTTTTAATTTTTTCCAATTCAAGTATCATGTCACAATTTTCTTTAGAGTTATTAGTCATGAAATATTTCCACAAAATAATAAAAATATGCTCATTGGGAATAAATATTATAATTTTGAAGATCGATCTAAAAATATTACGTGTTTACAATTTTTTAAACAACCTTCTGCAATTTTCAATTTTATTCCATTTAAGTTTCAAGATTCCCAATTTAGTTTACAGTTTTTTCTTAAGAAATATTTCTACAAAAAATTAAAACTATACTCATTTAGAATAAATTCTAAAAATTTCAAGGTGATTTTAAGCAGGATTACGTTCTTATAATTTTTTAAATCACCATATGCAATTTTTATTTTTATTTCATTCAAGTTTCAAGACTCACAATTTTGTTTATACTTAACACTCATGAAATATTTCTACAAAACATTAAAAACATACTCATTGGGAATAAATGTTGAAAATTTCAAGGTTATCCTAAGTAGAATTACGTTTTTATAATTTATTAAATCACCATCTCCAATTTTTAATTTTATTTAATTCAAGTTTTAAGTCTCACAATTTTGTTCACAGTTAGTTTTCATGAAATATTTCTACAAGCAATTAACAGTATACTTATTTGGAATAAATATGTAATGTTTCAAGGTCATTTTAAGTAGAATTATGTTTTTACAATTTTTTAAGTCACCACCTGCAATTTTTTATTTGATTCCATTCAAGTTTCAAGACTCACGATTTTCTTTACAGTTATTTCTCATGAAATATTTCTACAAAATATTAAACATGTTCTCATTGGGAATAAATTTCGAAAGTTTCAAAGTCATTCCAAGTAGGAATTTGTTTTGATAATTATTTAATTCACCATTTGCAATTTTTAATTTTGTTCCATTCAAGTTTCAAGACATACAATTTCGTTTAGAGTTATTTCTTATGAAATATTTCTACAAAACATTAGAAATATACTCATTGGGAATCAATATTGAAACTTTCAAGGTCATCCTAGGTACGATTACGTTTTTACAATTTTTTAAATCACCACCTGCAATTTTTAATTTTAATCAATTCAAGTTTCAAGGAACACAATTTCGTCTACAGTTATTAGACACGAAAAATTTCTACAAAGTATTACAATATGTTCATTAAAAATGAATATTGTAAATTTGAAGGTCATTGTAAGTAGGGTTACTCTTTTATAACTTTTTAAATAATCACCTGCAAATTTCAATTTTTTTCAATATATGTTTCAAGACTCACAATTTGGTTTACAGTAATTACTCATGAAATATTTGTACAAATAATTAAAAATATACTCATTTGGAATAAATACTGAAAATTTCAAGGTCATTATAAATAGAATTATGTTTTTAAAATTGTTTAAATCACCATTTGCTATTTTAAATTTTACTGAATTCAAGTTTAAAGATTCACAATTTTGTTTTCAGTTATTATTAAGAAATATTTCTATAAAGCATAAAAATTATGCTTATAGGGAAGTCAGTCGACGTAGAATTACGTTTTTACAGCTTTTTAAGTCACCATCTGTATTTTTTTTTACATAAATATCGAAGCCTATATTTTGCCTTAGAAATACTGTAACATTTCGTTTTCAAAATTTCTAAAACTTTTCTTTAATTGTTGAGAATAGTAAACTATTTTTCTTCTTCGTACATAAATTATTCTGCTTTACGTCTAAAGTTTTGAACATTTTTGTGTCGAAAGTTTTAAAGAATTTTAAATAATTTTTTAAATCTTTGAAATTTCAATTTCAAAGTTTCAAGTTTAGAATTATTAATGTTTCTTTTATTACCTACAAGATTAATTAATTTATCTGCTGTGTAAAAATTTTGTTTATAGTTATTTCTCATGAAATATTTCTACAAAATCTAGAAATATTTCGTTTGAATTTGCATTTAAATTTTGTAGTTTTCTTGGTACGATTTTTTATCTCTTTTGCTGATATATTTGTAATAAATTTTCTCATATTTTCTGGTTTTTCAAATTCAAAAAAATTGTACTATTGAAATTAGTAAATAATTTTTCAATACTAAGGAATTCTGCTTAAAATTTTCAATATTTTTTCCTCTTAGTTTTTCTTTTGTTCAAGATTCCTGTATAATTAATCTTTATTTATTACGCATTACATAAGAGAATATATAATTATACTAATAATGTAATATACCCGGTGTTTCTGAATGAATATCGGGGTTTTAATGCTTTGTAGTACTTATTACGCAAAACTTAAAATCATAATTAATACATGAAATTAAAGAGCAACTCAAACAGTTCTGTTTTCTTGTACATGCATGCGCTAGAGGTCGCTAGTAGCAAACATGGTGTCAGATAATCCCTAAGAAATGGTACAATTTTAACGAGACCTCCCTAAATTGAATATTTTTTGTGCCATAACTCGGCGTAAAGTTTTATTTGGAGAAACTGTAATTATAAACTGTAACTGGTACTTCTTATCTTCATGCTCTACAACTATGGCTATTTCCCCCAATAATTAGTAGAAGAATATCAATGTTAAATATGACACTAATTCATTAATTTGTATTGCAACTTTTGTATACATATTTATGAAAATAAAGATCTAATTATTATTATTATTATTATTAAGAAGTTGTACCTAACAAATTTTACAAATCGTTAAAAGCCTGACATTCATTTAGAAACACCACGAAATTCTAAAATCTTTTCTAATTGAAATTTCTAGAATTTACCATAATTTTTGCCTTTATTTCGTTGAGATTTTTATTTTGAGATTCTTATGTGATTAATTTATTTCTTCGTGCACTCTGTATTTCTCCAGTATTTTTATAACTAAAACAAGAAAAACTAGTTTGAAAATTTCTTTAGATTTTTTAATAAATAAGCTAAACTTCTGAGAAATTTTCAAACATGTTTTTCTCGATATTTTTTTAAAATTTCTCTAGATTTTTAATACAAAATGTTTCAATTGAGATTGTAGAAACGTTTTTGTATTTGCTCTAAAAACAATTCCTATTTGTTGTAGAATTTTTAAATGTTTTCTTAATGTTTGAATTATTTTGTTGAGATTTATTTTAAAAAATCTTTGCTTTAATTTTACCTCTTAAATATTGTAGCTTTTTTTTGTACAAATTTCCCAGAATTTTGTGTGTGTTCTGTTATTTAATGCATTTGTTAAAAATATTTTTGATGAAATTAATTCATCTCTGTTTATGTTTTTAAAATTTTTAACTCTTTCCTCTCAAAATTTTGAAATAATTTTTAGACTTTAATTTAATTCGATTGAGATTTTCTTATATTATTTTTTTATTAATGAGAATTTTTCCAGTAATTTTATCTCTACACTTTTCTAGCTTTTTTGAGTAATTCTCAAATAATTTCTTCTTCAAATTTCTAGAATTTCTCCGAATTTTAATCTTGTTTTTTTGAGAATATAAGAGTATTACTTTTCTTTGCATGTTTTATTGAAGTTTTGATAGCAATTTTACGCTTATAATTCTGTATCCTTTTTGTATGAACTTTCAATCGTTAATTTTTGAAATTTTTAGATTTTTTAATTATTCAGGTATATTTTTTTGGATTTATAAAGAAAATCTCGATTAATTATTATATTATTTATTATAATAATAGAATAATTAATCGACAAAAAGGACACGGAATTGTAGGCGTAAAAATGCTATCAAAACTTCAACAAAACATGCAAAAAGAGAACATTTTTATATTCTCAATAAAACAAGATTAAAATCCGGAAAAATTCTAGAAATTTGAAGAATAAATTATTTGAGAATTTCTCAAAAAAAGTTAGAAAATTGTAGAAGTAAAATTGCTGGCAAAATTCTCATTAAATAAAAAAATAATCCAATAATCTCAATTAAATTAAAACCAAGTCTAGAAATTATTTTAAAATTTCAAGCCTGAAAAATGTTGAATACAAAAAGTTGATAACATAAATAGAGAAGAATTTATTTCACCGAAAACATAACACCTAGGAAACAATTCTGGGAAATTTGTACAAAAAAAAACTACAATATTTACGGAGTAAAATTAAAGCAAAGGTTTTTTGAGTAGATCTCAACAAAACAAGACAAATAAGGCAAATTATTTGTAAAACATGTAATTTTACATCTATAATTTTATAATAATTTTCAAACAATTTCTTCTTGAAATTTCTAGAATTTTTTCAATTTAAATCTTTTTTTGGTTGGTGTTATTAAAATTTTCTTATTTTTTTCTCTATAAGTTATTCTTCTGTCTTTATATAAACATTTTTCAAAAAATTTTATGTCTACATTTTTTCACTTTGTTTTTCTAAGAAACTTTGAAATAATCCTTTTCGAAATATCTAGAATTTTTTGGATTTTGAAATGATTAAAAATAAACTAGTTTTTACTAAAAGAATAATTCTTTAGTCATAAAAATTTTGAAAATAATTTTAAGATTACAATTTCTTCTCAAAATTAATTGAATATTTCATAATTTTTGTTTCATTATGTTAAGATTTTTGCATATTGCATGCTTAATTTATCTATGTTTAGTGAGATATTTGCAAATATTTTTTTTCACTCTTTTCATACAAAATTTCTTCAAAGTTCTAATATATTTTCTTTAAGTAATCACTTTGGTTTTACAAGAATTTTAAAAGAATTAATTTTTGAAATTTAAACTTTTTTTTATTATTCAAGTTCATTTTTTAGATTTATTAAACATTTTCTCGATTAATTATTATATTATTTATTATAAATATAGAATAATTAATCAACAAGAAGGACACGTAATTGTAGGCGTAAATTTTTTTATCAAAACATCAATAAAACATGCAGTAATTTCACATCTACAATTTTCTAGATTTTTTCTGTGAAATTTTCAGAAAATTTCTTCTCGAAAAAACATCTGGGAAACAAAAGTCAGGGAAATTTGTACAAAACAAACTACAATATTTATGTAGTAAAATTAAAAGCAAAGGTTTTTTAAGTAAATCTCAACAAAACAAGGCCAACAAGGCAAATTATTTGTAAAACATATAATTTTACATCTACAATTTAATAATTTTTTTCTGCAAATTTTTCAAACAATTTCTTCTTGAAATTTCTAGAATTTTATCAATTTAAATCATTTTTTGGTTGGTGTTATTAAAATTTTCTTATATTTTTCTCTATAAGTTATTCTTCTGTCTTTATATAAACATTTTTCAAATAATTTTATGTCTACAATTTTCCACTTTGTTTTTCTAAGAAACTTTGAAACAAACAACCTTTTAAAAATATCTAGAATTTTTTTTATTTTGAAATGACTAAAATAATCTAGTTTTCTCTAAAAGAATAATTCTTTAGTCCTAAAAATGTTGACAATAATTTTAAGACTACAATTTCTCATCAAAATTTCTTGAATATTTCATAAGTTTTGTTTCATTGTGTTAAAATTTTTGCGTATTTCCTGCATGCTTAATTTATCTATGTTTAGTGAGATATTTGCAAATATTTTTTTTCACTCTTTTCATACAAAATTTCTTCAAAGTTCTAATGTATTTTCTTTAAGTAATCACCTTGGTTTTACAAGAATTTTAAAAGAATTAATTTTTGAAATTTAAACTTTTTTTATTATTCAAGTTCATTTTTTAGATTTATTAAAAATTTTCTTGTTTAATTATTATATTATTTATTATAATAATAGAATAATTAATCAACAAAAAGGACACGTAATTGTAGGCGTAAAATTTTTATCAAAACATGCAGTAATTTTACATCTACAATTTTCTAGATTTTTTCTGTGAAATTTTCAGAAAATTTCTTCTCGAAATTTCTAGAATTTTATCAATTTTAATCTTTTTTTGGTTGGTGTTATTAAAATTTTCTTATTTTTTTCTCTATAAGTTATTCTTCTGTCTTTATATAAACATTATTCAAATAATTTTATGTCTACAATTTTTCACTTTGTTTTTCTAAGAAACTTTGAAACAATCCTTTTCGAAATATCTAGAATTTTTTGGATTTTGAAATGATTAAAAATAAACTAGTTTTTAATAAAGAATAATTCTTTAGTCATAAAAATTTTGACAATAATTTTAAGATTACAATTTCTTCTCAAAATTAATTGAATATTTCATAATTTTTGTTTCATTGTGTTAAGATTTTTGCATATTTCCTGCATGCTTAATTTATCTATGTTTAGTGAGATATTTGCAAATATTTTTTTTCACTCTTTTCATACAAAATTTCTTCAAAGTTCTAATATACTTTCTTTAAGTAATCACTTTGGTTTTACAAGAATTTTAAAAGAATGAATTTTTGAAATTTAAACTTTTTTTTATTATTCAAGTACATTTTTTAGATTTATTAAAAATTTTCTCGATTAATTATTATATTATTTATTATAATAATAAAATAATTAATCAACAAAAAGGACACGTAATTGTAGGCGTAAATTTTTTTATCAAAATATGCAGTAATTTTACGTCTACAATTTTCTAGATTTTTTCTGTGAAATTTTCAGAAAATTTCTTCTCGAAATTTCTAGAATTTTATCAATTTTAATCTTTTTTTTTTGTTGGTGTTATTAAAATTTTCTTATTTTTTCTCTATAAGTATTTTTCTATCTTTATATGAACATTTTTCAAATAATTTTATGCCTACAATTTTCTACATCTTTTTCTACGAAACTTTGAAACAGTCTTTTTCCAAATATAGAGATTTTTTTAATTTTGAAATGATTAAAATAATCTTGTTTTTAAAATTTTCTTATGTGTTTCTATATGAGTTATTCTTTTATCGTTATATGAACATTTCTCAAATAATTTTATGTTTACAATCTTTTACCTTTTTTTTGTAAGAAACTTTGTTTGAAAATATCAAAATTTCTAGTATTTTTAGGTTTGAAATGATTAAAATAATCTGTTTCTTTCTAAAGTCTTTAAATGAAAGTTTGGCCAATAATTTTCCGCTAACAATTTCTTCTCAAAATTTCTTGAATATTTCATAATTTTTGTTTCATTATGTTAAGATTTTTGTCTATTTCCTGAATGTTTAATTTATATCTGTTCAGTGTGATATTTGCAAATAATTCTGTTAATTCTTTTCCCAAAAAATTTCTCCAAAATCCCAATAGATTTTCTTCAAGTAATCATTTTGGTTTTACAAGAATTTTAAGTTAGATTTTTTAATTTCTCACGAATAGTGAGAAACCTTAATTCTATTAAACATAAGAATTAAGAGTTCGATTTTTAAATTTCTCAGGAATAGTGAAAAACCTGAATTCAGAAAGTCAGCAACCGGAAACCGAAAGCCGAAAGGTTGATGGTAAAACGTAAAGTGGAAAATCAGAAACGGTAAGGGAAAAACGTAAACAGGAAAACCGGAAAAGGAAGTGTTTTGTAGATGAAATTAACACACAGTATATTCCATACTTTACGTGTTTATTAAGTGTTAAATGTACATTTCCGTCACAATAATATTATAAATAACAAGCTAAGAGGAAGAGGAAGGTAAACTGAATACCAAAAACCGGAAGCGAGCGCTGCATGTGGCTTTGAGATTTTTCAGCTCTTGCTAATATTATCTTTAAGAGTTAGCAGAAGTATTTTAACTTTAACACTAATAAGTAATGTTCTTCCTTATAAGAGATAACAAGAATATCTATTGTGAGTTGAACATAGACGTTGAGTATTTTTTTGCAAATAATTTTGTTACTAATTTCTTCTAAATCTTAATCGTTTTTCTTAGGAAGAAGGCTAAACAATGAGTTGGGTTTTTATTCTTTCCACGTCTGGTGGAGCACCAGAAATAAAAAAATCACCAACCGGAAAACCGGAAATATAAAGCGGAAACCGGAAAACCGGAAACAGCATTAAAATTTTTCGTCGATTAAACGTTTTTTAAACGATTATTTTTCCATTTCATCCGACTTTCTTGTAATGATTTTGGATTTGGTATCTAATTCCTTTAGCTTAGGTGTAAAATTTTTAAGTAATAATTTAAAAATACGAATATATTTCGTGAATTCATTGTTGTAGATTCACGAATTAAATTATTACCAATACTGTTATTATTTATTACATATTTGTTTTTAACGTAGTAGTTAGACTTGATGTAAGTGGAAATAAATAAAGCTAGGCGAATATGCTTGCACCTTTACACATCTGATGGCTTATAAATAATTACCAAAGCATTCCTCTTGCTTAACGCTTCAGAAACACATGCAACTTTGATTTAATGCAGCAATTAAATTTGAACAACTCGCGTATGAAGCCTGCAAACGCATATATTTCATACTTTACGCCCGATAATTCGACTTTATTACCGGAGGATACCGTTTAATACCGGCCTGGGATTTCGGTCAAGTGATTGCAATCCGACACCGTCGGATAAAAAAAAATAATAATAACAACAACAGCGACACCGAACGAAATGGACCGTGAGCTAATGAAGGCGGAGATTGCTTACATTTTCTCCGGAATTAATCGGGCGTGCATAAAGTCGTCGGCATTATCTTTTGCGTCCCAGCAGTCGGCAATTGCTTATTCTTATTAAATTATCTGAAAACTTCGAGTGACGAACAGCCGCCACCCCCACTGCAACGGCTTCATCACCGGCGAAGAGGTGGCGGCGCAGTTTTGTTATTAAAGCCCTTTGTGAAGAAAAAATACGAGAATTTATGGCGTAATGACCGCTCGAATGGCTTAATAAAATCGCTGGTTTAATTAAATTTCATTGTGTGAGGAGGCACTCTCTCCATTTTTTTTCCATCCACCCTTATCACCATCTTAAAGTTTTGAAAGTCAAGCGGAGCGTGAACATCGAAGCATATGAACTTTATTCATTAAGCCGCGAAGAATTTAATTATTACTAAATCATGTATTGATTTTCCTAATTGAGTTTTATTATAGATACAAATAAATAACTAAAGCAGTTTAATTCAACTTGTCAATGCTTTGAATTAAATATCTTTAGTTATTATAGCAGTAGTTCATAACTAACACTAAATTCCAACCAGTTACGAACTAAAGCCGATTTCCTCGAAGATTTAGACACCCTTCCGATAAACAATTGTTTATGAGCTACAACTTCATTTGCGGAGCGTATTAAATCATCAAGATTACATCTCTATATTTCGATCCCCTTCCACCCAGAGACGATCTTCGCCGGAGAAACGGAATGGAGCTTTGTTTTTTTTTTGCTCGCCTTGTATTTAATGTTGTGATTCTGTTTTAAACGAAACTACTATTAAATTAAGACCTCATAAGTGAAATTTTTACTAAAATAGATTAGAATATTTCAATTATGTCAAGGAAATATAAAAATAAAGTATATAAAATGGTGATATGGCCATTCATAATACTTTCCCTATATTTTTCTCGAAAACCATAAGGTTATTCTTAATTATTTGCTCAATTTTGAATTCTTTACAATTACTTCACTATTTGTTTTGAGTTATGTGATGTAATAATCACTAATAAAACACGATTTGACAATTACAATTACTTCTTGTATAAATTTCATTTAGCTCCTCTAGTTTATTAGCAATAAGCAAAAAAATGTTAAAATTTTTAAAATAAAAACTTTATGAAACAAATCTTTTTCAGTTTTCCATTCTCTTTAACTTTTATTTGAACAGTTGTCTTATTTTTCAAAATTTCTTAAAATTCAAAATTTGTTTGAAAAAATTAATAAATTTTGCAATAATTATACGTTTATTTACGTTATACAACTTCTAAACCCTCGCTAATGTTTTACTGATTGGAGGGTGGGTTAGAGGCCACCCTCCCACCCTACATATACATATTGACATTAATTACAGATCGCCTCGCGGTTTACAATAAATTTAAATAAAAAATTTGACTAAAAGAAAATAGACAAAGTAAAATTTTTGATAAAAAAGGATGGTTGCGACCGTTACTACGTGGTAATCCATACTTACACTATAAAATTATTAGAATTAAAAGATCTTGAAACCTATAGAAGAAATTAGTGGAAATTTCTTGAATTCTTGAAAAAGTAAGTTTAGATTTTAGAGAAAAAAAATCTAAAAGGGTTCAGGAAATTTTCAGTAATTTCCCTTTTTTTTGAGGCGCTAGATTCTCAAAAAAACAGGAAATTAGTGAACATTTCCTGAACCCTCAAGAAAAATCTAGATTTTTACAAACAAATTTTCAAAAAAATTCTAGAGCTTGCAAGAAAATCTTTGCAATTTAGAAGATAACCTTGAAATCTGGAGGAGAAATTTGTGGAAAATTCCTGAACTCTTGAAAAAAAGTCTAGGTTTCTAAATTACAATTTTCTAAAAATTCTAGAGCCTCCTAGAAATTTAAAAGACCAGTTGAAAAAATACATTGAAATCGGGAAGAGATATTACTGAAAATTCCTTAAACTTTCTCGAAAATAAGAAAAGATTCCTAGGGGAACATTTTCTAAAAAATTCTAGACCGTCCAAGAAAAATTCCGCAATTTAGAACTTTCTAAATAATTTTATAGCCTTTAGCTGAAACATTATGAAACTATTACTGAAATTTACCTGAATTTTCGAAAAGAAGACGAAGAAAAAACATTTAGAGCCTAAAAAAAAATTTATAAGAAAAGTTAAAAAAAAAAAATTAATTTGAGTAAGAAGTTGTTGGCCATTTTCTAAACTCTAAACTTTTAGAAAAGAAAATTCTAGAAAATCCTATTGCCTCAAAGAAAATCTATGCAATTTAAAAGGCGATTTCAAAAAAATTTAGAACTGTGGAGAATAAAGTGCTAGAAATTTCCTGAACCTTCGAGAAAATAATCTAGATTTCTAGAAGAATATTCTAAAAATTCTGGAGCCTCGAAGAAAATCTTTGCGATTTAGAAAACAAGTTGAAAAAAAATCCTGAAATGTGAAGATGAAATTACTAGAAATTTCCTGAACTCTCTCTCTGAACAAATTTTCCAAAATACCCTTCATTTAAATCTTTGCAATTTACTGATTCAACAAAAAAAATCTACATTTCTAGAAACATTTTTTTTAAATTCTAAAAACGTAATTTTAAAGACAGCTTGAAAAAAATCTTGATATCTGGAGGACAAATGACTGAAAAGAGGCTAGATTTCTAGGAACACATTTTCTACAAAAATCTATAGGCTCCAAATCTGAATAAACGTTACTGGAAATTTCTGAACTCTCGAAAAAAAGTGTAAAGTTCTGCAAAAGATTTTTTTTTAAATTTGAGCCCTGAAGGAAAACTTTATAATTAAGACAATATTAAAATCTGGAAGAGAAATTACTGGAAACAGCCTCAAAGAAAATTCTATAAATATTGAAACAAACTTTCCAAAAAATCTAGAACTCCCGAATAAGACCTTTCCTAAAAATTCTGGTAATATGAAGAAGAAGTTACTGTTAACTTCTAGAATCCTCCAAAAAAGTTCTAGAAATCTACAAGGAAAACTTGTGAGAAATTCTAGAATCCTCGATCAAAATTCTTTGGAAAGGAAGATGCAAATAACTGAAAATATGGAGGAGAAATTCGTGAAAATTCTAGAAGCCTCTAAATAAGTTATAGAAATTTAGAAGAAAATTTCCTAATAAATTGTAAAGTTAAACAAAATCTTGAAGAGAACTCTCTGATTGTCAAGTGTCAAATCAAGTACTCTCGAGAAATTAATGGCGGATGTTATCAAATTTCAAGATATTTTTGAGTTGGAATGTATTTTGATTAAATTCTGATAATTTTAAGCGTGCGGCAATTGTTTTAATATTTATTTCAAGCGCTCGAACCAAAACGCAATTTGAACGAAACAATGAGTTGATTCTGTTGTGATTATTTTATAAATAAACTGGGTATGTTTTAAAATTTCAAGGTTTTTTTGAGGTGAAATGTATTTTGATTAATTTATGATACTTTTGAGCGTGTTGCAACTGTTTCTGAAATTTTTTCAAACTCTCGAATGCGAACGAAATTTTTATTAAGAAACAAGTTGATTCTATTGTGATTATTTCGGAAATCAACAGGGTATGTTTTCGAATTTCCAAGTATTTTTGAGGAAGAATATATTCTAAATACAAATTGATAATTTTAAGGGTGTGGCAATTGTTTTTATATATTTTTCAAGCGTTCAAATACAATTTAAATTAAAAAAAACGAGTAAATACTTTTGTCATTATTTCGGAAACGAACGCGGTTGGCTTTCAAATTTTAAGTGGTATTTCGGGCTAAATGTATTTTGATTAAATGATGATAATTTTAAGCCTGTGGCAATTGTTTTCATTATTTTTTAAGCTCTCGAACGCAAAGGCAATTATAATTGAAAAACGAGTTGATTCTATTGAGCTTATTTTGGAAATTAATGGCGTATGTTTTTAATTTTAAAAGGTTTTTTTGAGGTGGAATGTATGTTGATTAAATTCTAATAATTTTGAGCGTGTGGCAACTGTTTTTTAATTTTTTCAATTGCTCAAACGCAAACACAATTTTAATTAAAAACCGGTTGATTCAGTTGTAATTATTTCTAAAATGATAGGGGTGTATTTTCAAATTTCTAGGTGATTTTGAGGTAGACTATATTATAAATACATTTTGATAACTTTAAGCGCGTGGCAACTTTTTTTGAAAAACGAGTTGATTCTATTTGGAATATTTTGAAAATGAACGCGATATGTTTTAATATTTTACAGCAATTTTAAGATGAAATGCACTTTGTATATTCTTTGATAATTTTAAGCGAGTGGCAATTGTTTTTATATTTTTTTCAAGCGCTCGAACGCAAACATAAATTCAATTAAAAAACGAGTAAATTCTGTTGTGATTATTTCGGAAATGAATGAATTTGCTTTCAAATATTAAGGTTTTTCAGACTAAAGTTGTTTTAAATAGATTTTAATCATTTTAATCGTGTGGCAATTGTTTTTAATATTCTTTCAAGCTCTCGTGCGCAAAGGCAATTTTAATTAAAAAACTAGTCGATTCTATTGCGATTAGTTTGGAAATTAATGGCGTATGTTTTCAAATTTTAAGATGTTTTTGAGGTGAAGTGTATTTTGAAGAAATTCTAATAATTTGAAGCGTGTGACAATGGTTTTTATATTTTTTTCAAGCGCTCAAACACAAACCAATTTCAATTAAAAAACGAGTTGATTCTGTTGTGATTATTTCGGAAATAAACGGAACATGTTTTAAAATTTTAAAATGGTTTGTAGGTAGAATGTATTTTGAATAGACTTTGGTAATTTTAAGCGTGTGGCATTTGTTTCTATATTTTTTTCAAGCCCTTGAACGCGGACACAAATTTAATTGAAAAAAGAGTTTATTATGATTCAATTATTTCGTAAATTAATGGACTAGGCCTTCAAATCTTCAGGGTTTTTAAGGAGAAATGCATATTGATTAACATCTGATCATGTTAAACATGTGGCAATTGTTTTTAAATTTATTTTAAGCGTCGCCTCTTTGCCTTTTTAATTCCTTTTTTATTCAAAGCGTTTTGTAATTAATTTCATTGGAAACCGCGCGACGGTAAGGAATTAAAGTTTATACGTATATGTAGGGTGGGTGGTTGGCCTCTATCCCACCCTCCAATCTGTAAAACATCATCAAATTTATTTCAAAAATTTCTTTCGCAAATATTATTTTTACAACTTTTAATTTAAACACTGGCTTATATTTTACTGATTGGAGGGTGGGTTATAGGCCAAATTGTTAAGAATAGCTATTTTACATAAAACTCATTTTTTGGAGAAAAATATAGGGAAAGTACTATCACAATTTTTAAAGCTGTTACACCCAAATAAATTGTGCAAAGAAAAACAAACCACCAGTCCATTTATTGTTTCATCAACCATATTTTTAATCTAGAAATGCATTCGCCTCCCTATAATATATTTAAAAAAAACACACACATAGCCTTCAATTCTCTCAATAGAAAGTACACTCTTCATCACGCACAAATCGATCCGCGCTGGGGATTAATGCCGGCGACAAGTTTCCTTTTGATCTGCCTGCACACCCAGTGCCCGTGCCGTTTCCTCTATATATAGAGGGTGGGCTCGTGTTACCCCGGATCGGAACATGTGCGCGCCCATACATCATACCGCTGAATATTATATACTTCCCGTCTTTTCCGCCTATTATTTGAAAGAAATGTCAAACATATTACGTGTTAGTGAGGCAAATACGCCCGACGTATATTTAAACATTCACATGTGCCTCATTAACGACGTTCGCCGAGTTATTTACAATCGGTGATAAAAAATGTTCATATTTTATGACGTGGAAAATCCTTATAAAAGCTAATTAATTTACTTAAATAATTACGCCAGTGAGATTTTATCAAAAATATTTTGCTATGTGTTATTTCTGTTAAAACCTCCACAGTTTCTTATTTCTTGTTTGAGTAATTCTTTATTATTTTTAAAATCTTCAATTGTAAATTTAATTTTCGACTCTCATGTTTACAGTGCTGTCATTAAGGTACTAAGCGTGGTATATCAATTGTTTTATGATGTGTCAACAATATATTATTTCTGATAAGACCAACTTAGTTTCAAGGTCATTTCTTCAATAAGTACTTCTTCGTAATTTTCAAAATCCTCAATTGTAAATTTAACTTTCGACTCTCATGTTTACAGTGCTGTCATTAAGTTACTAAGCGTTGTACATCAATTGTTTTATGATGTGTCAAAAATTTATTATTTCTGATGAGACCAACATAGTTTCAAGGTCATTTCTTCATTGAGTACTTCTTTCTAATTTTCAAAATCATCAATTGTAAATTTAATTTTCGACTCTTATATTTACAGTGCTGTCATTAAGTTACTAGGCGTGGTACATCAATTGTTTTATTATGTGTCAAAAATATATTAATTCTGATAAGACCAACATAGTTTCAAGGTTATTTCTTCATTGAGTACTTCTCTGTAATTTTCAAAATCTGCAATTATAAATTTAATTTTCGACTCTTGTGTTTACAGTGCTGTCATTAGGTTACTAGGCGTGGTACATCAATTGTTTTATTATGTGTAAAAAATATATTATTTCTGATGGAACCAACATTATTTTAAGGTCATTTCTTCATTGAGTTCTTTTTTGTAATTTTCAAAATCTTCAATTGTAAATTTAATTTTCGATTTTCATGTTTACAGTGCTGTCATTAAGTGACTAGGCGTGGTACATCAATTGTTTTAGGATGTGTTAAAAATATATTACTTCTGATAAGACCAACATAGTTTCAAGGTCATTTCTTCATTGAGTACTTCGTTGTAATTTTCAAAATCTTCAATTGTAAATTTAATTTTCGACTCTCATGTTTACAGTGTTGTCATTAGGTTACTAGGCGGGGTACATCAATTGTTTTATAATGTGTCAAAAATATATAATCTCTGATGAGACCAACATAGTTTCAAGCTCATTTCCTCATTGAGTACTTCTTTGTAATTTTTAAAAATCTTCAATTGTAAATTTAATTTACGACTCTCATGTTTGCAGTGCTGTCATTAGGTTACTAAGCGTGGTACATCAATAGTTTTAATATGTGTCAAAAATATATTATGTCTGATGAAAGCAACATAGTTTCAAGGCCATTTCTTTATTAAGTACTTCTCTGTAATTTTCAAAATCTTCAATTGTAAATTTAACTTTCGACTAAAATGTTTACAGTGCTGTTATTGGGTTACTAGGCGTCGTACATCAATTGTTTTATGATGTGTCAAAAATATATTATTTCCTACGAGACCAACATAGTTTCAAGGTTATTTCTTCATTGAGTACTTCTTTATAATTTTCAAAATCATCAATTGTAAATTTAGTTTTCGACCCTCATGTTTACAGTCCTCTCATTAAGTTACTAGGCGTGGTACATCAATTGTTTTATGATGTGTAAAAATATATTATTTCTGATGAAACAAACATAGTTTCAAGGTTATTTCTTCATTGAGTACTTCTTTGTAATTTTCAAAATCCTCAATTGTAAATTTAATTTTCGACTCTCATGTTTACAGTGCTGTCATTAGGTTACTAGGCGTGGTATATCAATTGTTTTATTATCAAAAATATATTATTTCTGATTAGACAAACATTATTTTAAGGTCATTTTTTCATTGAGTACTTCTTTGTAATTTTCAAAATCTTCAATTGTAAATTTAATTTTCGACTCTCATGTTTATGGTGCTGTCATTAAGTGACTAGGCGTGGTACATCAATTGTTTTATGATGTGTCAAAAATATATTATTTATGATGATACCAACATACTTTGAAGGTCATTTCTTCATTGAGTACTTCTTTGTAATTTTCAAAATCTTCAATTGTAAATTTAATTTTCGAATCTCATGTTTACAGTACTGTCATTAAGTTACTAAGCGTGGTATATCAATTGTTTTATGATGTGTCAAAAATATATTATTTCCTACGAGACCAACATAGTTTCAAGATTATTTCTTCATTGAGTACTTCTTTATAATTTTCAAAATCATCAATTGTAAATTTAATTTTCGACTCTCATGTTTACAGTGCTGTCATTAGGTTACTAGGCGTGGTATATCAATTGTTTTATTATCAAAAATATATTATTTCTGATTAGACCAACATTATTTTAAGGTCATTTTTTCATTGAGTACTTCTTTGTAATTTTCAAAATCTTCAATTGTAAATTTAATTTTCGAATCTCATGTTTACAGTGCTGTCATTAAGTTACTAAGCGTTGTACATCAATTGTTTTATGATGTGTCAACAATATATTTTTTCTGATGAGACCAACATAGTTTTAAAGTAATTTCTTCATTGGGTACTTCTTTGTAATTTTCAAAATCTTCAATTGTAAATTTAATTTTCGATTCTCATGTTTGCAGTGCTGTCATTAGGTTACTAGGCGTGGTACATCAATTGTTTTATTATGTGTCAACAATATATTATTTATAATAAGACCAACATAGTTTCAAGGTCATTTCTTCATTGAGTACTTTTTTGTAATTTTCAAAATCCTCAATTGTAAATTTAATTTTCGACACTCATGTTTGCAGTGCTGTCATTAGGTTACTAGGCGTGGAACATCAATTGTTTATGAGGTGTCAAAAATATATTATTTCTGATGAAACAAACATAGTTTCAAGGTTATTTCTTCATTGAGTACTTCTTTGTAATTTTTAAAATCCTCAATTGTAAATTTAATTTTCGACTCTCATGTTTACAGTGCTGTCATTAAGTTACTAAGCGTTGTACATCAATTGTTTTATGATGTGTCAAAAATATATTATTTCTGATGAGACCAACATAGTTTTAAAGTAATTTCTTCATTGGGTACTTCTTTGTAATTTTCAAAATCTTCAATTGTAAATTTAATTTTCTACTCTCATGTTTACAGAGCTGTCATTAGGTTACTAGGCGTGGTACATCAATTGTTTTATTATGTGTTAAAAATATATTATTTCTGATGAGACCAACATAGTTTCAAGGTCATTTCTTCATTGAGTACTTCATTCTAACTTTAAAAATCTTCAATTGTAAATTTTATTTTCGACCTTCGTGTCTACAGTGCTGTCATTAGGTTACTAGGCGTGGTACATCAATTGTTTTATGATGTGTCAACAATATATTATTTCTGACAAGACCAACATAGTTTCAAGGTCATTTCTTCTTTGAATACTTTTTTGTAATTTTAAAAATCTTCAATTGTAAATTTAATTTTCGACTCTCATGTTTACAGTGCGGTCATTAGGTTACTAGGCGTGTTACATCAATTGTTTTATTATGTGTCAAAAATATATTATTTGTGATGAGACCAACATTATTTCAAGGTTATTGTTTCATTGAGTACTTCTTTGTAATTTTTACAATCTTCAATTGTAAATTTAATTTTTGATTCTCATGTTTGCAGTGTTGTCATTAGGTTACTAGGCGTGGTACATCAATTGTTTTATTATGTGTTAAAAATATATTATTTCTGATGAGACCAACATAGTTTCAAGGTCATTTCTTCATTGAATACTTTGTAATTTTCAAAATCCTCAATTGTAAATTTAACTTTCGACTCTTATGTTTACAGTGCTGTCATTAGGTTACTAGGCGTGGTACATCAATTTTTTTATGATGTGTCAAAAATATATTATTTCTGATGAGACCAACATTATTTCAAGGTCATTTTTTCATTGAGTACTTCTTTGTAATTTTGAAAATCTTCAATTGTAAATTTAATTTTCGACTCTCATGTTTACAGTGTTGTCATTAGGTTACTAAGCGTGGTACATCAATAGTTTTATGATGTGTCAAAAATATATTATTTCTGATGAGACCAACATAGTTTCAAGATCATTTCTTCATTGAGTATTTCTGTGTAATTTTCAAAATCCTCAATTGTAAGTTTAATTTTCGACTCTCATGTTTACAGTGCTGTCATTAGGTTACTAGGCGTGGTACATCAATTGTTTTATTATGTGCAAAAACTATATTATTACTGATGAGACCTACATAGTTTCTAGGTCATTTCTTCTTTGAGTACTTCTTTGTAATTTTCAAAATCTTCAATTGAAAATTTAATTTTCAACTTTCATGTTTACAGTGCTGCCATTAAGTTACATCAATTGTTTTATGATGTGTTAAAAATATATTATTTCTGATGAGACCAACATTATTTTAAGGTCATTTTTCATTGAGTACTTCCTTGTAATTGTCAAAATCTTCAATTGTAAATTTAATTTTCGACTCTCGTGTTTACAGTGCTGTCATTAGGTTACTAGGCGTGGTACATCAATTATTTTATGATATGTCAACAATATATTATTTTTGATGAGACCAAAATAGTTTCAAGGTCATTTTTTCATTGAGTACTTCTTTGTAACTTTCAAAATCTTCAATTGTAAATTTAATTTTCGATTCTGAAGTTTGCAGTGCTGTCATTAGGTTACTAGGCGTGGTACATCAATTGTTTTATTATGTGTCAAAAATATATTATATCTGATGAGATCAAAATGGTTTCAAAGTTATTTTTTTATTGAGTACTTCTTTCAAATTTCTAAAATCTTCAATTGTAAATTTAATTTTCGACTCTTATATTTACAGTGCTGTCATTAAGTTACTAGGCGTGGTACATTAATTATTTTATGATGTATCAAAAATATATTATTTCTGATGGAACCAACACAGTTTCAAGGTCAATTCTTCATTAATTTTGTAATTTTCAAAATCTTCAATTGTAAATTTAATTTTCGATTCTCATGTTTACAGTGCTGTCATTAGGTTACTAGGCGTGATACATAAATGGTTTTATGATGTGTCAAAAATATATTATTTCTGATGAGACCAACATTATTTCAAGGTCATTTTTTCATTGAGTACTTCTTTGTAATTTTCAAAATCTTCAATTGTAAATTTAATTTTCGACTCTCTTGTTTACAGTGCTGTCATTAGGTTACTAGGCGTGGTACATCAATTGTTTTATGATGTGTCAAAAATATATTATTACTGATGAGACCTACATAGTTTCTAGGTAATTTCTTCTTTGAGTACTTCTTTGTAATTTTCAAAATCTTCAATTGTAAATTTAATTTTCGACTCTCATGTTTACAGTGCTGTCATTAAGTGACTAGGCGTGGTACATCAATTGTTTTATGATGTGTCAAAAATATATTATTTCTGATGAGACCAACATTATTTCAAGGTCATTTCTTCATTGAGTACTTCTTTGACATTTTTAAAATCCTCAATTGTAAATTTAATTTTTGACTCTTATGTTTACAGTGCTGTCATTAGGTTATTAGGCGTGGTACATCAATTGTTTTATTATGTGTAAAAAATGTATTATTTCTGATGAGACCAACATTATTTCAAGGTCATTTCTTTATTGAGTTCTTTGTAATTTTCAAAATCTTCAATTGTAAATTTAATTTTCGACTCTCTTGTTTACAGTGCTGTTATTAGGTTACTAGGCGTGGTACATCAATTGTTTCATGATGTGTCAAAAATATATTATTTTTGATAAGACCAACATAGTTTCAAGGTCATTTCTTCATTGAGTACTTCTTTGTAATTTTCAAAATCCTCAATTGTAAATTTAATTTTCGACTCTTATGTTTACAGTGCTGTCATTAAGTTACTAGGCGTGGTACATCAATTGTTTTATGATGTGTCAAAAATATATTATTTTTGATGAGACCAATATAGTTTCAAGGTCAATTCTTAATTGAATACTTCTTTGTAACTTTCAAAATCCTCAATTTTAAATTTAATTTTCGACTCTCATGTTTATAGTGCTGTCATTAGGTTACTAGGCGTGATACATCAATTGTTTTATGATGTGTCAAAAATATATTATTTCTGATGAGACCAACATTATTTTAAGGTCATTTTTTCATTGAGTACTTCTTTGTAATTTTCAAAATCTTCAATTGTAAATTTAATTTTCGATTCTCATGTTTACAGTGTTGTCATTAGGTTACTAGGCGTGATACATCAATTATTTTATGATGTGTCAAAAATAAATTATTTCTGATGAGACCAACATAGTTTCAAGGTCATTTCTTCATTGAGTACTTCTTTGTAATTTTCAAAAATCCTCAATTGTAAATTTAATTTTCGACTCTTGTGTTTACAGTGCTGTCATTAGGTTATTAGGCATGGTACATCAATTGTTTTATTATGTGTTAAAAATATATTATTTCTGATGAGACCAACATAGTTTAAAGGTCATTTCTTCATTGAGTACTTCTTTATAATTTTTAAAATCTTCAATTGTAAATTTAATTTTCGACACTCATGTTTACAGTGCTGTCATTAAGTTACTAAGCGTTGTACATCAATTGTTTTATGATGTGTCAAAAATTTATTATTTCTGATGAGACCAACATAGTTTCAAGGTCATTTCTGCAATGAGTACTTCTTCGTAATTTTCAAAATCTTCAATTGCAAATTTAATTTTCGACTCTCGTGTTTACAGTGCATAGTACCTCAATTGTTTTATGATACGTCAAAAATTTATTACTACTGATAAATGCACAATACTTTCAACAGTTGTTAATTATTTGTTTCTTTCGTGGAAATTGTTTTTTGAATGGTGGAAGCGGTGTGAAAATTAAAGCAATTAAAAACTAAGTTATTTAATTACATTCTTACTGAACTCTAATGTTAATGTTGTAAAGAAATAAATGCGTTTTATGAAGGTGCACTGAAAACAACAATTTAGTGCTCCTGGTGTTTTCCAAATCGAGTTTATGAACACGTGAGTAAACAATCGGGAATTGCTCGAATGTGCGGAAGGGAGAAGGAAATGGATTTAAATATTAAATGCGCTCGACGTTTATACATTTCATGGAGGATTTCCTGTTGTTTCAGCGTAGGTAATTCGTTTAGTTATTTTTATGTGGTGGAAACATTGTGTTAACTAATCGCGTTTCGTTCTCAACTTTAACACGAAATTGCCGTTATGACGTTCAGTGCTTCTTTATTAAATAAACCTGTACTTTATTTACTTTTAAAAATAAATTAATTTTATCGTTGTTAGGAACGATCAAATAATACGAAAGCAGCAAGTTCAGCACGCGATGGTGGTGGTAAAATGCGAATACATATCATACGAGAGCACGCCTGAGGATGACAGACCAGCTGCCGGAAGGGTGGCTTATATTAGGTTATGACACGACAGTAGGCACCATATTCAGAAAAGTCAACACACTCTCTCTCCCCCCTGCTAAATATAATAATCAGATCAGTCAATTATGGACATGCACACAAACTTTATGGCTACAGTAGCTGGTTTTCTATATCCGCTCCCCTGTGCACTGGCAGTAAAAACGATAGTAAATATTAGCACAAACTTGTCTAGCCTTGAGGGGAATGGACGGAATTTGTCACTAGCAAGTGATGGTGTTAAAAGGGACAAAGAGAAGAGAACAGCAAATATATATAATATGGTCTATATTATTATGAAATACTAATTTTATGCACAGACAAGAAAATACTTGAAAAGAACATTCCAAGCTATTATATTGTTAATTTTTATCTATTCAAAATATACTACAGCTTAAAAAACACGTTGGAATTTGAAAACAAACTTTTAGAGCATTGAGTGGTTGTCTTTGAATGGTAGTTGAATAACCTTACATGGCTATAAATAACCCTGATAAATAACATTGAATGACCTTAAAAAACCTTGACTAACCACCTGACGACCTTTAATGATAGTTGGATGACCTTGAATAATATTTCATTGAATGACTAAAGCAAGTGATGTTTACAATTTAAATGTTTGCCATTCAAAGAGTATAGTCTGTTGACTATGGTCCATCAAATCGCATCCAAGCTCCAGCAAACAGTTTCACAAACTTTAAATCGAACCAAATAATTTATTTATTTATTTAATCACACAAATAAAATAACAACAATATCGGTCCGAATTTATTTCCTGAACTGGGAAAACTAGACTACAAACGTGCGCCGCAGGTCCGCCGACCGAAATTTACAATTACACATTGTTGTGTAAACATTTAGGCAATTAAATTCGCCGATATGTAAATCAACAAATCGCTAATTTGCGATCCGGCGTGCCTTCTGTATGTAAATAATCCCCGGTCCTAAAATTGGACGCGAATACTGTAAATTATTTAACGCTAATGGAAATCGAGCTTGAAAATGGGCGAGTGCTCGTCGTTTACATATTTTCAAATAATTTATTGCCAATATAATGGACCGCGGGTATGGGTTGTTTATTGATTTGCGATACACGCACATTGGACGCTAAATAATATTTTTCGGTGAATTGCATAATAATTATAATCAATTTTTTCATAATAATTAAGTGATAAAAGAACTTTGCTAAAAGTACTTAATAAAACACCATACAGATTATATTTACCAGATTAAATGCGTATTCTATAGTATATTAGTTAAGAAAAGTACTCTAAAAGTTATACTACAAGTTTCTATGTGAAAAACCTTAGCAGTAAAAGGGTTGATTCCAGATTCAATTACAGAAATTTTAATGTCAAAGGTGCACCACGTCGAAAATGTCGTTAAAATTATGGACATTTTCGAGTACGACCGTCATGTAAGTACTGTTTCGATTGCCCATAAGCTAAAGATTGTCCAAAAAAACCGTTTGGAATCATTTGAATAAGGCTGGATATAAAAAGAAGTTCGATGTATGGGTGCCAAAAAAATTTCAGCAATTCGCAACTGCTGAATCCCAACAAAATCGATCAATTTCTGAAGTGGTTGGTGACTGGTGATGAAAAGTTGATCACTTACAACAACGTCAAGCAAAAACGGTCGTGGTTAAATCGCGGTGAGCTGGAGGAAATGGTGACCAAGCCAGGATTGACGATGAGGAAGGGTTTGCTTTATGTTTGATGGGATTAGAAGGGAATTATCTATTATGAGCTGCTCTCCTGCGACAAAACTCTTAATTCAGAACAGTACTATCAATAATTGAACTGTTTAAAGGAAGCCATCGTCCAGATAACGACCAGCTTTGACTAATAGAAGAGGAATTGTGTTCCATCAGGACGACGCTAGGTCACACACATAAATACTGACTCGGCAGAAGCTCCAGGAGCTTGATTGGGAGGTTCTTATGCATCCACCTTATAGTCAATACCTGGCACCAAGTGATTACCATCTGTTCCTATCCATGGTGAACAATTTTACTGGTGAAATATTTGCTTCAAGAGAAGCTTGTGAAAATCGACTACCTCAATTTTTTGTCAATATAGACGAGGGCTTCTACAAAAGAGGCACAATGAAATTACCTTCAAAATAGCAATAAGTTATCGAACAAAACGACGCATATTTAATCTAAATCGGATCACTCGTTGATCGTGTTTATACTTGCAAGGACAGCGATTTTATTTTAGGTTTCATAAACAGCAATCCATTAATTACCGTATAATTAATAATTAAAATAAAATCGATATCATTGTAAGCATAAATACAATCAGTAGGAAAAGTTACATGTATATATATATATATATATAGTGTATGCGTGTATAAATTTTATGAATATTACAATAAATATCAATATTAGTTATTTTATAAATTCAATTTCGGTTAACTGTGGTCGGAAAATTGTATTTCATACAATTTTAACGCCCACATGTAATTTAACCTGGCCGGACTAGCGATAATAATTTATTGATTTCACTGTACCAACACGATCAGAATATTTATATGTTTGAAAATAAATTTGATTTCCCTATTTATATATGAATATGATTAAAAGTATTAAACTTATAATTTTAAATGTGTCATCGTATGTTCAAATTTATAAAAGACATTCGAATGAAAGTACAAACAATGAGATGTCACTTTACAACAACGTTCGTTTCCTCAAATATGCACCTTGTTACTCATACAGTTCGTTCAGAAAATATTATAAAGTTGCTCCGCTTGATGTCAAAATTAGGCTTCCATCATGGATCGATCGTGAATGGAAAGCCTTCCAACAAGAAATGCCAGTACATGCAATTGATGAAGGATTCTCAAGATAATAGTTGTTCAGTAATGGGCAGATTTGTTATTGCATGAAGTGGTTTTTATGTTGGGGAAAAGGTTTTTCGTATTACCAAGGAATCAAACATTCTGGTATTGGATTGATGAGGCTGATACTTGGCAAAACTCTATTATGCAATTATTAAATAAAAATACGACTGTTTAGAGTTTTGCTTTATTTGTAGATACACTGTTACAATTGTTTCACCATACTGTGACTTCATCAGGTAGATGAGAATGAGTATGAGTACTACTCATCTACCTGGTGAAGCCACAGTGTGGTGAAACAATTGCAGCAATGTATCTACAAATAAAGAATAACTCTAAACAGTCGTGTTTTTATTTAATAATTGCAAACATTCTGGCTTCAACTCATTTAATAACTGATGAGAACTCAGGAATGAAGTATGATGCAGCAGTTAAATGTAGTTAGCTAATAGTCAGCAAGGATTGGGTGCTAGAGTGTGCTCGAACACGAAAGATAGTTCCACAGGATGAATATTCAATGAGTTCCAGTAAAGAAAATTTAATGAGATAAATCATTCTAAAGTTGTCGTGAAAGATAAATTATAAAATAGTTTTCGTTTGAACATTTCTGTTAACGAAGGTTTTGAATCCCTAAGTATTAAAGGAAAATGTTTAGATACTACTAAAGGTGAAAATACACCAAATGGAAACAAGAAAGTTTTTACACCTTTACATCAAAAAATTTTGGAGATGGAATTTGGATCCTCCTGTTAATAATGCGAGCATTTTTACTAGTCAAATAACTCCTGTAAATCAGATAAGGAAGAATGCCAGAATAGATCTAGACATGAAGACTGCTGTAACGCCCAAACCATGAGATCACGTTGACACAAATAATTCTCCCTTGGGTGCAGCATTTTGCATGGGAACGCCACCGGCAGAGTTAAGGAAAAATATGTTAAGATGGATAAATGGGTTCCCAGATTACAAAGAAAAGCCAAGACGGTTGAGTACACCACTCTCAGTGAACAATAGATCTGTTAGGTCGCAGTTCACGAGAGGTTAACACACCTCACTAAGGCCCTACTTAACCTATAACACCACTCTCAGAATTTAATCAGATCTGCCCAGATACTCTAGAGGTTGGTAACTGTAGCACTGAGTTGTCAGCAATCACATAAAAGTGACTTACAAAACTGAAGATTCTTCTGATAGTGCATTGTTAGGTCAAAAATTAAATCATTTGGAGATTATGTTAAATGCTAGTGCTTCTTCTAGACGGTGTTCTGTTAAAAGGGTCCCCAGTATAGTTACAGAAGACTACACCTGTGTCAAAATGTCTCAGCCGTTTTCCGTTGGATGAGATGAAAATATTGATTCCAATAAGGCAGTAAAGAAACCCGGTTTATTTATGATATCAGGTGTGGATTCAGAGGAACGTGAACGATTAGTTAAAAGTGTAGAAATGCTGCGCGCCAAAGTATCTGATTTACAAAACTATGATCCTGTAAGTACACACCTGATATGCCAGAAGTTGAACAGAAATGAGAAACTGTTAGTTTCAATGGCAGCCGGAAAATGGATTGTGCATATATCTTACGTGAAAAATTTCTTAATGAATTTGCGAATCTAAAAAGTGCTGAGAGGATAAAATTAGAAAAGGAGTTGGCGTAAGGAAATCTCCAAGCGCTTTTCTTGATATAATTATTGTTATAACAAATAAAAGGGAGCCTATGATTCGAGTAACAGAAGCTGGAGGTGGTATAGTTATGGATGCAAATCCACCATTTGAAGACACCGTATTTGCAACTCATTGTTTCCTCGAGGTGAAAATGGTACCAAACTTCAAAGATTACACTCCACTGGCAAGGATTTTTTTTGCTATTGGACAATGCACTAAGACACCTAAAGGACGTTAAAGATAATTTGCTGACAGACGTTCCCTGGGTGACAGTTCTGTTTCTATCTCCGAATACGACTTCGCTGATTCAGCCGATGGATCATTAGGTTATTGCGGTCTTCAAGAAATTGTACACTCGCGCGCTGTGTTTTAAAGCATGCAAATTCTCCTCAACAATTGCTTTAAAAACGTTTTAGAAAGGAACATTTGACATTCTTGAAGCTATTTAGATAACAATCAACAAATATCAACAATCAATCAATTCTTGAAGCTATTATTATCATTCAAAAGACGTCATCAGAAGTTACACAGCGCCAGTTGATTTCTGCTTGGCGAAAGCTGTGCCCTTCCTTCGTTCAAGAAGACGGAGCTAAAATTATGTAAGATATTTTGTCACCTGCTAGAGATCTTTAATTGGAGGTGAACGAAAATGACATAGAAGAGCTCATAATTGAACATGAAGATCAACCGACGATAGAATAACTCCAAGAAATTTTGAATGAAGAACACCAAGAAACACAGCGATATGCGTTTTCTTCTAAACAAGAGGAAGACGAAAAAAACCAATGCCGACATCTGCCGTTAAAGATCTTATGAAGAAGTGGGAGGATGTCAGAGCAATGATCTTAGAATGGCAACCAAACCAAGCTGATGTCAGTAGTATTGGGGATCTTTACAATGGCAATATTATTAATCACTTCCGGAAAAACCTGAAGAAGAGAGAGAATTATTTTTTTAATTTAATTTTTAGGCTCTTCAGAACGAATTAATCGATTTCATAAGAAAATCTATGGTAAATCGAACGAACAATTCGGATAGCGAATATGATCTTGTAATAGATTAGACCAATCACCCACTGTATTGGGAAAAACTATGTCTAAATTTCTACGAACGATCGCAGCAGAATGGGGTAGAGCTCCGTCCTGTTGACACCATATTCGTTCATTACGTAAATCCGGATCTAAAGGATTTGAAAATTAAGTGGGTAACGCTAGCATGAGGTCGTCTTGAAGATACTTAAGATATATTGCTCCTTCAAGATTACCATCGAAGAATATTGGTCCTATAATCTGATCACCCATTATTCCAGCCCATACATTGACAACAAAAAAATTATTTGAAATATTTGTATGAATATCAATTTAAAAATGCAATTATTTTGTGTTTGTTTACATTACAACTTTTAATTAAAACCCTCGCTTATGTTTTACTGATGGAAGGGTGGGATAGAGGACACCCACCCACCCTACATATACATATAAACTTTAATTCCTTATCGTATCGCGGTTTCCAATAAAATAAATTTCGAAACTTTTAGAATAAAAAAGAAATTGGAAACGTAAAATTTTGAGTAAGTAAATTAGTAAAAATTTAATGCATGCTGGGTGGGCTAACATTAAGTCTAAATTAGATAGGATTAGCTATAGAAAGTCATTTATATTTAAACCTAAATTTTCCTTTTGTTTTATCTTTTACTACAAAAAGGGTCTGACGGTTTGTAGCAACAAAATCATCAACTATCAGCAATTAAAGTTATCATATATATGTAGGGTGGGTGGGTGGCCTCTATCCACTCTCCAATCAGTAAAACATAAGCAAGGGTTTTAATTAAAAATTGTAAAATATAAATAAACACAAAATAATTTCAATTTTTAGAGATTTATTCATGAAAATTTTTCAAATAATGTTTGATTATGTTTTACTGATTGGATGGTGGGATAGAGGCCACCCACCCACCCTACATATACACGATAACTTTAAATACTAATCGTTGATGATTTTGTTGCTAAAAACTATCAAATATTTTATGTAATAAAAACTAAAACAATATCAAAATTTAAGTTTAAATATAAATGATTCTTTATAGCTAATCTGATCTAATTTAGATTTAAAGTCTGCCCACCCATTATGCATCAAATTTCTACTAATTTACTCACTCAAAAATTAACCATTTTAATTTCTTTTTTATTCAAAAAAATTTAATTAATGTTATTGGAAACCGCGAGACGATAAGGTATTAAAGTTTATTTGTATATGTAGGGTGGGTGGGTGATCTCTATCCCACCCCCAAACAGTAAAACATACGCGAGGGTTTTAATTAGAAGTTGTAAATTTTAAACCAACAAAAAATAATTGCATTTTTAATTAATGTAGCCATACAAATTTTTCAAATAATTGTTGATGATGTTTTACTAATTGGAGGGTGGGATAGAGGACACCCACCCACCCTACATATACATATTAATTTTAATTACTGATGGCCTTGCAGTTTCCAATAAAATTATTTACCAAACTTTTTTAATAAAACGGAAATTCAAAATTTAAATTTTTGAATTTGTAAATTAGAAAAAATTTAATGCATGCTGGGTGGGCATACTTTACATCTAAATTAGATAAGTTTAACTATAGAAACTTATTTTTAATTAAACTTAAGTTTTGATTTTGTTTTATTTTTTTATTACATAAAGAAATACATTAGAAAAAATTTAATGCATGCTGGGTGGGCATACTTTACATCTAAATTAGATAAGTTTAACTATAGAAACTTATTTTTAATTAAACTTAAGTTTTGATTTTGTTTTATTTTTTTATTACATAAAGGGTTGATTGTTTTTAACTGCAAAATCATCAAGATTAGAAATTAAAATTATCATGTATATGTAGGGTGGGTGGGTGGCCACTATCCCACCATCCAATCAGTAAAACATTAGCGAGGGTTTTAATTAGAAGTTGTAAAATGTAAACAAACACAAAATAATTACATTTTTTTATGTAATCATATAATTACTTAAAATAATTTTGGTTGATGTTTTACTGATTGTAGGGTGGGATAGAGGCCACCCACCCACCCTACATATACAAATAAATTTCAATCACTGATAGTCTCATGGTTTGAAATAAAATTAATTACAAAACTTTTGAATAAAAAAGAAATTAAAAGGTAAAATTTTTGAGTGAGTAAATTAATAAAAATTTGCTGTATGATGGGTGGGCTGACTTTTAATATAAATTAGGCAAGATTAGCTATAGAAATTCGTTTATATTTAAACTTAAATTTTGATTTTGTTTTATTTTTTATTTCATAAAGAATTTGATTGTTTTTAGCTGAAAAATCATCAACGATTAACAATTAATGTTATCATGTATATGTAGGGTGGGTGGGTGGCCACTATCCCGCCCTTCAATCAGATAAACATCAGCGAGGCTTTTAGTTAAAATTTGTAAAATACAAATAAAAACAAAATAATTGCAATTTTTAGAGATTTATTAATACAAATTTGCAAATAATTTTTGTTCATGTTTAACTGATTTAATGATGGGATAGAGGCCACCCACCCACCCTACATATACATATATATTTCAATTCCTTATCGTCTCGCGGTTTCCAATAAAATTACTTACAAAACTTTCTGAATATAAAAGAAATTTAAAAGGTAAAATTTTAGAGTGAGTAAATTCATAAAAATTTTATGCACGATGGGTGGGCTGCCTTTCAATGTAAATAAGATAAGCTTAGCTATAGAAAGCTATTTATATTTAATACCTTAATTTTGATTTTGGCTTATTTTTTGTTACATAAAAGATTAGTTTGTTTTTAACAACAAAATCATCGATTAGTAATTAAAGTTATCATCTATATGTAGGGTGGGTGGGTGGCCTCTATCCCACCCTTCAAACAGTAAAACATAAGCGAGGGTTTTAAGTAAAAGTTGCTTTATACAAAAGTTAAAGGGCTAGCAAAACCTGTATACAAAAAAAAAACTAAAAGCATAAAACAAAAAACAAAGGACATATGAGAGAAGACAAAAGGAGGATGACAGAAGATAAAAAAGTAAAAACAATATAAAACATAAAATAAAGAAACAAACCTTAATTGACAAATGATAAAAAAATTGGGCAGATTACAGGTAACAACATATAAAGAAAAAAACATAAAATTGATCTCTACTTTTTTAGGATACTTGTGAATATTTAAAGCTTTTTACTCTAGACAGAAGATAGATAACATACTATAAAGGTAAGAATACACAAAACAGAAGACAAAATACCTAATGCAGAGAACAGAAGATACGATATTGAAGACAGAACATAAAACAAAATAGAAGATAAAAGACGGAAAATAAAAGGCTTAAATATTTAAATAAAGTAAAACTCACTTTGTTAATATCACACTATTTATTTAAAAAGTGACTCGAGTTTCGATCAACAGCTGATCATTTTCAAACTTTAAGTTTAACTTTTTAAATAAATAGTGTGATATTAACAAAGTGAGTTTAACTTTATTTAAATATTCAAGATGTATCACGAAGTGAACGCCTCAACCATTAATCTAAAAGGCTTAAAACAGCAAAAACAAATTATTGAAGATAGAACACACAGAACACAGAAGATAGAAAAAAAGACAGATAATAGAAGAGAGAAGATAAAGAGCAAACAGAAAATAGAAGAAAAAAGACGGAAGACAAAAAGACAGAGGCAAAAAAAAGAGACACAAGTCAGAAGGCAATACATATAAAGAATGCACAGAGGTCATAAAACTCAAAGATGGCGGAAATTTAGAGGAAACAAAGAAACTAGAAGAGATAAATAGAATTGAGACAAAATAGAGGGCAGAAATAGGCAAAAAAATATTAGAGGAAAGACAGAAGATTGTGGATAAACTTCACATTTTTTTTTTAAATATGAGATAGAAGATTGTAGAAATATGGCCGAAGAAAGAAGAAGACAGAAGAAAGACAACAAAAGATATAGAACAGAAGACAGAAGATGGTGAAGAAAACAAAAGACAGAAGACAGAAGTCAGAATATAGAAGACAGAAAACAAAATACCAAAGACAAAAGATAATAGACAAAAGACACAAGACGATACAAATAGAAAATGCAGAGAGCTCATAGAAAGAAAAGATAACTAAAATACGAAGCGTTTGAGAAAGGCAGAAATGGGCAGAAAACTATGTGAAAAATGAGAAAAAACATTGTATGCATAGACACAATATCTAAAATAAAAGGCAAGAGATTGAAGACAAATAGAAGTTGAAATATGGAAAGTAAATAAATAAATAAATAAATAATCATCTTTATTTCTATAAATACAATTAAATATACATAGTATAGAAAGTGGCGTCAAATTAAAAAATATACATACAGGAACAAAAATATATCCAAATAAGTACAATTCATTCAATTTTGAACATAAAAAATTCTTCCAAATTATACGGTTCTACAGCGAGTAGAATTTCTACAATTGATTTTTTAAAGATTTTTACATCATTTTCCTCTTTCAGTGATTTAGGTAATGTGTTGAAAAATTTCATGCATCTATACTTGGAGCTTTTTTCTGTCATAGAGTATTTGTGGATGGGGTATGAGAAAGTAAAAGTCATAAAATATTAAAGTTCTGAAGATATAACACAGAAATCAAAAAAATTGAAGACAGATGATAAAAGAGAAAAGCCAGAAGATACAAGATAGAGGATAGAGGACAGAAGAAAGAAAACAAAACACGGCGAACAAAACAAAAACAAAATTGGAAGATAGAAGATCTATATAGAGGACAGAAAACAAAATACAACGACAGAAAATAGAAATGGAAGATAGAAGACAAAAAACAAAGTACAGAAGGCAGAAAACAGAAGACAGGACATTTAAGTAATGCATAAAGTTCATGAAATAAAAACAAATGAATTCAAGAAGGTAAAAATGGGCAGAAAAGTATGTGAAAAACGAAGTGAAAACATTAGGCAAAAATTAAAAAGCTTTTTATTCTTTTTATTCTATTACAAGTATTTATTGTGTATAAAATATAAATGGACACAAAATAATAATATTTGGAGATTTATTCATACAAATTTTTCAAATAAGTTTTTTTTAATGTTTTACTGATTAGAAAGTGGGTCAACCACCCACCCTACATATACATAAAAACTTAAATTTATTGAATGAACATATTTGACTTAATTCTTCATCTAACTATAATTGTTAAAATCCATCTTTTAAATCTAAAACTGAAGAGTATTTTTCATTCTTTAATTTTCTTGATATTTCATCTATGATCTATGTTCAATCAAAATTAAAAATCTTACTTTCTTCATAACTTTATTCA
The DNA here is from genome assembly GCA_963969525.1 of Ontholestes murinus. Taxonomy (NCBI): domain Eukaryota; kingdom Metazoa; phylum Arthropoda; class Insecta; order Coleoptera; family Staphylinidae; genus Ontholestes; species Ontholestes murinus. The sequence continues at coordinate 66,329,381 of OZ018395.1, forward strand.
ACTCTAACGGGTCTAAACACAATCTTAACGTTTTATCAGGTTTCTCTATGATTACCAAATTACTAAACCATTCTGTTAGTTAATTTACTTTTTGAATTATGCCCTTTTTTTCAAGTTCATTTAACTTTTTTTAAAATTATTTCTTAAAGCTAAAGCTACACTACGAGGTGGTTTAGCCATCGGTATGCATCTTTTTTAGTTTTATTTTCACAATTTCAGGAAACTTTCCTAGCCCTTTGAATATCTTAGCATTTCCTTCCAATAACTTGGTTTTATCACGTTCTATATTACTATTGATTTGGTCAATTTTTTAATTAATTTACATTTTATACAAACCTTATGTCCTAACGACGGTTTTGCTTTTCTATCTATAATAAGAAAAAATAATTTTACAATTGATTCTTTTACCTTACAATCTAGTTTGGTTTTATTTTAGAACCTCCATATGCCTCAAGTTTTAGTCGAGTTTTCTTTATTCTTTTTTCTACCTCCGTATGTTTCTTCATTATTTTCGTCATCCAATCTTCTGTCAGGATATTCACCTCGGATCCTGCATCCATCTTGAATTCTATTTCCTGTCCTTCTACTGCAACTATTTGGATTTTATGTTATCTTCTTCTTGTTCTTCGTATATTTTCATTTGAGTATCCACTGATGCTTCTGATAATTAATTTCCATATTCCTCCTTATCCTTCGCTTTTACCTTCTTGTTTCTGCATGCCATTGCAAAGTGATTAAGTTTTCCACATTTTCTACATATTTTACCAAATGTCGGACAATTTCTTACTTTGTGTTTATTTTTACACTTATGAGAGTTTAATTCCCACCCTACATATACACATAAACATTAATTCCTTATCATCTTGCGGTTTCCAATAATATTAATTACAAAACTTTTGTATAAAAAAGAAATTAAAAAGTTAAAATTTTTGAATGAGTAAATTAGTAAAAAATTGATGTATGATTGATATACAATTTTTTCAAATAATTTTTGATGATGTTTTACTGTTTGTATGGTGGGATAGAGGCCACCCACCCACCCTTCATATACATGTAAACTTTAATTCCTTATCGCCTTGCGGTTTCCAATAAAATTAATTACAAAACTTTTGAACAAAAAAGAAAATAAAAAGGTAAAATTTTATGGGTGGGGACAATTTAAATCTAAATTAGATAAGATTAGCTATAGAACGTCATTTATATTTAAACTTAAATTTTGATTTTGCTTAATATTTTTAATATATAAATGGTTTGATTATTTTTAGCTGCAAAATCATCAACGATTAGCAATTAAAATTTATATGTATATGTAGGGTGGGTGGGTGGCCTCTATTTCACCCTTCAATCATTGAAACATAAGCGAGGGTTTTAGTTAAAAGTTGTAAAATATAAATATACACAAAATAATTGCAATTTTTAGAGATTTATTCATATACATTTTTCAAATAATTTTTGATGATGTTTTACTGATTGAAGGGTTGGATAGAGGCCACCCACCCACCCTACATATACTTATAAACTTCAATTACCGATAGTCTCGCGGTTTTTGAGAAAATAATTGCAAAACTTTTCGAATCAAAAAAAAAATTTAAAGGTGAAATTTTTGAGTGAGTAAATTAATAAAAAAATTATGCACGATGGGTGGGCAGACTTTATATCTAAATTAGGTAAGATTAGTTATAGACATCATTTATATTTAAACCTAAATTTTGATTTTGTTTCATTTTTATTACATAAAGGATTTGATAGTTTTTAGCAGCAAAGTCATCAACGATTAGGAATTAAAGTTATCATGTATATGTAGGGTGGGTGGGTGGCCTCTATCCCATCCTCCAATCAGTAAAATATAAGCGAGGGTTTTAGTTAAAAGTTGTAAAATATAAATATACACAAAATAATTTCAATTTTTAGAGATTTATTCATACAAATTTTTCAAATACATTTTGATGATGTTTTAATAATTGGAGGATGGGATAGAGGCCACCCACCCACCCTACATATACAATGGATTTCAATTACTCATAGTTTTGCGATTTTAAATAAAATTAATTACCAAACCTTTTGAATAAAAATAAAAGCCAAAAGGTAGAATTTTTGAATGAGTCAATTAATAAAAATTTATGCATGATGGGTGGGTAGACTTTAAATTTAAATTAGATAAGATTAGTTATAGAAAGTCATTTATATTGAAATTTAAATTTTGATTTTGTTTCATTTTTATTACATAAAGGATTTGATAGTTTTTAGCAGCAAAATCATCAACGATTAGGAATTAAAGTTATCATGTATATGTAGGGTGGGTGGGTGGCCTCTATCCCACCCTCAAATCAGTAAATCATAAGCGAGGGTTTTAATGAAAAGTTGTAAAATGTAAAAAACCTAAAAAATACTGTTATTATTTACTATGATGATTACATATTATACAAACACAATCATGAAGACTTTTAATATTTAACATCACACATGTCGCTCAACATACGACACTTCACTTGGGGTATATTGTCACGATAACGGCTATTGATTGGTATTAACATTTTACAAAATCCGAATTATTGTCTTGGAGAATAATGCGCTCCCTGGAGGAACAAAACAACACAACAGCACCATTATATTCAACCCTATAGTTGGTCATGACCCCCCCTGGGATTACAATTATGTTCCCATAACTCCCTCCTCAATACTCTGCTGCGGACAATGGCGTCGGAATTAGCATGCACGACCCGATCTATACTTTTAAATATTATTTATTTTAATAATTTTATGCGACGCATTTTATGAAATTGTTGATAAGTGAGTAATTTATTAAAAGGCTAATTGGTCTTGTCACTTGCACACTTGTACGTTGTGGTGAAGTGATTGTTCTGCGAGCATTCGTCCATGCAAGAAATAAATTAAGCCGATACTGTCACGTGTGTATTACGATTAAACGGAACGAAATATTCGCGTCGGTGATTGATGGATGGATCGGACGGTGGAAATGGGCTCCGGTTACACTTTTTTTTTAGGGGTTCGTCGACACGTGCCCGGGGTAAGGACTTGACGTAAGGTCATTAAGGGGTGAAGAAATTCAGCCATCGAGTTAGGAGTTGATCGTGAAATCGACTTCACGAACGTAATTCTTTCAATTTAAGATTTTAGAAACTGTAGACTTTATGAATAGGCAAAAATTTTTCTAAGACTGGTGAAATCTGACATTGCCATCGTAAATGTTGTCATTTTTAACATTATACATACTCAGAACGTTAAGATATGCGAGTACTATTTGTGTTTGAAAATTTCTTCTCGGCCAAAAGATGGAATTAACACACGAAATTTTTCGAGCTATGATTTGTTATGACTTTCTACGTGGCTTTACTCAAGAAGAGTGTATCAAACAACGTAAGGAACAGGCCAATCGACAGTTTGGGTGTTTCAATATGAAGCAAGGGTGGTTCGTTCTCGAAGCGTTAAGAAGCAAATGGTAAGGAAAACTCATCATGTGATAACTGTGGTCCTCGAAAATCAAAAATCTTTAATTCAGCTTGGTATACGACTATTTGTTTGCCTGAAATTTTCGGTAAATTGAGAGAAAACCAACATAAAAGGACGAATCAATTTGCATCATGACAATGCATCACATGCGACAAATAAGTATTTGGACAAACAAAAGATCGAATTCATGGGTTATCCACTTTACAGCCCCGACTTGACAACTAATGACCTTTTTATTGTTCCCAGTAATTAATGATAAACTGCGTGGACAACGATTTACATTGCCCAAAAAAAAAAGATTAGGCCTTCAAAATGAATGTTTCAGAGCTTCTATCTTCTGCCTGGATAAAGTTCTCTGAAGGTTGAAAAGCAATTATGATCAAATTATTTATTCTTTATATTCTCAATACATAAATAGTAACCCTCGTATTCACCTTCCTTCTTAATATAATCCCCCTTTTCCACACCTAAATATTAATCAAACACATTCAACCATATTCACAAGTCAACAATAATTTGAAAAGCCGATTTATTCAGAGGGTTGATTCGTCAAATTCATCGCCTTCTTTCCATGAATATGCATTTCATCGGACCGTGTTTGTTTGTATATGCACACACATATAAATCCACCGTTCGTAACGTTTGTAATGCTAGGGACATTAATCATAAAAACGACGCCGCATTTATCCGATTTACAGGCCGGTACTTTCGGTTAACGACTTTTAACAACAAATGCCGGTAATGATTGGACGTAATCATTCCTCGGTTTTTCGTTTCAGGTAATTGGATCGCACCGATGAATGTTTGTTTGGCTTCTGAATCGGGTCAGTGATATACAACTTTAAATTGGATTTGTGTGGAATTTATTTGCTGATTATTACGAGAACTATTCGTTCGCGTTTTCAGGTATGAAAAAACCGCCCCCGATCCATAAAGCGCCGCGATTTGATTAAATTTAAATAACGCCCACGTTTATTGAATAATATCCTGTTAGATATTTATGATATGCATATACGTCGAGAGTATCTAATTGTATTCACACCCGAGGCCATACGTATTTTACAACCATAAAGCACACAATAAATTATTGCTGCATGATAATAATAATAATAATAATAAAGCCTGTCAAAACTATAACTCTACGTAATGTTAAAACGGTTTTAGTAAATCAAAATTTCTCCTCTACAACTCTTCGTTAAAATTGTATTTAGAAATAACAATAAATTGGTTTCTAAACTTTAAATTAATCTACTAAAAATCAATAAAATGATACTCATAACGGTACAAAAAAACATAAAACCAATGTTCTATAATTACATTTCTAAACAATAAGTTTCGTATTTCGCAATTTCAATTGATTTTAAAAACAACACCTCTAAATAAATCACCTTTAAAATTTGTACTTATACTCCCAGTTAACATACTTTTAACATATTATAAAATAATTTACATAACCCTTTGATTAATTAAATGGCAACGCTGTAAACATAAATTCAAAAAAATGTATTTTTACACCTCGCAATTTCAATTGATTCTAACAGCAACATCTCTAAAGGAATTACATTTAAAGTTGGTACTAATAATCCCAATTAACATACCTTTAACATATTTTAAAATAATGTACATAAATCTTTGATTAATTAAATGGCAACGCTGTAAACGTAAGTTCCAAAACATTTATTTTCGCACATCGCAATTTCAATTTATTGTAAATACAACATCTCTAAAGAAATTACATTTAAAAGTTGTATTGTTACTCTAAATTAATATATCTTTAACACATTATAAAATAATTGATGTAACCCTTTGATTAATTAAATGACAACGTTGGAAACTTAAATTCCAAAAAAAATGTATTTGCATCTCGCAATTTCAATTGATTCCAAAAACAATACCTCTAAAGAAATTACCTTTAAAATTTGTATTAATACTCCCAATTAACATACCTTAAATATATTATAAAATAATTTACATAACACTTTGATTAATTAAATAGCAACGCTGTAAACGTAAATTCCAAAAAATGTATTTTCTCACCTCGCAATTTCAATTGATTCTAAAAACAACATCTTTAAAGTAATTACGTTTAAAATTTGTATTATTACTCTGAATTAAAATATTTTTAAAAGTGTATACAATAATTTACATAATCCTTTGATTAATTAAATGGCAACGCTGTAAACGTAAATTCCAAAAAACATATTATCGCGCCTCGTAATTTCAATGGATTCTAAAAACAACATCATTAAAGGAATTACCTTTAAACTTTGTATTATTACTCTGAATTAACATATTTTTAACACATTTTAAAATAGTTGACATAACCCTTTGATTAATTGAATGGCAACGCTGCAAGCGTATATTCTAAAAAAAATTATTTTCGCATCTCACAATTTTATTTGGTTTTTAATACAACACCACTAAAGGAATTACCTATAGAATTTGTATTAATACTTCCAATTAACATACCTTTAACATATTGTAAAATAATGTACATAACTCTTTGATTAATTAAATGGCAACGCTGTAAACGTATTTTCCAAAAAAAAATATTTTGCACTCGTAATTTCAATTGATTATAAAAATAACACTTATAAAAGAATTACCTTCAAAATTTGCATTAACACTACTAATTAACGTGTCTTTAAGAGTATTATAAAATAATTTACATAACCCTTTGAATAATTAAATAACAAAGTTACAAACTTAAATTCCGAAAAATTTATTTTCGCATCTCGCAATTTCAATTGATTGTAAAAACAACACTTCTAAATAAATCACCTTTAAAATTTGTGTTAATACTCTAAATTAATATATTTTTAACATATTATAAAATAATTTACATAACCCTTAAATTGACTGAATGGCAACGCTGCAAACTTAAATACCAAAAAATTTAATTTCGCATCTCCCAATTTCAATTCATTCTACAAACAAAACCTTTAAAAGAATTACCTTTAAAATTTGTAGTAATACTCTAAATTAACACCTTTTTAATACATTATAAAATAATTTACGCAACCCTTAAATTGATTAAATGGCAACGCTGGAAACTAAAATTCCAAAAAAAAAAAAATTTGCATCTCGCAATTTCAATTGATTCCAAAAACAATACCTCTAAAGGAATTACTTTTAAAATTTGTATTAATACTCTCAATTAACATTCCTTTAATATCTTATAAAATATTTAACATAACCCTATAATTAATTAAATGGCAACGATGCAAACTTAAATTCTAAAAAAAATATTTTTGCATCTCGCAATTTCAATTGATTCTAAAAACAACATCTCTCAAAGATTTACCTTTAAAATATGTATTAACACTCTGAATTAACACATTTTTAACATATTATACAATAATTGACATAACTCTTTGATTAATTAAATGGCAACGCTGCAAACGTAAATTCCACAAAAATTAATTTTGCACCTCGCAATTTCAATTGATTCTAAAAACAATACCCCTAAAGGAATTAACTTCAAAGACTGAATTGCCACTCTAAATTAATATAGTATTTATGAGTTATAAAATAATATACACAACAGTTGAATTAATTAAATGGCAACGCTGCAAACTTAAATTCCAAAAAGGTTAATTTCGCATCTCTCAAATTTAATTGATTCTAAAAACAATACCTTTAAAATAATTACCATTAAAATTTGTATTAATACTCTGAATTAACATATTTTTAACGTATTATAAAATAATTTACATAACCCTTCGATTAATTAACTGGCAACACTGCAAACTGAAATTCCAAAAAATTCATTTTTGCATCTCGCAATTTCAATTAATTATAAATACAATACGCCTAAGAGAATTTCCTTTAAATTTTGTACGCACACTCTGAATGAATATATTTTTAAAACATTCGAAAATAATTTACATAACCCTTTGATTAACTAAATGGCAACGCTGCAAACCGAAATTTCAAAAAATCAATCAATCGCATCTCGCGAATTAAATTAAGTCTAGAAACAGTATCACTTATATAATTACATAAAAACATTAGTATTACACTCTAAATTAACACAATTTTAACATACTATAACATAATCTTCGTAACCGTCTAATTAACTTAATGGTAACGCTGTAAAATTAGATTCCCCAAAAATTAAATTTCGCATCTCGCGTTTTAAATTAATTAATTAAAACAATATCACTAATAATAGTACCAGAAAAATTTACTCTCATACACTTAATTAACGTATTTTTACCTTACAGTAAAATATTTGACGTAAACGGCCAATTAACTTAATGGCAACACTGTAAAACTAATTCCCCAAAAATTAATTAATTCGCATCTTGCAATTAAAATTAATTCTAAAAACAACATAACGAATGGAATTAGTTTAAAAGTTTGTATTTATACTCGAAATTTATGCCTTTTAAACATACTATAAAATATTCTACATAACCATTACAATTAACTTCATGACAAAATTGTAAACCTAAATTCCAAAATATGAAATTTCGCACGTCGCGATTTTAAATAATTGTAAAAATAGTAATACTCATAGAATTACCTTAAAAATTCGTAATTACAATCTAAATTAACAAGTCTTTGACATACTATAATTTGTTTTCGTTTAAACGACCAATTGACTTAATAGCACCACTGTAAACCTAAATTTCAAAAAATTCAATCCTCCTTCATGATGTTTTTTTAAAAGGAAATCAGCTTTAGGTGAAACATTTAGTTTAGTCTAATTAATTAATTAATTTCAAAGACTTTCGTATGTGTTTTAAAGATTAGAGTATAGGTTAGAAGACACCCACCCATCCTACATACAGATTTATTTCAAGCTACTGACAATGTTTAGTTTTGCATAGGAAAAAATACTTTACAGTTGAATGTAAAAAGAAAATCACTAGTATTTTGTTAAAAGTTAAAAATATATATGTAAGAGGGTGAGTGGCCTTTAACCCATCTTCCATTTCAATAATCGCAAATAAGAATTTCTCAAAGAAAATTTGCGTTAAATCAAACCTTCACTTTATAAACTTTTCATAATTTTGTTCTAAATTGATTATTAATTATCTAACATTCCTGTATATGTTTTAATGATTGGAGGGTGGGCTAGATCCACTTACCCTACATATAAATTTAGCTCACAGATTAATTGTTTAATTACTGATGATGTTTAATTTTGTGAAGTAAGGAAATTACTCTACGTTGGAATGTAAAATAAACATTACTAGTATTTTATTTTAAGTTAAAAATATAATGTAGGGTGGGTGGGTTTCCAGAAACCTACTTTCTAATTCGAACAAGCAAGGCGAACAACAATGTTTTTGAGGTTAAGGCAGGGGCCAGTAGCACCGATCTTGTTGAACAGATCAACAAAATCATGAGGGACGGCAAGGTGAAAGTGACCAGAGGAAACAGGGCTGTTGCCGAAGTTAAGTTCCTGAAGGAGGATGCGACCAATGAGGATCACATTGGGGTAATTGAGCACTACTTCGAGACGAGAAGTATGTTCGAAGTGAAGTAACCTAGCATATATGGCCGTGACTTTAGATTTGTGCTGGGGGAAGGGCAGAAGGCCCTCGTGTAAACGCTTATTGACAAGGGTAACATCAAGATTGGGTAGGCCCAGTGCAAAGAGCCTGAGAGACCCGAGCCCTGTTGTAAGTGCAGAGCCTCCAGGCACGTCGTTGCAGAATGAGAGGGCCCCGATAGGTCAAAGAGCTGGAGGAGGTTTTTGCGATGCCAAGATGTAATCCATGTAGTGATGCAGAGAAAAATTTGGAATATTACTTTTGCTTCTCAGTCTGCTTCTCCTCCAAGGATGCAATGGATTGCCTTAAGAGGTTCAGCGGCAAATCAGCTAGACTGACGACCGCTGAGGTCACCTCAGTCGCAAATCAAGTGGCAGCAGATCCCACAGGTCTGGACATTAAGTAAATCCATTGATACGGGTCTATTTATTTATTTTATGCATTACGGTTAAGGTCCCCAATAGTGGTCCATGATGCACTGCCTCTCGTGGACACTGAATAATGCCCGGACATCATTCTTATCAAAGAGCCCAACGCCTCAAGTGTGGACGGCTCGTTGGTCGGGGATGAAGATGGTGGAGACGTTGCCAACAAGCTCTTCGCCAGAATCAGACACCTGGCCACTGGATCCGACTATCAAGGTCACAATGGCCGAGCTAGAACTGAAGAAGGTCAACGTAGGAAATGCCCCCACGTTTGTCCGTGACCAATCTGCGTCGTTTGTCGACCTGACGCTGGTCTCCGCGACGCTCTCTCCTAGAATGAAGAACTGAAGACAAAGAATGAGCTTGATACAGGTGGCTGAAATCATTGTGGTAGCCTGTTCCCTTCCCTTGGAGTCTTTTGAGGAGTGGATTTCCCAGCATTGATCGCGGCGACTTTAACTCCAATACTTTGAATTAGGGGGAAACCAGGATAGATGCACGGTTTTAAGACCTATTGGACCACCATGGTCAAGCTAGAACTGGATGGACAACGTGGGTAACTCTTCCACGTTTATTCGCGGTGTCTCTACTTCGATTATCGACCCGACGCTGGTGTTCGCAATGCTTCTTTCTAGAGTGGAGGATGACGAGTCGATGAAATCACTGAGATACTCCGCGGTTACCTTCGTGGTCACCAGTGCAATGAATACTCCATCAGTATGGAATATCGACCTAGCCGACTGGAGAACTTTTCACGCCGACATGGAAAACGTTTAATCCAGAAGCCATCGCTGGAAAGCCGCGTATAATTCTGTCATCCTCATGAAGAAACATAGCAACAAGAACAGAGTATATTAGTGTATTGCAGAGGTGGCAAAAATCCGACGAAAAGCCAACGGGACTCGGTGTAACCTCTTGGGGTGTTGGGGAGCTCCACACCTCAAAATTCTCATGCTCTCTGCCTCCTAATTTAAGCTGGCCATATAGAAATCTATGGATTTTTCTAGCCTTTTATTTTCCTTCTGGGTCACGAAAATTCTTCTGCAATCCTCTTTAAAATTTTCAAAATTGATTACTTAGATTAACTGTTTAAAGACAAAAGTTTTTTATGTTTAAAGCTAACAAAATAATTAAAGCAATCACGGATATATTTTGTAAGTATTTCTGCACGAAAGGAAAAAATTAAATTATTATTATTATATGGATAGAAGCAAGTGTAACCTATTTCCATGTTAGTTTCTTGTAAGTCCAACCTATAAAACTGAAGAGGAATGATGCAAAAATGGACTTACATCTATACATAAAATTCCACTGTCAATCAAGCTGAATTATTTCAATAAATATACAAAATGTGATCGAAATAGTCATTTAACATTCTGACAGTAATTAAAAAATATAAGACGTCTTGGTCAATTGGTGATGATTATTACACTAGTGATGTTTGAATAAACCGTTCAAACATCTATATCGAAACAAAACGTGGGCGTGTAGGTAAAGTTTCAGGAAAATCAATTCAGCGTTGTAGGCAAGAATAACATATTTCAAAAAACACTCCGAAAATCTGCGTTTTTATGCTTACAAATATAAAAACGTTTTTTTAAACCATTTTCTTAACGTATTACTGTTTAGTGCATCTTTGGTCTATACTTTTCGAAAATAAAGCTATTAAAGCTCGATATCAGGATATGATGGAACCAATTTTTTTCATCTAAATTGAATAATATTTCTGAGGACGACAAGTGGTTTCCATAAGATGATGCCACGTGCTATACATACCTTGGAACAAATCAATTACTGCATTTCTTGACATGAAGAAATATTCCATTTTACCATGAGATCTACTCCTTCACAGATCCTTGAGTTCGTTGTTCAAGTTGAAGCGCTGCCTACTATTTTTTGAGCACAGAAAAACTATTAACTCTTAGATGCTGAGGGCAAGCTGTTGGAAAAGCTAGTCTGTATCAGATACAATAAATGGATCGATGCAAGTGGCCTTTCACCATATCAGTACGACTTCAGGAAAGAAAGAACCACAGAGGTACGAGGCTGACAGAGGAAGCCAGTCTGGAGCACCTGCGCAAGAGGAGGAACTGCGTTGGTCGTACAAAATGCATTCAACTTAATCCCTTGAATTAACAGCATGTCCATCCCTACAAAATTGGGTGCACCGGAATACATGGCTATTACAGCTAACTATTTAAGCGACCGTGTGCTACTGTGACAATGATGAAGAGCGTCGAAATTGTCAGCAATAAGAAAAAAGTATACCGCTGGATTGCAGAGATGCCGGGGCTCAGCGTGGCCTCTTGAGGTGCTGAAGGGCTTCGCGCCTCGAAATTCTCGAAATCGCTGCCTCAAGTATTAGGGCCTAATTTAAGCTGGACATAAAGCGAAAGAAACAAGCTATCTGGTAGAAATGGATGAAGATCCTTGGACCAAAAAGCTGGGATAGGTTCTGCTCAACTCTGATGTGCTGGTAACTGGTGAGACTGCAGAAGTGATCAACGTCCTCTTTCTACTCATTGAGGATCACACATACACCCATCATGCTGGAGCAGAATGATTTGTCAGTGAAGAGGAGGTAATAGAAGCTGCCAGGGTACTTCCATGTAGGAAGGTACTCCAAAAAAAAAGCAATTAAAGAGACGGTTAGCAATAATTCAATCGCTTTCGTCACCCTCTACAATTAGTGCTTCAAGAGGAATACCTTGGATTTAAAAAAAAAGGCGTGTATGGAACTTCTCGCAAAGGGTAATATGCAAAGAAACAAAGAAGCCAATCTGACTCTCAGATTCGGAGGGCAAGCTGCTGAAAAAACTGATCCGCACGAAGTTTTATTATGAAATATTGGGTTTGGGCGATTAACAAAAATCGTAAAAACTTCGACAAGAGGTTTATGCCTAGAATATTGTAGGAACTGTATAAACACATGGATTGATGGAAGATCCACCATTGACGCTTTTTTTGAGGTACGATACAGAATCTGTTTCTTAGAAGTTGAAGGCAAACTGTTGAAAAATCCGTACTAGATACAATAAATGGATAGACGCAAGTGGAACCCCTTCACCTCGGAAATACGTCTTCAGAAATAGTAGATTCATTCTTGATAATGGCCTTGAGCCGAAACTAGTTGAATAAATTATTAATTTGTAGAAGATTCATTGTTGAGGCTCTTTTCAAGATACGATTGTAACACAACTTTTGGCCACAGACCTACATACTCTTTCGAGTGCTACGAGTTTAACGAACAGGTGATGAGTGAAGTGTCCACAGTAAACTCTAATTTGACAAACGAATTTAATTCCTTCAAAAGTGTGCAACATAAGATGTATTCCAAGATGAATAAACTCAGTATATCCAACGAAATATTACTCGAATGTAAATAAATTCAAACAAAAATAAATAATATATCATCTGCTGTAACAAAAAAATGACAATCTGTCAATTCAATAACTCCAATTGACCGCCTTGACATAAATGATAAACCGAATCATTCGGTTCGACTCACTACAGTAACTAATTTCTAATTCTACAAACAATATTATACATAGCTTAAAAATTTCTCCAGCGATTAATTCTGACCCACCATGGAATATAACAATGTTTGTTCCTCTCAATCTCCCTCCTTACTCCGTCACTGTCTGCCTCCTGGTCTTTACTCCTTTGATTATCTCCCCTCAACTGAATACTTCCTACGCTTAAGCAGTAAAATACCTAGGAAAATTATTGAACATAGAAAACGGCTCATAACATCTCCACACAGACCATTCCAAACCTTCTGTTAGACAGACATTTGTCGACACACAGTTGGCAGCATCTGCTTTCCGACGACTTCTTTCGGTTGGCATCACGTTGTTTATTGTAAACGTCAACGCTCCAATGTGGCAAAACAGTATAAATAATATTAATGTGGTGAATTAGAAATGTGAATTTTCCTTATAGAATAACTCGCAATGACCCTAAAAAAAAAAAACGTGTCAAGTCCACACATACTGTTTATTTCCAAACGATAAATTAGGACACAAAAACCCTTCAGTTTACAATAAAATAGAGAAAAGTGGTTTTGGTACATTCAGTCAAATTTAACTCGTTACATGATGGCTGGCAGAGAAAACTAATCATAGGCGTTTGTGGAAGAGGAAGTACTGTCTGATAATTGTGTTGGACGTACAAAATGCATTCAATTTCTTGGACTAAAATCATGAACGTCCTTATGGAATTGGGCACACCGGACTATTTTATTTAAGTGACCTGCTCTTCCCGGAAAAAAAGGACGTCCCGATAGTAAACGGACAACGTGTGGTGTTCCACAAGGCTCGGTTCTTGGGCCGTTGCTGTGAAACAATGTGGAACGCATCCTAATGCATCCTAATAATAGTGAAGCGGAGAGAAATGAATGAGGCCTCGACAGACGTCCACCAGTGTATGCAGACTATGGGGTTAAGTAACGTGAAGCGTAAGATGATGGCAATATGACTGTCCAGGAGATGGACCGGGAGACACACGGGAGAAATAATCAATGTCCTTGGTTAGGAGAAAAAAATAATAAATACTTTGGAGTTTACCTTGATTGTAACTTTTTCTACTTGACGGAAACTGCAGTAAGACTGTTGACAGGCTCCTGGTAAACACCAGAAGCCCATCGGAGGAAAAGAGAAGGCCCTTCCTTCATGAGCAACAGGTATAACACTCTGTTCACAAATGGAATAGAGGTGTTGGCATCCACCCCCTGCCGGACTTTGATCTATTAGCGAGACATGAGATATACAAGTCAAAAGGGATGGAACGCCCAAGCAGTCTACCAAGGCGGACAGCCCGGTGACAGGCAAGGTGAGAGGAAGAAGAAAGGGACAGCTGGTCCCGCTGCCTAATTTCTACATTATCTCCGTAGTTACACAGACTTCACGGCAAGATGGTTACACAAAAGTGCAAAAGTTCGTAGATGTTTCATGGTCTACCTCTATGGAAATGTTTTTTCTCTGTGTTTACACACAAACACTAGAAATTCGTCCATTGTTTTACAAAATGATCCCTTTTCAAAACCTATACAAGATATTCTTCTGCTAATTGTATCGATTGCTCCACTATTGCTTCATTTATATGAATTCCGAAGTTTGCAAGAAATATTGTAAGTGAACTTGTCATTCCAGTTCTTTTTGGTCCTACTTTGCTAGTGCAATCTGACCCAGTTAAAAAGTGGTCAGCAGGAAGTAGGTGGCATATTGCAATTCTTTCAGCCATGATATGAAATGATACTTGAAGCGTAGCAGCTCCAACACCTAAACGAATCCACATTACCTTCATTCCCATATTTCTGAAGATTCCAATCATATAATACAAGAACCAGAATGTCTGGGTCACTCGATAATATCATCACTCTGTTTGTAATATGGGGATAACTGAACGCATTATAATAAACGGATATCTGCCTCTTCTAACATGACAAACTGTAATTCTTCGTGGGATTGTGGAGACGTTTTTGTTTATGTTCTTATATGAGAAAGGATTATATAGTTTAGAAGAATATTTTGATTAGTAATGTATACATATGCTTTTATTTTCCTTGTATGTTTTCTTTATTGTGACGCACTTTCTTTCTTATTGTACTTTATTGTAATTTAAGAGAGAAATAAAGACTGTTATGGTGTTGGGTTAGGAAGAGATGTTGCACTGCAGAAGACCTTCACATCTCCACGGTTGGCCACATATTTTTGCTGCATTGAAACATTCTTGAAGTTTCACTTTGTTAGAACTCAAAGTCTAAAATTTCTCTTTTTGTACAGGAATTGGTGTTGTATTTGTAAGAGAGTAAAGATTGATTAATCGACATGTAGCACAACGAATGCGTTCACAAACTCTTTGGTGACTTGAATTGAAGTAAGAATCAAATATGAAATCTTTGTTGCTGTATGTGCTATAAAAATTCTCATGTTGTAAAAATCTCCAAATGTTTCCAATGCTTTGAGAGAAATCATACCCGCGCAAGCCATGGAATCCACAATATAACAAGTTGGTAGATTTGGTAGGTTTGTTGAACTAACATCTTTCTCAGTTAATACCTTTTGAAGTTCAGTTGCTAGTGTGTTTTTTTTTGTCTTTGTAAAGAAGCTGTTTTTATCTAAAAGGAAAAAATTGTCCATAAGATCATATTTTAGAAGTTCATTAATAATATCACTGTATCATTCGAGTTTTCTGTTACAAAAGAGCTCAGCCAAGAACATAGTGAAGGGTTCTGGAATCTTCATAATATCAATTGCTATCTGTAAGTCCTTTGCATTGAAGAAAACGGTCTCCTAGATCAAAATCAATAGCTACAAATGATTTTCTAAGCACACAATCACGAATAGCCTTTTTTGATCATATCAAAAGCAACAGATGAAGGAAAAAGCATAGTTGGCTTATTCGCCTGTTTTGGAATGAATAGAAAAATTGATGTCTCCACTGTAGTTTTTGTCAATGCAGATCTTAACATCCCTGTTTGTAAAGTTATTGTCATCATAAGTGTTATTAAGTTTTACACTAATTTCAGTTAAGGTAAAACCAATTCAGCATTTCAACTTACAGAGTGATACTTTTTATAAGTAACTCAATTGCTTCTTCTTTAAAACATTATACATTAGAGTGAATATTCCTTACTGTAAATAATGAATAACTTGTGGAACTAATTAATAGTCGAATTCGGACACGGTTTACAAGAACAACATTTGCATATTGCGCAATGCCAATAGAATATTAATGCCGGGAGTCCGAATTAGACATGCATCGTGCGCCACCGTGACTAGCTGTTGACAATTGCTTCGGCCGCTGAAAGACACTGATTTGAGTCACGTGTCGGGCACGTGTACGCGGAGCCCTAATGGCCACGGAGTCCGGCGGTGTGTGATCGGATCCCATTCGGCTGGTACTCGAATCAATGCCATTGTTTGCGATCGGATCACGCACAATTGAAATGTTTGCCATGAGAAATAATATTTGTTTGCCAAGTGAAATTTCTATTATTATCAAGAATTGATTGTCTAATATAAATAAATACATATTTACAGTATATTACAGACAATAATATTGACTATAGTTTCTATATTTAGATCGTTCATCATGTAAAACAACACAATTAATTTTTCATATATAACTTCGTCTTAAACTATTAATAATGGGGTTCATACTACCCGAAATGTTCATTTGATGAAATAAAAATTAATTGTGAAGAAAGTGATAGTGTTTTAATCAAGGATTCTCATATTTTTACGTAATCAAAACCAAATTTCTACATTTTTATCTAATATAGTAGTAAATTGTAATTAATCTATTATCACTTTCTTCACAAATTGCTTTTATTGACTAGATGCACATTTCGAAACACGAAGTGTTCTTTATCAATAGTTAAAATGACATATAGTAGTGTTGAATAATTTGAATCCTATGAATTATTAAACTGCTGTATTTCATTTTAGACAACACTTGAAAGGACGAGAAGATCGAAACTATAACTGTTTGTTGATTTTACGTATTTCTAATTGACTGAGATGCTAAAAAATAATTACCTGCGACATTTAGAAGTACTCAAATAGTGGTGAATGAATTAAATCGGTCTGTTCGTTAAGTAGATCAGTCCTAGGATTTCTATTTTTTCCGAAATATTTCTATAATCTAGTAGATTACACAACAAATTAGTTTGTAAATCACCTATCATTAATTTCCACCTATAGATTAATTAAATTTTTTATCATAATGATGGTTACGACCGTTACTATGACTTACTCCATAATATAGAGCCTTAAATTTTATACACTTTTTACAGCTTAATATAGTAAATATCTATTCACTCCAGAGTGTTTCATTTTCAGTGCATCATATATGAAATGAATGATTTAAAATTATAGAAAATACGCGTTTCGCTGAAAATTTAATTAGTAGCTCCCTGTAAACGTTCGCAACTTTATAGCTACCAATTACCCCGATGCTCATAATTACGTACGACTTGATGGATATTAATAAAAATTACAGATGCGTGTTTAATAGCAGTCGACGTCATTATTTCGTATACAGGGTTTAAATTAATTTCTTTAATTAGTGTTCACATAAAATTTTGATTAGTTAATCAATATTTAAGTTAGATAAAAGTAATTAAAATAATCGGAACATTTTCGTGCGTTTAATCAAAATATCGGCATTATTCAAATGAGTTAATTTATTTAGTCGGCGAGTTGATTTACCGCCGAATGCGGCGAGTTGAATTGACATTTTGCATTTCCAAATTTGGCAGAGGAACGCCAGCACCGGCGGCACAAAGGCCGGAGATAATGCAACTTTTGGCTCGTGATTAAATAATTACTTCACTGTGCGCATTCAAGCTGCTGCCACACAAATAACCTCATTGTTTACTCCCGGAATTTATACGGGGTAACATAAATTTATACACTACACACCGTATTATAATAAGACGCTCGATGTTAGAGACCTTACCCCGATGACCAATTTTATTGGCTAAAAATAAAGAATGAAAGTACGTATCTTGAAATATATATCTTATATGTATTGAGAAATAAAGAATTATTATTATTATTATGTAATACTTTACATTACTTAACCAATAAAGAACTTAAGTGTTCTCTCGTAAAGGTTTTATCGGTTTAATTTCGGGAAATTTTTACATATACTCGTCTTCGCGAAGGGAGAAAAATTGGTAATTTCCGCGCTTATGAAGGTGAAGGGGAAAAAATTTTGGTGCGCTCGGGCTGGAAATAATCCGGGTAGTTTTTCTTTACTAGCAGAAGGAATTTATCGTTATTTCCGGCCGGGACAGACAAAAACAAGGATATTATTTTCGAATTATTACCCCGCCCGCTTTACGGCTTCAGGATATAGCGGAGACGTGATGGGTAATGAAATATAAACGGATGCCGACGACCAAATTGAGAATGATTCTTCTTCGCCCAAGGTGGGATAATGGATGGCGGGTGTGTGTGTGAGCCTTAATAACACGAAATTACCATTATTATTGATCATTCGTGGTGAATAATTATGCTAATATGTCACCGCTCATTTAATGATTCTGATTCGTTTCATTGCTGGAGCCTTCAAATAAAGTTATGGTAATAATGGATGTAATTTTCAACTAAACGAAAAAAAATTCAATCCAGTTTTCATTGTAAAATTTTGCGTATTTTGCTTATAGCCTTATTTTTATTAAAAAAAATAGTTTCTCGTAAAAAAAGGCGGTGCAAATTAAACATCCACCATACTTCGGACTTCTTCCTATTTACACAATTGACGATCTATTAACATTAACAAAACTTCAGAATTTTAAACTTGATAATTGAAAAAGAAAAAATTATTAGAAAATAATTTTGGAAATATCGATCAAGAAATGTTTAAAATCTTAATCTTTTAAGCCACATAGAAACAATTGATAGTTGACTTCTAATAAGAAAACGCCAATACTTTAAACTTAAGAAATAAAAACGCAGAAATTCATATCATTGGTTTGAAAATTTATTTTTTTTTAAATTATTCTGTAATTCTTAGGTTAAAGTGAAAACGACAAAATAATTTTAATGTTAACTGACACAATAACTACTTTTTGGTTATCTTGGGTTAGTTTAAAAAATAAAATATTTAAATGTTGACTCTTAAATACCAGGTTTAGATCAGGTTAGTGTAAAAAAAACAAAATAATAAAATATTAACTGCTAAATATATAATTTTTAGCTTAAGATTAGGTTAGGTTTGCGATTGCCGCAATAAACAGTAAAGAATATTATTATTATTACTGTGAAATAAAAACTAAATATTTGAATATCATCTGTCAAATACTAGTTTTAGGTTACATTAGTCTAGAAAATATGCGAATGTCAACTTTCAAATATTAATTTATGTTAGTGAGAATAAAACAAAATATGTCGATTGTCAACTTTTATATATAGGTTATGTTAGGTTACCACGAAAAAGTAAATGTCAACTCTTAAGTACATTTTTTAAGTTTCGGTTAGGTTAAAGTAAAAAAAAACAATATATTTGAATGTCACCTGTCACATATTAATTATAGGTTAGGTTAGATTTTAAATTTTAGTTAGGTTAATGTAAAAAAACAATACATTTGAATGTCAACTGTCACATATTAATACTAGGTTAGCTTAGGTTAGAATAAAAAAACAAAACAGTGTTAGCTGCAAGTTTGACTTAAATCAGTGTGAATACAATTAATGTTAACTGTCAACTTTTAATTCAACATATTAATTCTAGGTTAGCTTAGGTTAGAATAAAAAAGCAAAACATTTGAATGTTAATATTATTAATTTTTGCGGCTTCTACTTCGTTATACATGTTTGAGTATAAATAAAACACTTTGTAACTTTGTTTGTATAACACTATTTATTTTCTGTTTACTATAGTTTCGGCATCTCAACGTGCCATTATCAAAACATACAATTGTACATATTGTATGTTTTGATAATGGCACGTTGAGATGCCGAAACTATAGTAAACAGAAAATAAATAGTGTTATACAAACAAAGTTACAAAGTGTTTTATTTATATTTGAATGTTAGCTACAAGTTTGAGTTAAATCAGTGTGAATACAATCAATGTTAACTATCAACTTTTAAGGTTAGGTTAGGTTAGTTAAAAGGAGTAAATACTTCAATATCAACTTTCGAATTTTATTTTTATATCAAGTAAGGTTACATAAATAACAAAATATTTAAATGCCAAACTTTCAGGTTACGTTAAGTTAGTTAAAAGAAAATGTTTATATGGTCAAACACAATTTTTAAATAAATTTAAGTTATTATCAAAAAATAAAATATTTGAATGTCAAATATAATTTATTTTAGTGTGAAATAAAGTTAAAAAATTGAATGTAAACTATCAAATATTATTTTAAGGTCAGGTTAGTAAAAAAATTAAATACTATTTTTAGGTTAGGTGTAAAAATAATCAAATGTTGATTGTTAAATTAGTTAGTATAAAAAAGAAAACTTATAAATATGTCAATTTCTTTTCTTTAAGTTAGATTCAAATTGATCTTTTTAGGTTTGATTCATGTGAAATATAAAATAACATCTTTAGGCTAGGTTAAGTTAAAAGAAACAAAATATTGACATGTCAAGCGTCAAACACTATTTTTAAATTAATGTAGGTTAGTATTTTAATGTGAAATTAGATTAAATTAGGTTAGTGTGAAAAAATGAGAAAAAGTTAATGTAAATTGTCAAATATTACTAACCTAAATATAACATTTGACAGTTTACATTCAATTTTTTTAATTTTTTCAGACTAACTTAAATTAACCTAACTTGACATTTGACAAATAAAATTTTTATTGTTTTAAATACTAACCTCAATCAGGTTAATTGTAAATAAAGACAACAAATTATTATCAATAGCCAATTAGGTTAGGTTAGTGTAAAAATAGTAATAATAGGGTCATGTTAGTCTAAAAAAATATTTAAATGCCAACTATCAATTATTATTTAAGTTAGTGAGAAAGAATAACAAAATATTAAACTTATTATGTTAGGTTTCTATAAAAAATAACAATATATTTTGTTATTTTTTATAATGTTAACATCTCTGGTAACTTTTCTTTTTTTTCTTTTTCTTTTCCTTAAGTTAGGTTCAAATTGAACTTTAGGTTTGATTCATGTGAAATATAAAATAACATGTTTCGGCTAGGTTCAGTTAAAAGAAACAAAATATTGACATGTCAAGCGTCAAACACTATTTTTAAATTAATGTAGGTTAGTATTTTAATGTAAAATAAAATTAATTTAGGTTAGTATGAAAAAAAATGAATAAAAGTTAATGCAAACTGTCAAATATTAAATTCAGGTTTCTTACTAACCTAAATATAATATTTAACAGTTTACATTCAATTTTTTTATTTTTTTCCACACTAACTTAAATTAACCTAAATTGACATTTGACATATAAAATTTTTATTGTTTTAAATACTAACCTAAATCAGGTTAGGTGTAAATAAATTTAATTATCATCTGTGAAGTTGGGTTAATTTAGGTAAGGTTGAAAAGAATAAATATTTCAATGCCAACTGTAAAATACTAGTTTTTCGTTAGTTTAGTTAAGTGAGACCACAAATTATTATCAATAGCCAATAAGGTTAGGTTAATGTAAAAATAGAAAACATTTAAATGTCAACTGTCAAATTCTATTTTTTTCAGGTTGGGTTATGTTAGTAAAAAAATATTTGAATGCCAACTGTCAATTATTATTTAGATTAGTGAGAAAGAATAACAAAATATTAAACTTATTATGTTAGGTTTCTATAAAAAATAACAATATATTTTGTTATTTTTTATAATGTCAACTGTCTAATAGTTTTTTTTAAGTGTCGGTTAGGTTATTGTGGAAAAACAATATATTTGAATGTGAGCTATTAATTCTAGGTTAGGTAAAATTAGTGTAAAAAAACAAAATATTTAAAATGTTCAGGTTTGGATTAAATTAGGTAAAAAAACTTATCAAATATTCAAATGTCAAGTGTCAAATACTAGTTTTAGGTTAGGTTGGGTTATATTTGATTGAGTTTCTAAAACAAAATATTTAAATGTCAACTGACGAAAGCTATTTTAGTTTTTAGATTTTGTAGTGTTAGGATACTTTAGTGAAAAAAAAAACAGCTGTATTATTATTATTATTATTATTGGCTTATATTAGGTTAAATAAATGTTAAAAAACAAATATTAATGTTAACTGTCAAATACGATTTTATTAGGTTAGGTCAGTGCACACCCACCCACATTATCAATACTTTTCAAGATCTTGATGTATCTTGAAGATATATATCATACAGTTGACAGATGACATTTGATATTTTTGACAGTTGAGAGTAGGTATTGTTAACAGGTGATATTTCATATTTTTAGTTGTTGATATTCCATTTTTTTATAATTGATATTTAAGATTTTTAACAGTTGACATTAAAAATTGTCGACAGATGACATTTGACAATTTTGACAGTTGACAGTAGGTATTGTTAACAGGTGATATTTCATATTTTTTATTGTCATATATTTTTTAATAATTGATATTTAAGAATTTTAACAGTTGACATTAAATATTGTCGAATGATGACATTTGATAATTTTGACAGTTGACAGTAGTTAATGTTAATAGGTGATTTCATATTTTCCATTTTTTTATATAACTGATATTTAAGATTTTTAATAGTTGACATTAAAAATTGCCGACAGATGAAATTTGATAATTTTGACAGTAGGTATTGTTAATAGGTGATTTTTCATATTTTTGATTGTTGATGTTTCATATATTTTTTAATAATTGATATTTAAGATTTTTAACAGTTGACATTAAAAATTGTCGACAGATGACATTTGATATTTTTGACAGTTGACAGCAGGTATTGTTAAAAGGTGATATTTCATATTTTTAAATGTTGATATTCCATTTTTTTAATAATTGATATTTAAGAATTTGAACAGTTGACATTAAAAATTGTCGACAGATGACATTTGATATTTTTGACAATTGAGAGTAGATATCGTTAACAGGTGATATTTCATATTTTTAATTGTTGATGTTCCATTTTTTAAATAATTGATATTTAAGAATTTTAACAGTTGACATTAAAAATTGTCGACAGATGACATTTGATATTTTTGACAGTTGACAGCAGGTATTGTTAAAAGGTGATATTTCATATTTTTGATTGTTGATATTTAATATTTTTTTAATAATTGATATTTAAGATTTTTAACAGTTGACATTAAATATTGTCGACAGATGACATTTGACAATTTTGACAATTGACAGTAGGCATTGTTAACATGTGATATTTGTCAAATTATTATTTGATAATTGACATGTATTCCTTCGCACTAAACCATTCTAACCTAAAAATAGTATCTGACAGTTGACATTCAAATATATTTCGTTTTTGTTTTCACAATAACCTGTATTTAAGAAAAATCTAAGCAGAAATTGACTTATTTTTTTAATATAATAAAAATAACGTATTTTTACAACCACTTAAAACAATTGATAATCCAATAATAATAAAAAAACTATACTCTTAATCTTGAGATTAAACAAGCAGAAATTTTAGTCGAAGGTTTAAAAATTACTTTTTGAAAAATCTCTTAAAGAATTAACTTTAAATTTTTGAAATCTAATAAAAAGTAATCCAATTTTTAAACCGTTTAAAAACAATTGGTGATAGAATGATAATAACAAAATATGAACACTTTAAATTTGAGAGATAAAAAGCAGACATTTCAATTGAAGGTTAAAAATATTATGATATTTTAAATAAATTCATCACAAAAATAGTTTAAAATTTTCAAAATGTAATTAGAAATGACGTATTCTTACAACCACTTAACAACAATTGAATATCCACTAAGAATAACATAATTATAACATTTTAATCTTGAGAGATATAAAATCTAAAAAGCGTATTCTTAATTCTAAATCATAAAGTTTAAAATCCGACAGCAGGAAAGAAAAAGTCCGCAACAAAAATTTTAAAATTGCTGTCGATTAAAAAAAATGTAAAATATATTAACCCTTCGAAAAGTAATTTTAAAAATTAAAAAATATACCCTTAGTGAACGTATACTTAATCCTAAATGATAAAATATCAAATCCGTTAATTGGAAACAAGGTGGCAAGTGTAGAAATTTTGTAATTAAAATATTAAAATTTCAATTGATGAAAAATTGTATAAAAACTTATCCCCTGCAATAAAAAATTAAAAATTTTGAAAAAATATGCTTAAAAACGTAGCCTTAATGCTAAATTGAAATGCGTATTTTAAGTTTAAAAAATATCAAGAAAATTACACAATATTTTCAACTATTCAATCTCAACTAAAGCAATATAACTAATCTATTGTTTAAGTAAATATATAAATAAACATTAAAAAAAATAAATCACAGAATAATACCGAGATAACATATGATTTAACTTACATCAATACAATAATGTATATTTTATTGAAATAAGTCAGAAATACGATAGGTTATTATACTGTAAATTATTGAGCTAAGAATATTTTAGAATTACGCCCTAGTTTCAGCTATACATCGTATTAAAATAAAATAAAAAATAGAAACAGACAGTATCATGATAGCCATATATAGAAAGTATAAATATTCTTTCATAAAAAAATTACATTCGTGATATTTAAAAAAAATTCGACCTTGTTAGTTTTATTGAGTATTTTTTAGGTTACTAGAACATTTCTTTTCTTTCTATCGGTAGTTTCTTGTGCTTATTATGGCTTTTACCACAATTTCCAGAAGTCCTCCTCGAACATCAAGCCTGATCTACATAACTGGTTTGATTTATAAAAAAGTTGGGTATGAATTTCGTTTTATTCGTAATTATTCTAAATAAAGTTTTTTTGTGTTTAAAAATCTATGATTTTCAGTTTTCAAAAGATTTGGCAGAAATACCTCTGGTCGATACCCTTTTGACATATTAATAATAATAATAATAATAATAATATACATTTATTTTCAAAATATTATACAGATGTTGTACAAAATATGAAAAACGTCAAAAAAGAAACAATTTCTGCATTCTAAATATGTGATGTACATTGATAATTAAAATAATCTTCTAGACAATATGGTTCAATTTACATACTAACACACCATTAATTATTTATTATTTATTATATAATTTTACATATTTGTCAATAAATATGTTCGATATTATAAATTAGCCTTCACGCAATTCTGCTATTTCCTGTGATAGATATTCTCTCAAAATTAAAGATTATCCATCATGAAAATGCAGCTATCACAGACTCTTCCTGCCGACTAATTATAGGCAATTGATAAAAAATGTTCGAATAATTGAGGAACGTGATCGCAAAGGTTTACATTTAGACGATATTATTGTTAAGAAATAAAATTCCCGAATTGTATAGTTTAACAAATAATAAACACTTTTTCGATAGATGGATTACTTTTACTTCTATGGTCCACTAAATATATACTACCTCGAGATTGAGATAGGTCAGGAGTACGCTTGATTAATTTTAAAGGGTCAACAATGCGCTAAAAATTATCTTTAGTTTGGAATTAATCATTTAAAGGTTTGTATTTGAAGCCATACGATTTTATTGATGTTTAAATCATTACAAAAAATACACAAATACGTCACTACTTTCGAATATTTAAAGAACATACGTTTTATACCTACAAAAAAACAAAAATCCCCTATTGGCGTACATCAAAGAATAAGGGAGAATTTATACACACACTCTGCAAATTTAATAGGATGTTTTACATTTAGTAAACATAGCTCCCTAGAATCAACCTATTAGCATCAAAAAATGTAATTATCCACCGGACGTTGACATAAACCGAAACCAATTTGCAAAGAAACGTATTATTTTTCCATCATTCCATCCATCACAGTGTGACTAATCCAAATTTACATTATCTACACACGGCTTTAATTCAGGACAGGCCTCTCTTTCGTGTCAAGTCCGTTTACATTTCGGACAGATGCAAACATAACATTTTCGACATTGGCGAGGGTTCTACGCCCAAGAAACCGAGATGTGTACGTATCGGATCACCGACTTGTCAACCCTTGCCACCGTTTTCTTATCGACGCCTTCAACCCCTCACACAAGATTGAATTAATTAACGAACTTATTTATATCATATAAATTTATAGCCATCATACATGAAATCCCTTGGTCGACACTTGAGGGCTTTAATGCCGTCGAAGTTCGAACAAGAGGCAGTAAATTCTGTAGAGGGGGTGGAGTGAGTCACGCCCACGGCTAACTAGATGCATCAGTGCACTGGTTTTAGGGGATGTAATGGATACGAGACGCGTATTTATACACGGTCGGTCGTGAAAGGGTTATTTTCTTTCATTTGCTTCTTGCATCGTTTATAGCAAACCAGCTGCACGGCGCTGCGTATTACCCGGATTATTTTCGTACGACAATCCGAATTCAGGAGGCGATTCATCAAAGCCCTTGAACTGAAGTGCGCTAATTCATCATGGCCTAACTTGATAAATCCCTTCGGCAACAATTCGGTTTATTAATCCAGACGTGCACATAAAACACTACAAGTCAGTGACAATAAAAGGTTATAGGTTGATTTTTATTATTTAGAACTGTCAATACGCTAAATACACGTTTTAAAAACAATTAGCACTAACACGGTTAAATATTTTAAATAAAACAGGTACTAGTCTAACGCTCTATCAACTAGACCACTTAGACGCGATGGTGAGTAACGCAAAATTTGAAAATAGAAATAATAAACTGGTTATATATAAATAAAGTGTGATATCAATAAAGTAAACGTTCTTTTTAATGGTTATTGATAATGTTTACCTTGTGAATGAAATATACATCTAATAATTAATAAATAAGTGAACTGTAGTGTTATTTTCATTTTCAAAACACTCCACGTAAACTCAGACCATCAATAGTAACGCAAAATTTGATTAATTATAATTAAATATATGATTATTGATTTACTTACTATTTGCGATGTAAAAGAAGTAAGAAATTCGGTACAATAAAATTCAATTTAAGAAATGCAGCGCCCGTCTAGTTACGAATTATTGAAACGTCAAAAGCACGTTTTCGCTCCTTCCTATTGAGAGAGTCGCCGAATATACATTATTAAAAATGGAAATCAAATACTACCATGTAAATACCGTTTTCCCCGCACCATTGTGCGACCCCTCCACCCCCTCTCCTTCAAAGAACTAACTTCTCCTAAACAGCTGGAGTTTAAAGAACACACGAAGACTTTATTTGTACAAGTCCCTTCGACTAGTCGAGACTTTACTTTATTTGTTTCGGCGAGTTCATATTTCTTTTCGGGCCAGAAGTTTCCGACGAGGAACGAAGTCCTCATGCTTTTTCTCTTCTCTCTCTCTTGCGTTTCATTAACCGCGGCTAAATGGATAAAGTTTTTAAGATAATTTACGGGTCGCATTCCGATCCACCTGTAATTAAGACGTTAATACTTGATTGATAGATAACGTTCGGGTATGAGATTAATCTGCTTTTAATTATTAATTTTAATATGGGCCGATTAACTTGTGAAGGAGGGGGTGACTGCTGGTGTTCTGCGCAAAAACTGGTAGGGTGGATGTTTCCACATTGCTGGGAATTAATATAATGGAGGGTAATATCTCCTAATTAGTTTCTCAAACAAATATTCCGGTCGTTACTTTCACGGCTTAATTATATTTCGCATAATAGTTTGCCACTGAAATTGTAATTGCAATAAACAAAAATGTTTGCCTTTTGTTGAATTTATTAGTTTATATTTTCTGATTTTTATAAAACTATTTTTCTCATGATTTTAAATTATTTAAGATCATCCTGTTTAAAAATATTTACAATTACCTAATGTACTCTTGATTAGCATGCCGTAAAACTATCCTCAGATGTTTTATGGTTTATTGAGATCAATATACTATATGTTACGGTTGGTTGGGATTATGTATTGTTTATTAATTAATGTCAGGAATAATAGAAAAGATGTTAAGGTAGGACCAGAATTCTTTAAATTAACAAAAATTTTGCTCTTAATCAACTGTAACGATAAGAGTTTTTTAGGCACTGAAACATTTTGAGTATGTTATATAAATTGGAGAGTGTGTTAGTGGCCACCCACCCACCCTACATATAACTTTAAATTTAAACAACAATAGTGGTGCGAAATTCTGCTGTTCAAAATCCAAAATTTTACTTGTTGTCAAGCTTACATCAATGCAACGATAAGAATTGTCCTAATTTTAGACAAAGAAAAATTTTGCGTATGTTGTAGAAATTTGAGGGTGTGATAGTGGCCACCCACCCACCCTACATATACATTTAAATTTAAGCTACAATAGTGGTGCGAAATTCTTCTCGCAATCAAAAATTTTGCTGATATTCAAAGCTTACACAACTGTAATCATAAAAACTGTCCGAATTTTAAACGATATAAATTTTTTTATAAGGAAATCGTCTATCAAAATATTAAACTGGAGGGTGGGATATTAAACGCCCACCCACAATACATAAACAGTGTAGTCTTCAATAATAGGGCTTGTAGATTTATAAGCAACATTTTCTAAATTTGTAATTATTTTAGGAAACTAAAACAGTTACAGTGATGAAAGTACCAAAACATATGTAGGGTGGGTGGGCGGCCTCTATCTCACCCGCCAATTTAAAGACCATAAATCAGTGTTTGGCCTGAATGTTAATTTTATAATAACTTTTCTTATTATTATATTAGATTGTTCCAAATTTAGAGCCAGAAAAAATTTACGTATGTTGTAGAAATTGGAGGGTCTGATAATGATCACCCACCCACCCTACATATATATTTCAATTTAAACTGCAATAGTGGTTTCAAATTCTGCTCCTAATCAAAAATATTGTTCCTTGACAACAGAAAAATTTTGGGTATGTTATAGAAACTTTAGGGTGTGATAGTGGCCACCCACCCACCCTACATATATATTTAAATGTAAGCTGTAATAGTGGTGCGAAATTCTGCTAGTAATCAATTTTTTTTTTTACTTTTTCCTACACCACTGTAATCATAAGGATTATCTTAATTTTAGACACTGCAAAATTTTAATAAGGAAATCGTCTTTCAAAATTGAAAACTAAAAAACTGAAGGGTGGGATATTGGACACTTGCCCACCTTACTGATACAACAACAGAGATTGTGTATTCATGAGCAACATTTTCTAAATTTGTATTTATTTTTGGAAACTAAAACAGTTACAGTGATGAAGGTACCAAAACATATGTAAGGTGGGTGGGTGGCCTCTATCCCACCCTTTAATTTCTAGATCATAAAACAGTGTTTTGTCTGAATATTAAAATTAGTCTAAGCAAAGTTTTATTAATTAGATTGTCCTAATTTTAGGCACAGAAAATTTTTAGGTATCTTATAAAAAGTAGAGGGTTTGATAGTGGCCACCCACCCACCCTACATATATATTCAAATTAAATGTACAATAGTGGTGCGAAATTTTACTCTTAATAAAAAATTTCGCTTGTAGTCAAAGCTTACACAGCTGTAATCATAAGAATTGTCTGAATTTTAAACGATGAATTTTTTTTAAAAAGAAATCGCCCTTTAAAATTGCGAATTGTAGGGTGGGATATTGTCCAGTCACCCACCCTACAGGTACCGTGGAATCTACAACAGTAGGGCTTGTGTATTTATGAGTAAAACTTCGAAAATTCCTGGAAATAACTTAATTGAACACTCAAAAAAATTCTTAATGAATTTTGAAAGCCTGAAATGTTAATATTTTGGATTGTATATTGTTACAAAACGTAATGCAAATTTCAGAAATCTGGAAAAGAACTAGTTAAACAAATTCCCAACAATTGAAAAAACCAATAATATCTTAAACACTAAAATAAAACACTTACTATGTTTTTACCACTAAAATAGTAAGTGTTTTATTTTAGTGTTTATCATGAATTACCACATAGTAACGGTCGCAACCATTATTATCAATATCTTATTTTCATTCAAAAAATTTAAGAAAGGGAAAAAAAGTTTAGATGATAATCGTTAAAACCTGAAAGTGACATTGAAATCTTTTATACAATTCAAAAAACATTGGGAAAATATTTGAAGAAAATTCTATATCTAATAAAGAGAAATGTCCAGACACTGTTAACAAATTTAGGAAGACAATTTCGGAAACCAATGAAAAATCCGATAATATAAACATGAAAAAAAAAATCTTTAATTTATAAACCTAAAAATTAGTAATGGAATTTTCTATAAAATTATAGAAATATGAAAAAACTTCTAAGAATAACAAAGAGAAATTTCCAGAATATGTTAGAACCTACGAAGAAAATTCTTAAATACTTTGAAAACTGAATTGCTTTAGAAACTTGGAAAAGGATTTCCTTGAAAATTTTAGAATTCTAGAATTCTGTAGGTAATAACTCGCATTTTGGAAAATTAATTACTACATAATTTTAGAAACAATCTAGAAATATGGAAGAGAATTTCTGGAAAATACTGGAACATTTTTTAAACCTAGAACTCTGTTTAAAACTATACAAAAAAAAAATTTGAAACATGCTGGAAAATTCTTAAATACTTTGAAAACTGAATTGCTTTAGAAACTTGGAAAAGGATTTCCTTGAAAATTTTAAAATTCTAGAATTCTGTAAGTAAAAACTCGCATTTTGGAAAATTAATTACTACAAAATTTTAGAAACAATCTAGAAATATGGAAGAGAATTTCTGGAAAATACTGGAACATTTTTGAAACCTAGAACTCTGTTTAAAACTATACAAAAAAAAATTTGAAACATGCTGGAAAATTCTAGAATTCTTTAAGAAAAATGCTCGCCTTTTTGGGAAATAAAGTATTCTGGCAAATATGGGCCAATTTTCGAAATAGAATAAAATACAAATTAAAAAATAACTTCACACAGTTGGAGAAAGTGATTACAAATTATTTTGTATTGAATCATCTTCAACCAACATTAGAATAGAAATTCCTTGAACATTTTAGAATACTTGAAAACAATCTAGAAATATGCTTGAAACTTCTTGAATTCTGTAGAAAAATTCTAGCGTTTTGGAAAATAAATTACTAAAAAAATCTGAAAATCTGGAAGAGAAATTCTACATAATAAATAAAACGTGAAAAGAAATTTCTTAAAAATTTTAGGACTCTTAATAAAATTCTAGAAATACGCTGGGTGGCGTATGAAAACAATGCCCATTGTGTTTTTTCTAGGCCCTAGGAATTTTCGTATTTGAGTTTGTACCACAAGAAGAAACTGTCAACTCAGCCTTTTAGTTGCAGGTGCTTAAGAATTTGTAACGCTGGTGGTTCCTCAGTCTCCATAAAACCGTGCGACTCTCTTTGTTTCCCCGACTCAAGAAAGAGCTGAAAAGAAAGCTCTGATTCGAGGATTATAGAATTTTTTTGCGATTTTTCTTCATATTTTTGAAAATTCAGTAGATATTAGTTTATTTTATTATTACTTCATATTATTACTCCTTTTCTGATTAGGTGAATTTTCTTATAGGTGACTAAAAGTTTGTTGTACTTTTTTTAATTACATAATTGTTCTTCGAAAATTCTTAAATTGTTTTCGGGATTTCTTGATTTTTTTTTTCATATTTTTAAAATCTATGAGTTTTTCTTGCAAATTACATGAATATTTTTAAGAGTTTTTAAAATTTCTTCCATTTTCAATTATTTTCTATGATTTTCAAGATTGGATAAATTCTCTTGGAGGTTTGAAGATTTTACTGGCAACTTTTCTTTTTAAGAATTTTTCTTCAAAATCAACTAAATGTTTTTTGAGATTTCTTGAGTTTTATGAATTTTCGACGACGTTTCTAGAATTTTTCTGCAGATTTTTGTTCAAATTCTTTTAAACGTCTCTCAAATTATATAAATGTTCTTTCATTTTCCAAAAATAATCCAGCAGTTTCAATTTCAAATTTTACAATGTTTCTTGAATTTTCAAGAAATCTTTTTTCTACGAATTTTTCTTGCAAACTATTTTCGACTGTTCTACAATTTTCTTACATTTCGTTACGAATATTCCAGATTGTGTGAAATATTTTTAGATTCCTTCATAGTTCCTAAACTTGCCAACAATCTTTCTTCCACAATTCTTTCCTTAATTCTTCAATATTATCTTTAAGTTGTAGATTAAGCCAATCTTTGTATTTTTCTCTGTAATGCCTGTTGAGAAGAAATAAATAAATTCTAAAATTTTCTATGTTATTAATTTTTCTTT
Organism: Ontholestes murinus; assembly: GCA_963969525.1. Classification (NCBI taxonomy): domain Eukaryota; kingdom Metazoa; phylum Arthropoda; class Insecta; order Coleoptera; family Staphylinidae; genus Ontholestes; species Ontholestes murinus. Next base: position 66,361,550 of record OZ018395.1, read on the forward strand.
CAAATTACGTGAATATTGTTTGAGATTTTTTAAACAATTTTTCTTCTGGTTTGCATGAATTGTGCTTAAAATTTTTAGACTATTCAGTAAATTTCATTCCAAACTTATTTAGTTTTCTACCAATTTTTCTTCCAAATTAGAGTTCTAAAATTTTCTAGGCGAAAATTTGCTGGAAACCTCAAAACAGTAGTGCCTCTGTAAAAGAGAATCTTAGAAAATTTTATAGAAATTTCACTTTTGTTTAATTATTTTTAAACCAAGTTTTAAAAGATGAAGATAAAAAATTTAATGTTGAAGTTTGAGGGTTGAATTTTTTGGTATTTAAATGAGGAATATTTGTAATTGTTTCTATTTTTGGAAGCACAATCAGTTTGAAGTGGATTTTGAAAATTTAAAGTTTGTGGCTTTTGTTTTACTATTTTAAAATCGAATTTAAAAGTGTGAAGAATGAAAATCTAACGCTGAAGATTAAGGGTTGAATATTTTTGAATCAGCGGAAAAAGTGTTTGCAATTGTTTATATTTTTTGAAGTGCCATCAGTGAAGAGTAGATTTTGAAAATTTGAAGTATTTATCTTTTGTTTGACTATTTTTAAAACTTAATTTGAAAATGTGAAGATTGAAAATTTCATGTTGAAGATTGAGGGTTGAATATTTTGGTGGTTTAATGAGGAATATTTGTAATTATTTCTATATTTGGAAGAACAAGTCAGTTTGGAGTGGATTTACAAATCTAAAGTTATAAGCTTTTGTTTTACTATTTTAATATCGAATTTTAAATGTGTGAAGAATGAAAATCTAATGCTGAAGATTAAGGGTTGAATATTTTTGAATCAGCGAAACGGATGTTTGAAATTGTTTATATTTTTTGAAGTGCCATCAGTGGTGAGTGGATTTTGAAAATTGAATGCATTTATCTTTTGTTTAACTATTTTTAAAATCAAATTTGAAAAGGTGAAGATAAAAAATTTAATGTTGAAGATTGTGGTGTTTTAATGAGGAATATTTGTAATTGTTTCTATTTTTGGAAGCACAATCAGTTTGGAGTGGAGTTTGAAAATTTAAAGTTTGCGGCGTTTGTTTTACTACTTTAAAATCAAATTTAAATGTGTGAAGAATGAAAATTTAATGCTGAAGATTAAGGGTTGAATATTTTGGAATCAGCAAAACGGATGTTTGCAATTGTTTATATTTTTTGAAGTGCCATCAGTGAAGAGTGGATTTTGAAAATTTAATGTATTTGGCTTTTGTTTGGCTATTTTTAAAACCAAATTTGAAAAGATGAAGATAAAAACTTTAATGTTGAAGATTGTGGAATGAATATTTTAGAATCCTGTAAGCTAACATTTTAGGAAATAAATTCTGAAAAAATGTCAACATTTTAAAAATTCCTCGAATATTTCAAAACTCTTGAAAAAAATTTATAAATATGCTGAAAACATCTACATTTCTGTACTATAAAATCCTATTTAAAAATAAGAGGAATATAAGCGAGAAATACTAGAAAATTATAGAAAACGAGAAAAGAAATTCCTTGAGAATTTAAGAAGCATTGAAGAAATAAAAAAAAAATTTCATGTTAGAAAATTTTTGAATACTTGAAAATAATCCTTACAGCATGAAGCCTTTTTTTTTAGAAAATTCCGATACAATAAAACAAGAACATGTTGAGAAATTGAAATATAATTTCTATAAATATGAAAGAAAATTCTAAGACCCTTGATGTCTTCTAGAAACCTCAAAAAAAATTGTGGAAATATTACAAAAAAAAATGCTCGAAATTTTTAGAAAACTGGAAAGGAGGTTACCAACAATTGTTAGAACCCTAAAAAACCATAAATTATTAGATGTAATAACGGCAAGCTTTTTGATCTCCGTTAGAAAAACCGAACAACTTTATCAATTTTATTTTTTGAATCTAATTGACAATCAATTCACAAAGGCACATGTGACTGGCAACACATGCAACAATCCAATTTACCGCGCGTAATCAAATTAATCAATTTCGTTCCGGAAAATTGCCTCGAAACGCCCATCCTTCGACCGGAACGAATTCGAAAATAAAAATCCGACTTCGAGCGCCGGCGATTCGCGCCGCTCGACGACTTTTTCTTAACAATCCCAGAATCGTAATCGTGAATTATGTCCGAACATTACTTTGGTTGTTGTTTTTTTTTTGTCTCCTTCCTCCAGTTTATGGAACATTTCCCGTTTACGGTGACGTAAATTAAGCCCAGCACAATGGTATGTTTCGCGTTTTAATTGACAAATGGACTAAAGCGCAACGTTCGCTGTTTTGGTCGGTGGTGATCGATGGGCACAAAGTTTGCAAACTATGGACTTGCGCAAATTATCTCGTTATAAATGACGGAACGTTCATTAGAGTCGCATGCGGAATGTACACTTGATATATTATATGAATAAGTTAAGTAAATAATATTTTATGCACGAGATGACATTTGATCGGGTAAAGACAGATTGAAATTGTGCGTGTTTTCACTGTAGCGTTATTAATAATATTCGTGTCGGTGTGGTAAACGAGCCGATATTACGGAATTATCAAAATTATTCCATCTAAACGTTCGAAAATAGGTTATTCCAGTCAGAAAATATGAGAACTTAAAATTACTTTTATTAAAAATATATTTTTTTAAATTATTGGCGCAGTCGGTAGGATTCTCCAGATTTATATTTATTTATTACATAATGTATACTAATTAATATATTAATTAGTATTATTAGTTAATATATTAATAATGTTTATAAAGCTTAAAACATAATAATAATAATAATAACATCTCTTTATTTCAGTGTCATGTACAAGATGAAATTTGCGTCAACGGTCATCTCAGTAACTGTATCCTACCGACTGCGCCAATTATTAAAACATGTAATTTTCGATACAATTCTGTTTGAATAAGCCTGATTATATTTCTGTCTAACTAAGGATGATAATGTTGATTATTTTATGATTATTTTCGGTATTATAAATCATTTTAATGTACTACAGACTCGTATTATTAAATACATGAAACATTTGGTAATTACCCTCATCAAAAAGAACAAAAAAAGAAAACATCCAGTGACACGACCGCATTACGGGTGAAATATGACGACATCAAAAATAATTTACCTCCTTAAATAATATCGCTAATGAAGATCATCATCCGGTGTCATTTAAGTATCACGCACGCCCGCAATCCGTCTTAATTTAGGCACGTAGAGAGAGGCATAACTCATGGCCAACTTGGCGCATTAGTGCACAAAATGTACACATTAGTCGCTCAAATTTATTATCTTCTTTTCAGTGCAGCGGAATTGAACGACCGTTAAGAGAGCGAACCGTGTGTTTTTTGTTTGTTTGTTTTCGTTTGTTTGTTGCCGGGGGTTTAAAACTTCGCGTTCGCGTTCGCGAACTTTTAGCGGTCGCGTGATAAATCCCGTTTTAAGACTAATTGCGCCAGTTCGGATGACACGTAAATAAATTACGAGGATAAGTTTCTGTATCGGGACAGTGTGGTGTCTTGAATATTAAATTAATAGAAGTTTATATTCCAATAAGGGCTTTAGTACACGTTTGAATAAAGTCTGGCGAATTATTATTAACACAACTTGATAAGAATTAAAAAATAATAATTAAAATATTTTTATTGCTATTAGATATTATATATTAGATAATGTTAATCCTACCGACTGCGCTATAATCGAAAAAATAATTAACTACAATATCTAATGCTTAGTTATTCTTTTAATTCTTAAGTCATTAGTGTTCCGACAAACAAATGTCTATACTTATTTATTTTAACCAACTACAATCATCTAAACTAAATACCATCTGACGGGAGATACTGTAATTAAGAAGAAAAAGCAAGCAAATCAAATTAGTAGTCGATGTAAAGCATTGGTCGAAAAATGGAAAATTAAACCAAACAATATCACCATATTTTACTGTTTCACTCCAAAAAAGAAATTAACCCAACGCAAATCCATAATAAGTTATGAGGCGTGTATGGTAAAGATTTCTTAACAGAACCCCAGTGCCAGAATTGGTTTGCCAAATTCAGTTTTGGTAATTTTAATGCCAAAAGTATACCACGCTCAGAAAAGCCAGTTGGAGACGATCAAGTGAAGGAATTAATCGAAGCAGACCGTTGTTACACTACTTGAGAGGTTGCAGTAATATTAAACATTTCTCAAATGACCATGAAAAGACATCTCCACAAACTGGGATATAAATCTTCTATATACTGTTCTTTAGTTTTTATCGTCAAGCTTTTGCAAAATATTGGTTTTCATCTTCTATCTCCTGTCGTTTTGTCTCTATCCTCTATTTTTCGTTCGGTCCTCTGTCGCTTTCTAAAAAAAGTTGAAGTTATTCGTTACTGTCTTTTTCTAAGGAAAAAAGTCAAATATATAAAAAAACTTTTGGCTTCGGTCTTATCTTCCCAAACCTTTTGTCTTTGGTCATCTGTATTCTTTAATCTACATCATAAATTTTATCTTTTGTGTTCTTTCGTTTTTTTGTGTTTTGTCTCTCCTGCTTTACGTAATCTATTTACTGCCTTCGACTTACGCCCTTTGATTTTTATTCTCTGTGTTCTATTTTTTTTTTTGCTTCATTGTCTTTCTATTCACACCCTTATGTTTGTTGAATTTGTCATTTATTATCTTAAAGTTTTTATCTTGGCGTTTTTTGATTGTCTTTGTGTTTTATCTTCTCACCTTTATGATTTGTTGTCCCATATTTCTTATATACTGTCTTCTTAATGTTTTTCTTCTGCCGTCTTTTTGTTCTATTTGTTTTGCTTTCTGTCTTTTGTCTTCCCTTTTTTCCCTTCTGAAAAATACATTGTTGGAAAATTAATTTATATTCAAATGGTCAGTATAGGAGTCAACAAAATGGATTTCTATACTGACCATTTGAATATGAATGAATTTTCCAACAATGTATTTTCCAGGTCTCCATATTTTATAGTTTTTTAGGATTCTAAAAACTGTTGGTAATTTCGTTTCCTCATTTCTAAAATTATCGAGCAATTATTTTTGAATATTTCCAAAAAAAATTGAGGTTTCTAGAAGAAGTCAATTATCTTAGAATTCTCCAAGAATTTCTCTTTCATATTTATAGAATTTTTCAGCCGTTAAATTTCAAGTTTTCAAGACTTTTTCACAATTTCTTATATTATTCTATCAGAATTTTCTAAAAAGTCTTCATGCTGTAAGAATTTTCTTCAAGTGTTCTGGAATTTCCCAGAAAATTTCTAAAATGTAAAAAAAAAATTCAATTGTTTGAATGGTTCTAAAATTTTTAAGGAATTTCTTTTCTTTTTTCTAAAATATTCTAGTATTTCTCACCCAGATTTCTAAAATTTTGTAGTAATTTAATTTCCAAAATGAACTTTTCTACAAAATTGCAGATTTTTCCAGCATATTTTTAGATTTTTTCTAAAATTCTGAAATTTTCAAGGAATATCTAGAATGTTGACATATTTTCCAAAATTTCTAATTTTTTTTAGTAATTTATTTTCTTAATCACGAGAATTAGCTTACAGGATTCTAGAATTTTCCAACATATTCTTAGAATTTTATTATGGGTGCTACAATTTTTAATGAATTCCTTTTCTCGTTTTATTTATATTCTAGAATTTTAATTTCAGAATTCCAGATTTTTCTAATAATTTATTTTCCAAAACACAAGAAGTTTCAAGCATATTTCTAGATTATTTTTAGTATTCTAAAATTTTCAAGGAATTTCTATTCTTTCTATGACTAGTTTCAATTACACAGTAATAATTTTCAAACATCTCCAAAATTCAACAATTTCTATTTTATTTCTAAAATATTTCCCTGTTTTCCATAAGAATCTATTTTTCAAAGTCGCGCATTTTTTCTTAAAGAATTCTAAAATTTTTCAGCACTTTTCTAAAAGTTTTTAAAAAGAATTTCATATTTAGGTTTCAAAAATGTTCCAGTATTTTCCAGAAATTCTCTTCCATATTCATAATTTTTTCTAAAACTTTGTAGTAATTAATTTTCCAAACAGAGAGTATTTTCCTACAGAATACTAGAATTTTCAAGCAAATTTTTAGAATTTTTTGATGGGTTCTAAAATTTTCAAGGAATTCTTTTTCTAGATTTCTAAAGCTCTTTACTTTTCAAATTTTTAAGAATTTTCTTCGAAGATTCTAACATATTCTGGAAATTTGTCTTTGTTATTCTTAGAAGTTCTTTCATATTTCTTGAATTTTCTAGAAAATTCCATTAATTCTTTTGAGGTTTCTAAATTAAAGAATTTTTAATTTTATTTATTTATTTATTTTTACCCAACAGCCAAAATGGCAGAGTAAAATTAGCATTAGGTTTGATCATGATTACCGTGTAATCGAAACTAGTCGCAAAAAGTGAAATTAAAAGTGGTATAAAAAAGTTATGTTTTCTTTATTTTAAAAAATTTTTGTTTCAATTTCCAGTAAAATTTGCAATAAAGAATTTGAGACTCTAGTCAAAGGTTTCAAAAAAATGTAATAAATACTCTAACCAAGATTTTAGCTTGCTACTTTAAAAATTAATGAAAAAATAAGTTGCCTTTAATTTTCAGTAAAAAACTTTAGCTGAAACAAAATGGCGACGCTCAAAACTTTTAATAAAGAATTTGTAATTATAGCAATTAATTAAATTATTAATTATTCAATTAAATTTTTTTAAAATATCTAATGAAAGATTACAGCTCAAAACTAGTAAAATTATATAGAAAACAATGCCTTCTTAATTTTTAGTGAAAACAATTGCCAAGTCTTAGGTTGGAACAAAATTACGACGCTCCAAACTTTAGATGAGGAATTTAAAAGAACAGTCAATTGTTTGAAAAGATGTAAAAAATATTCAAACCAAGATTGCGGCTTAAATCTTCCAAATGTCATTAGAAAATAATGTGTTTTTTGATATTTAGTAATAACATTTGCTAAATTTTAGGCAGAAACAAATTGGCGACGCTCCAAACTTTCAAGATGAATTAAAAACGAATCAAATGTTTAAAAAAAAATCAGGTAAAATATCGTGGATTGTTGAGGCATGTAAAATATATTAAATTTAAAATTATAGCTTAAAACTGGTGAAATTGATTAAAAAATTAATGTATTTTTAATTTAAGATAAAAACAATTGCCAACTCTTAGGTTGTAAAGAAAAGGGCGGCGCTCCAAACTTTAAATTAAAAAATTGATAATGCAATCAAATGATTAAAAAGATGTAAAAAATATTAAAACAAGGCTTTTAGCCTAACACTGATAAAATTTATTAGAAATTAATGTATTTTTAATTTCCACGTAGAATGATTGCCAAATATTACACTAAAATAAAATGGCGACATTCAAAACTTAAAATGGAAAATTTGAAAATACAATGAATTATTTTAAATGATGCAGAAAAAAACATTCAAACCAAGATTTTAACCGGAATGCCTTAAAATTAATGCCTTTTTAATATTTAGTTAAAACAATTGCCAATCATCATGGGCTGAAACAAAATGGCGACAGTTTAAATTTTGAATGAAGAAATTGAAACTGTAATCAAATGTTTAAGATGTTGTAAAAAAATCCAAACGTAGATTATAGCTTCAAGCTCACAGAATTTATTAAAAAAGTAATGTCGGTTTAATTTCTTAGTAAAAAAATTAAAAATCTTAAGCTGATATAAAATATAGACGCTGTAAACTTTGGATGAAGAGCTGCAATAAAATGTTTGGAAAACTGTAAAACAAATTCAAATTAAGAGTTATAGCTTAAAACCATTAATTTTATTAAAATAATGTGTTTTAAAAGTACTGTACAAATCTTAGACAGAATCAAAATGGCGACGGACTAATTTTTAAATAATGAATTTGACACTGTAATCAAATGTTTGAAAAGATGTAAAAACATATTCAAACTAAGATTTTGGTTTAAAACTTCTAAACTTTTAATTTTACACAAAAAACAATTGAGTTTTGTTAAGGAAAAAGGTCAAAAATATAAAAAACAATCTTCCTCCTGCCTTTTGTCTTCTCTTTTGAAACCTGTTAGTCCTCGGTCATCTGTCCTCCATCTTCATTTTTTTCGTTTTCTTTCTATATTTTCCATTTTATCATTTGCTTTTTGTACTTAATCTCCTATCTTTTATCCTATCCTATAATTTATCTGTTGTCTTCGTCTTCTGCCCTTTGATTTTTGTCCTCTGTATTCTGTTTGTTTTTGTTATTTGTCCTTTTGTTCATACCCTTTTGTTTCTTGTCGTTTCTTGCAGTTGGCATTTGTTATCTTAATGTTTTTATTTATCTTCTGGCGTCTTTTTGTTGTTTTATTTACTTACCAAGCCCAGCATAATCAATAGAATAGGAGAGGAGGAGTCCCTAGTGAAAAAAAGAATAGAAAGAGAACAACAAATTTGGCGCCCAACATGGGGCCCCTATAAACGAAAATCGAAGCCCGCTTTAAAACAAAATTGAAGCCCTAGAAGGTAAACCATTATCGTTTCGGCCCTTCTCGTGTTTCTTGTATCTTCTGATTCCAGATCTAAATTAACAGTACTCTCTCCCAAACAACGTTCTTTATTTTTAAGTTTGTTGTTTGGAAACAGATATATATTTGTATATAAAATGGACATGAGAAATTCAAATTAATAGGTTATCTCAGGATGAGTTATGAGTAGAGATATAAGTACTATATTAACGATTGCAGTAGGCCGATAGACATTACGTGAATTTGAAGGGTTCAGCTTCATTTAGCCTTCTAGCTCATCCATTTGCTTTTGTTGACGATAGTTCTGCTATTCTCTAAAAAATCACCGAGATTGCAACACTTATAGATAATGTAACTGAAACTGAGACTAAAATGGTAAAGAAGGTTACAACCAAGTTAGCGCACTTGTATGGTCGGTTAAATCAATGTCTTCCAGCAAGTGAGAACGAAATAGAAGAATGTTCTGAGTGGTAACATTAAACTCTTTTTATAGAGATACAGTTTTTCCTCCAAAAGCAGCGAAAGGAAGCAGTAGCCAAATTCTTCTTCCAAATTCCAAATTCTAAAATCTTCACTCAATGACTCTCGTCCCCAATGAATGAAACGCTTAGTTGTGAACCTAACAAGATTTCTTTAGCAGAATTCTTGCAAAGTATTAATGAGTTATGTGTGGCGCGAAATGTAACAAAGCTGGCGTTGTTTCCTGCAGCTCTTGATCTGTTCAGTGGTAATGCTTTTATTTGATAAGATCGATTGGCATGAGTTAATTGTTGGACTAAGGGAAAAATTCTAGGTACAGGACTATGACGGTCGGTTGTATAATGAGATTAAACCTCGCACACAACGTCCTCGCAAAGATCTTGGTATTTTCGTTGCGGTGAAAATGTATTTTCGAGATTGTCTGTGCGGTTTAGTAAAGAGACAAAACTTGAATTAGTTAAGCAAAATAATCATTCGTCCTATCGGAATGTTTTGTGAGAAATGGATATCAAATCTTTCCAAGAATTATTACGAGCTGATGGGAAAAATAATTGTGTTCCACTTGAAATTTCGTCGGTGTCTGAAAGCCTTATTTTAGGGGTGGATTTTTGGAAACAGGTGGGCATTGTCCTCAATCTACGGGAAAATTTTCACATAACAATACATTTGATAACGCTGTTACACTAAAAGAAAGAATTCCTGCAAGAGATGAATTTGTGACGATTTCTTAAACTGCACGTGTTAGCACACATCCGGACTATTGGACAGCGTTCCGCACGTTACAAACATGTACTGCTTTCCTACCATCCCTCGGACGACCTTAAATGACCATGATGACCTTTAGATAATCTTTAATGACCCTTGAGCGACCTTAAATGACCTTTATGACTTCTAGATAATCTTGAATGATCCTTGAGCGACGTTAAATGACCTTGATGAGTTTTAGATAATCTTTTAAGAACTCTAGATAAATTTGAATGATCCTTGAGCGACCTTAAATGACCTTGACGGACCTCTGGATTATCTTGAATTATCTTTGAACGACCATAAATGAACTTGATGACCTTTAGATAATCTTGAATGATCCTTGAGCGACTTTAAATGACCTTGATGACCTTTAGATAATCTTTTAAGACGTCTGGATAATCTTGAATGATCCTTGAGCGACTTTAAATGGCCTTGATGACCTTTAGATAATCTTTAAACATCTCTGGATAATCTTGAATGATCCTTGAGCGACCTTAAATGACCTTGACGACCTTGGTGACCTCTAGATAATCTTGTAAGACCTCAAGATAATCTTGAATGATCCTTGAGCGAACTTAAATGATCTTGATGACTTCTAGATAATCTTGAATTATCCTTGAGCGAACTTAAATAATCTTGATGACTTCTAGATAATCTTGAATGATCCTTGAGCGACCTTAAATGACCTTTATGAGGTCATCACTCTTGTAAGACCCCTAGGTAATCTTGAATGATCCTTGACCGACCTTGATAACCTCTAGATAATCTTGTAAGACTTCTAAATAATCTTGAATGATTCTTGAGTGAAATTAAATGACATTGACGACCTCTTGATTATCTTGAATGATCTTTGAACGACCATAAATGACCTTGATGACCTCTAAATAATTTTTTAAGACCCCTAGATAATCTTGAATGATCCTTTAGCGACTTTAAATGACCTTGATGAGCTTTGGATAATCTTGAATGATGCTTGAGCGACCTTAAATGACCATGATGACCTCTAGATAATCTTGTAAGATCTCTAGATAATGTTTAATGATCCTTGAGCGACCTTAAATGACCTTGATGACCTCTCTAGATAATCTTAAATGATTGATGACATCTAGATAATCTTTAAATACCTCTGGATAATCTTGAGCGAACTTAAATGATCTTGATGACTTTTAATCTTGAATGATCCTTGAGCGAACTTAAATGACCTTGATGACCTCTAAATAATCTTGTAAGACCCCCAGGTAATCTTGAATTATCCTTGACCGACCTTGATAACCTCTAGATAATCTTGTAAGACTTCTAAATAATCTTGAATTATCCTTGAGTGAACTTAAATGACCTTGACGACTTCTTGATTTTCTTGAATGATCTTTGAACGACCATAAATGACCTTGATAATCTCTAGATAATCTTTTAAGACCCCTAGATAATCTTGAATGATCCTTTAGCGACATTAAATGACCTTGATGACCTCTGGATACTTTTGAATGATCCTTGAGAGACCTTAAATGACCTTGATGACCCCTCTAGATAATCCTAAATGATCTTTGAACGACCTTAAATGGCCTTGATGACAAATTGGGTAAAGTAGAACACTTGTTTTGTACCATAATTTTATTTTCAGTTGCCTGACACAAAGTTAAACTTTGAAAATGATCCTAACCGATCGAAACACGTGTCAGGCAACTGAAAATAAAATTATGGAACAAAACAAGTGTTCTACTTTACCCAATTTGAAAATATGGTTCTATCAAGAAAGTAGCGCAACAAGTATTCAGTATAATAAAAACATAAGGCCTTGGTGACATCTACATAATCTTTAAATACCTCTGGATAATCTTGAATGATCATTGAGCGACCTTAAATGACCTTGACGACCTCTACCTTGGTGACCTCTAGATAATTTTGAATGATCCCTGAGCGAACTTAAATGATCTTGATGACACTTAATAATCTTGAATGATCCTTGTGCCACCGTAAATGACCTTGATGACCTCTAGATAATCTTGTAAGACCCTTAGATAATCCAGAATAACCCTTGACCGACCTTGATAACCTCTAGATAATCTTCTAAGACTTCTAAATAATCTTGAATTATCCTTGAGTGAACTTAAATGACCTTGACGACCTCTGTATTATCTTGAATGATCTTTGAACCACCATAAATGACCTTTATGACCTCTAGATAATCTTGTAAGACCTCTAGATAATCTTGAATGATCCTTTAGCGGCATTAAATGACCTTGATGACCTCTGGATAATCTTGAATGATGCTTGAGTGACCTTAAATGACCATGATGACCTCTAGAATATCTTGTAAGACTTCTAAATAATCTTGAATTATCCTTGACGACCTCTGGATTATCTTGAATGATCTTGGAACGACCATAAATGACCTTGATGACCTCTAGATAATTTTTTAATACCATTAGATAATCTTGAATGATCCTTTAGCGACATTAAAAGACCATGGTGACCTCTAGATAATCTTGTAAGATCTCTGAATAATTTTGAATGATTCTTGAGCGACCTTGATGACCTCTAAATAATCTTGTAAGATCTCTAGATAATTTTTAGTAATCCTTGGCGCTACCTCAAATGACCTTGATGACCTTTAAATAATCTTGAATGATCCTTGAGCGACCATAAATGACCTTGATGACCTCTACCTTGGTGACCTCTAGATAATCTTGAATGATCCTTGAGCGAACTTAAATAACCTTGTAAGACCCCTAGATAATCTTGAATGATCCTTGGCCGACATTAAATGACCTTAATAACCTCTAGATAATCTTGTAATACTTCTAAATAATCTTGAATGATCCTTAAGTGAACTTAAATGACTTTGATGGAACATTAGATAATTTTAAATGTTCGTAAAACAGTCCTAAAAGTTGCTTAATGGACGCTATAAGACTAAATTATCTTAAATTGAATTGAGCTGTGGAATAATCTTGAACTCTAATCGAAAAATTCTTAAATTTTCTTGAATAATCCCTCCAGAATATTATTCTTTTAAATCTGATTATGTATTAGACTATGTAGAATTAACAATGAATTGCCTTGAATAACCTTAAATGATTTTGAATCGTGTTTGAATGAATGTAAATGACCTTAATGAAGCAATATATTTTTAAACATTGATTATTGTCATAGATTTAGGACTTTGTAATTGACTTGTGTAAGCATTCTTGCAAAAACACGAATAAAGTATTATTATTATTATTATTATTATTATTATTATTATTAATAATAGATGATTTCTAATTTTTTGTCAGATGGTTTTAAATGTTCTTTAACAAACGATAGAAGACTTTACATAATCTTGAGTTGAATCCTTGAATGGCTGAATGATCTTAAATAATCTAAACCATAGGATGATCTTGAGAGATCTTCAATAATACCTAAATATTGTTACTTAAACAAAGAATCATTGATTTAATTACATAATAAAAATGTATTCGTTGCAGAAAATGAACTAATAATTAGAAAAAAAACACGAAAATATTTTGTAAATATACAACAAATTTTATCAGTAATTATAGATGCAAAAAAAAAACTGTCAAACTAAATAAGTTTAAACATACAAAATTTGCTCTGAAATATTTTCATTTCTCATTCTACATTATTTTCTAAAATGCTCGTATTTTTTATGGTTTAGTAATTTTTCTTCTTATTTTAATAAAATTATTTCTTTGTGTAAAAAGTCACTATTGATTATTATACTTAAAAAATTGAATGGCTTGAGACTCAAACCTATAATATAAAACAAAATTCACCTACATGAATATGATTGTAATTAAATCCAACCTAATAAATTTTATTAACGTATGTATTTTACGGGAGTGTAAATATAATATAAATTAAACTAAACGAATTATAAATTTACAGGATTAATAATACCGGAGCCACCCCATCGTAATCACTAATTAGAACCCGTGTAAATAATCATTTTCACAAATTGATATTTATTTTAAATGTTTCCCGGTAATTACTCAATTTCTGAGGTGCAGCGGAGCGTCGCATGAGGGTAAGAGGGCCCTTTGAAGTGTTGGCGCAAGTAAAAATATATATATAGGGGTGGATTGTTATTTATTCTCCCCCCACGTCAGATTACAATAACACGCCACATTCATAACTGAGACCCTGTATATAATGTGCGCGATAGAAACGTATTAAAGTCTAGGATCAAAACTCTTTTTTTTTTTCTTTTTTGGATGTGAGAAAATAATTTTCTTTCCATTCTCCGTGAAACAACTATCCAATTCCGGGATTAAAAGCTTCGCCACGAACGTCTGAATTAAATTATTTATTCATTCGCGGAGAGGATAGTGTAGATGGGGGGTGGCGAAGTGTATTCATGAGTTTAAAACGAATTCGATATTTGCATAAAGTAATTAATAACGGCGCTTCCCCGTTTCAATCCCGGTTCGGGCGATAATTAATAAATTGGTTCTTTGCGTGTCCCGATCAGAACGTCCACAAACGCGTGGGTGGGTGTTTGTGTTTTATTTTTAATTAACCGCCGCACAATGCGATCCGCCCCTATTTACATTCTAATTAAACGGCGATGATGTTAATTACCGACGGGAAATGTGCATTACTATTTCTACTTACGTATGTAATTATCCTTTTATTCAAAATGAACGGTGGTGTGGAGCGTAATGAGGTTTATTATTGTATTTAAATCGGTGTTTTATCTCCGTTATTCACGTTGAAGAGTGTTATAATGTTAACTGTGTTATTTTCAAATAAAATGCTAATAAAAAATAATTCAAAAACTACCAACAGTGTTGAAGATAAGTAATTATATGAGGGATAAAAATAACACACAGTTTATTCCTTACTTCACTTGTTTTCTGTCTGTCTATGTGTTATTTTTATTTGCAAAACACGTAAATTTGAACCAACAATAGTATATGAGGGATGGTAGGAAAGTTGTCCCTGTATGCACTGTGCGGAGCGTTGGCGAATACAATACAAAACAAGCCGCTGGATGTGTGCTAACATGTTAAGTTGTATTTCAACTGTGTGCCCAATATTACATCACGCTGGTTATACCTTATAATGTTCAAATAAAGTACACCACCAGAAGGGTGCGATTAGATATCTCAACACAAAAAAATGTGTGACCTTGCAATATTCATCATCAAATGAAGGATGTGTATGAAAAAATTGTTATGTCTTCAGTCATTAAAGACTAACTTTCTACCATCCACCATGTGATTGTAGCTTTTAAAATTTATCAACAGTATTGTAGCATAAATATTTGTGCATATGTAGGGTGGGTGGGTGGCCTCTACCCCAACCTCCAACCTAAAAATAATTCGTGAGGGTTTGATTAAAGTTCAGTTAAATCATCATCTCATTGGCACAATTTTATTTCAGAATTTACGAATATGTGCAAATTATTTTCATTGTAATACTCACTTATGTGACACTAATTGGAGGGTGGGATAGAGGCCCCCCACCCACCCTACATATACAATATAATTTCATCTACAACACTGTTTATTGCTTTTGGATTTTTTTTATCACACCTTGTTAAATTTTTTTTCAATATTATAAACTATTATAAATTCTGTCTTTAAAATAATAAATATTTACTAATAGTTTTTCAAATAGTTAATTAATTTGCTATTCTATTGTGCAGTTTTGTAATTTTTAATAATTAAATAATAATTTATTATTATAGGTTTAATTTCGTTTACTTAATAAAAAAAAAATGTTGTAATAGGTCAGTAATGAGCTACATCAATATTGTAGAAAATATGTTCCATTATATTTTCTACAATATTGATGTAGTTCATTACTGACCTATTACAGAAAAATTCTAAGACAGTAAAAGAAAATTCTTATTTTCATTGACACTTTGGGAAAATTCTAAAAATTTGGAAAAGGAAATCATGAAAAGGTTTAAAGTAGGCTTGCAGTATGATTGAAGTGTTTTAAAATCAAATAAATTATAAATTAATCTAACGTGATCTAAAAAATTCACCTCTTGTTAATAAACAGTTTTTACAGTGTATTCTTTTTCGCTAATTTTAATTCTTTCAAATTTCTGAAAATTCAAAAGAGGAATTGGTAATCAATTCTAAGAAACCTAAAAATTTATGAATCGAGTAATTTCGTAAAGAATTTATTATAAGATTCAAAAACGTAAAGCAAGAAGTGATTGGAAAAATTGTAGAACCATTATAACTTAAAACATTTTGTAACTCTAGAGAAATTCTAACAATTTAGAAATTACTGGATAATTCTAGAAATATAGGAGATAATCTTTAGAACATACCAATAAATGAAACATAAAATGACGCAAAAAAAATTATAAGAATGTTTGGAAATTTTTTCAAAAATCTCGAGGAAAGTTGATTAATAAAATCCTAGAAAATGAATAAAACTTTATATTAACTTCAAAATCTGTAAAACGAAACAAAATAAATTGGAAAATACTAGAAATTCTGAATATTTCTTGAATTAGTTTCTGTAATAACGAAATTGTGTTATTTCTAGAAAATCTGAAATTTTAGAATCGTCACATAATATTGCAAGAAAAGCTTTAAGAAAAAATGCTTTAAATTCTATAAATCTGGAAAAGGCATGGGTAGAACTCTCAAGAATCTTGAAGTATGAAGGAAAAAATGCTGAAAAGTTCTAGAACATTAAAAGAAAATATTCACATTTTAAAAGACAAATTCTAAGAAAATTTTAGAATGTTTAAAGAAATCTAAAAAATTGCTAAAAATATTCTGATAAGGTAAATCATGATATAAAAAGGGCGGAAAATTTTTGAATTTAGAAGGAAACTTATAAAAAATACAAGCAATTTGGGAAAAATACTTAAAAATAGTAGAAATGCCAAAATTAACAAAACTTTTAGAAATATCAAAAAAATCTTAAAGATAAAAATATGCTGGAAACTTTTAGGAGCATAAAAAATGGTAAAAACATTGAGAACCATAAAAAACCGTTGAAATAAAACAGTACATGGTGAAAAATTCTTAAAATTAAAAGAAATACTTCTAGAAACTTGTGAAATTATTAATTTTTTCACTTTTAATTAGAATAAAATTAGCAACTCTTTTCTCTTTGCATATCTTTTACACCAAATTCACACAAAAAATTTCACTAAGTTTATTTAAGAGAAATAAATACATTCAGAGTTGCTATGATAGTTGTGCTATTCGTAACACACAAATTACTGTGGTTTAATTTAATTTAAAGTTTTAAAACTATCAAAAGAAACTAGAATTATGGTAAGGTCATAAGAGGGAAGTTGCCAAAAATTGTTAGAAACCTCGAAAAGCTTCTGTAAAAAGAAATGTAGGTTCTAGAAGCTTAAAATTTTATAATCCTTGTAGAAAATTCTAGAAATATTATAAAGAAATTCTGAAACGATGAAATACCATTATTGTTTTCATTGCTATCAGAAATCTTTAAGAAAATTTTAAAGAGAAAATTATAGAACCCTCAAAAAAAGACATTCCAGAAATATCTAAAAAAAAAGTGCTAAAAAATTCTTTAAATCTGGAGAAGATATTGCTGATGAATTTTGATTGAGTGTTACTCATCGAAATTCTTAAAATATAAAGAAAGAATTGCTTTAAACTTCTAAAACCCTGAAAGAAAATGTTCCCATTTTACATTAAATTGTTAGAAAATTTAAGAACCTTAAATAAATGCAGAATGCTGTATAAAAATTTGTTAGAGAATTACAAACCCATCGAAAAATTCAATCAAATAGAAGACAAAATAAAAAAATTGAAAATTCTCGACTTTAGAATAAAATAGTTAAAATCTGGAAGTGACATTGAAATCTTCTACAAAATTCAAGAAATATTTAGAAAATTTTGGAATAATATATTGAAGAGAAATTGCCAGAAAATGTTAGAAACTTTAAACAAAATTGCTGAAATCTTTATTAACTCTAGGATCATCAAAAAGTTTGATAAAATAAAAGAGCGAAAAAAAACCTGAAATTGTTATTAAAAGCTTCTGGAAAATTCAAGCCAAATAAAACTTGAAAATTCTGGAAATAACGAAGAGCAATTGCCAGAAAATAACAAAATATGAGAAGAAAAATAATGAAAAGTCGTAAAAACCTAGAAAAGAAATTCCAGAAAAATTTTAGAAACATTGAAATAAATTCTAGAAATATGTTGGATGCTTAAAGCCATAACTTTGTAATACATCTTGAATCAGGAACTTTATCAAATGACAAATAAAACTTACTTTGTTAATTAAATTCCGGGTGTGATATTAACAAAGTAAGTTTTATTTGTCATTTGATAAAGTTCCTAATTCTAGAAATATTGAAAATTTTAGAATATGTTAGGAAAATTGTCGCATTTTGAAAAATATTTTACCATAAGGTCTAAGGATCATTCATCATTCAGAAAAGAAATTTCTTGAAAATTTTAGAACCGTTGAAAAAAAAATGTAGAAAAGTGATTGGAAAATATAGAACCATTATAACTTAAAACTTTTTGTAACTCTAGAGAAATTCTAACAATTTAGAAATTACTAGATCATTCTAGAAATATAGGAGATAATCTTTAGAACATTCCAATAAATGAAACATAAAATGACGCAAAAAAATTATTCGAAAATTTAAGAACCTTAAAAAATTGCAGAATGCTGTATAAAAATTTGTTAGAGAATTGCAAACACAATGAAAAACTCAATTAAATATAAGACAAAATACAAAAATTAAAAATTCTCGACTTTAGAATAAAATAGTTAAAATCTGGAAGTGACATTGAAATCTTCTAGAAAATTCAAGAAATATGGAGAAAATTTTGAAATAATATATTAAAGAGAAATTGCCAGAAAATATTAGAAACAAAATGCAAAAATCTTCATAAATTCTAGGATCATCAAAAAGTTTGATAAAATAAAAAGGCGAAAAATTATTGAATTATTTGGAAAATCTTTGAAATATAAAAGTATTATTGGAAGCATCTAGAAAATTTAAGCGAAAGGAAACTTGAAATTTCTTGAAATAACGAAAAGGAATTGCCAGAAAATATCAAAATAGGAGAAGAAAAATCATGAAAAGCCGTAAAAACCTAGAAAAGAATTTCCTTGAAAATTTTAGAAACATTGAAATAAATTCTAGAAATATCGAAAATTTTAGAATATTTTAAGAAAATTATCGCATTTTGGAAAATATTTTACCATGAAGTTCTAGGGACCTGGAGGAGAAATACTGGATAAATTTAGAAATACAGAAAAGAAATTTCTTGAAAATTTTGGAACCCTTTGAAAAAAATTCTAGTCATGCATGAAAATTCTGGCGTTTTGGAAAACAAATTACTCTAAAATTCTTGAGAAAAAATCTAGAAATCTGAAAGAGAAATTCCAACAGAATTTCATAACCCTTGAAGAAGATTCTCACAATCTGAAAGAAGACTTTCTAGAAAATAACAATTGTGGAAAATTCTTAAGGAATTGAAAAGATTCTATAAATATCAATGAAATATTGAACCTTACCCACCAACCATCTGATGATCCACAAAGGACTTATTATTTGAACCAGAACAAGGCTCTCGAGATCAACCCAAAGCATCCATTGATGCGTGAGCTTCTTTAAAGTGTTAATAGTAATCCCTCTGTCTTATAGCTAAGGAAGTGGCAGTTATCCTTTTAAAAACTGCTACTTTAAGTTCAGGAATAATGCCGCAAGAATTGAAGTTATGATGAGGAAAACTTTGGGAGTTTCCTTACATGAAGCTGTTGAAGAAGAGGAAGATGTACCTGAGGTTGATATACCTGATGAGGAGGGACAAGATGTGGACGCAGATAAATAAATACTGAACAATTATAGAAATTAGGAAACTAAATTGCTAGAAAAATCTAGAACCGTCTAAAATTTTTATGAATTTTATGCTTGGATCATAATGAACACTGAATAAAAAACTTACTATATTTTTAAACACTATAATTATTATATTATTATAGTGGTTAAAAACATAGTAAGGGTTTTATTTAGTGTTTTTTATACTTGGCTTTATAAATTTTTTTCGACAGTTCTTAATTGAGTTTTCTCATTACAACAATTGTCTAGTATTTAAGAACATATTATAAATCTTTATGTAAAAATCAAGTAGAGAGATTTCTGGAATATTTGGGATTCTACAAAAAAAATCTACAGAATTTAAACTTAAAACTACAATAAATAAATAGACTATAGAAAATTGTAAAAATAAGCGCTGGAAAATATCTAGATTAGGAAAACAGAAGTATAGAAACCAGGAATGAAGAAATCTGATGAAAATTGAGCGGACTGAAAAAGGTGCAAATAACATAGTGAGGAATGAGAAAATTTAGCAAAGCTTTAAACTTAATTTTGACAATTTCATTTTTGCATGAAATCTCTAATTACCTTTGTGATAAACTTAACTAAAAAAATAATTTTCTGTTGTAGTAACAATATTTAGATATTATTAAATGCAGATAAGATTAACAGTATTTTAATAAATTATAACTTCTGAGAAATATAGACACAATTATAACAAATATTTATATTCGAGATTACGATAAAACTGAAGGTGGAATATTAATATAAACATCGATGTATTTTTTTTCTACTGACCCCTGATATCGGTTCAATTGAAATCAATTGAATTTAAATTTTTATTAATTTATCGCCTTCTACAAACACCGATTTATTTCAATTTATTGTACATATTGACTCTGTGTGTTTGTGTGTGTGTATAATGCCGACCATTGATTAAAGATAAATGTGGGCACGGTTTTATATATTCCTCCGTTCTTTTATCAGTGTTGCCGCGCGTGTTGTGCTTGACGCTCATTGTCTACGATTTCTATATTTTTTTTCTGTATCTCTCTCTTCGTTGCAGATAGTGTGAAATAATGGAGTTCCGACGGAACAATTTGCCTAATGGCAAAAAGCGGACTGCCGTGCCAGTGCTGCCGCCGAGGATTCCCACACCGATGCCCGTCACCAACAACAATAACACTTCAAAGTGAGTAGATCTCGTTTGTATGTTTGTGTTACCGAAGTGGATTGTGTTGCTGTAAATGTTTAATTTTAAATCTTTAAGGTTTTTAAATTATTATCTTCACGTACGTTTCGAAGGGTGGTTTTAAAAACACCCAATTGAATTTAGGTTTTTTTTTTTAATGCACTAGCGTACTCTTGACCTATCGCAATAAATTATATATTTGGTTAGGGTACTCCTGACCTAGGATAATAAATTATTCATTGGCCTAGCGTGCTCTTGATCCACTTTAATTAATCGTTTATTAAATAAGTAATCTTCGTGATACATATTGTCATTATCACACAGAAGACAGACTATAATTAACAGATGACAAATACCAATTGATATTTTGAAAAATTTAATTAAAAAAATTATTTTGTTTGGCACCAATTTTGTAAACAATTTTTCATATCAAGAGTAAAAAAATGCAAATTCAAAGTTCTAACATTTAGGTGGTAGCTGACAAATGACAGAAGATAGACAAAAGGTGATAGATAACAGATCACGGCAAACGTCTGATGAATGATGAACAGACGACAGAAGACAAAAGTTGACTAAAGAAAGATGACATTTAAAAAATTTAAATTTATAAATATATTTTGTATTGCACCAATTATAATGTCAAAAAGAGTAAAAAATGCATTGCAAATTAAAAATTCGAATATTTAGGTGTCAGCCGACAGTCAGAACAATGACAAATCACAGAAAAATTAAATTTATAAAAAAATATTTTGTTTTGCACCAATTTTAATGTCACGAGTAAAGAAAGCATTGCAAATTCAAAATTCTAACATTTGGGTGACAGCTGACAGATTACAGAAGATAGACTAAAGATGATAGATAACAGATTACGACAAACAAGTGACAACAAAAGACAACAGTTGACTAATAACAATTTTAATGTCAAAAAGAACAAAAGAGCATTGCAAATTCAAAATGTTAATATTTAAGTGACAGTACAACAGACATCAAATGACAGAGGAGATATTACAGGTGACAGATGACAGATAAAAGACGATGAACGACAATTATTGACAAATAATAAATGACAGATGAAAGAGAAGAGCCGCTAATAACAGATGACAAATGACATTTTGAAAATTTAAATTAAAATCATATTCAACACCAAATTTCCTTTGAACACAAATTACAAACGTGAGAGTTGACAGGTTAACAACAAACAAACAAAAAAACATCAAAATTCCATTAATAAAGTCAGAGTTGTCAGATGATAGAATACAGACGTCAGATGAAAGACCACAGATGACAGGTAGCAGATGACAGACATCAGACGGCAAACGATAGACGAGAGATGATGGATAACAGATGACAGAAGACAGATGATAATTAACAGATGATAGATGACAAATAACAAAGGGGAGACAACATAAGGCAAAGATAGATGAGAGATAACATATGAAAGATGAAGACAACATATGACTAACGACAGATGACATATGACATTTCGATAATTTCAATTATAAACATATTTTTTTCAGAACAAATTTCAGTTTCGAAAATTTTAAAAATACAAATTACATATGACAGACTACAGACGGCTAACGACAGACGAGAGATAACAAATGAACAAGCAACAGACATCATAGGACAGAAAAGAACTCATGACAGATGATTTTGAAAATTTAAAGTTATAAAAATATTTTATTTTGCACCAATTTTAATGCCACAAATGAAAAAGTATTGCAAATTCATTGACAGATGACAGAAAACAGGCGACAGATGAAAGCCGGCAGACATCAAATGACAGAAGAGAAATTACAGATGACAGATGGCGGATGAAAGACAAGAAGCGACAGACGATAATTGACAGATCACAGATGACAAATGACAGATGACAATTAACAAATAGTAGATGAGAGATGACATTTATAAAATTTTAATTTATAAAAATATTTTGTTCGGCATCAATTTTAATTTCAAGAATTAAAAAAAAAACATTGCAAATACAAAATTCCAATATTGAAGTGACAGATGAGACGATAGAAGACAGTCGTCAGATAACAAATGAAAGATAACAGATGACAGACAACAGGCGAGAGATGACAGATAAGATATGAAAGATGACAGAAGACAGACAACAAATATGAGATGACAGATGATAGATAAACGACGATAAATGACAAATGACAGTTGAAAATGAAAGATGACAGATGACTCTAACAAAATAAATTTATAAAAATATTTTGTTTGGCATCAATAAAACAGATGGCAGATTAAAGACGACGGACATCAAAAGACACTCGACTTATAATAAATGTCAAATAACCTATAACGGATGACAGATAACTAAAATCACACAACAGATGACAGATGAGAGATGGCAAATGACAAGAGACCACAGACGAAATATGATACACGAAATACAACAGACGACAAATTACAAAATTTAAATTTATAGAATCATTTTGTTTAGCACTAATTTTAATGTAAAAAAATACATTGCAAATACAAAATTCTAATATTTAAGTGATTGATGACAGATGACTAACGTCAGATGCTAGATCATACACTTTAAATGACAGATAACAGATGACATTTTGAAACATTAAATTTCTAAAAATATTTTGCAAATTCTGATTCTAATATTTACGTGACAGCTGACAACAGACATCACATGACCGACGACAGATGACAGACGTCGGTAGATAGATAATAGTTGACAGAAGGCATACTCTAGACTCCAGATGACAGATGATGTACGACAGATGACAGATGAAAGATGAAAGACAACAGACGAGTAGTCAGGCGGCTAATAACACGAGGTAGATGAGAGACAACAGACCACAAAAGACAAACGGAAAATAATAAATGACAGATGAAACATGAGAGACGACAGATCATATTTTAAAAATTATATTTTTTTTAAATATTTTTTTAGCATGAATTTTAATTTGAACAAAAACACCGTATATTACTAACTTCCAATATTTAAGTTATAACTGGCAGATGGCAGATAACAGATGAAGGACGACAGAAGACCGACGACAAATGATAAATGACAGATGACAGATGACATTTTGAAATTTTAAATTTATAAACATATTTTGTTCAGCACTAATTTTAATTTCAAGAGTAAAAAAATAATACTGCAATATTAAAATTCCAATTTTAAAGTGACAGATGTCAGATAGTAGATGAAAAAAAAACAGAAGGCAGACGACTCATGACAGATGACGGATGTTAGATGACAGATTGCAGACAACATATAAAAAACAACAGACGACAGAAAACAGATGGCTAAGAACAGAAGACAGATGAAAGGCAATAGACACGAAAGACAGATGACAGATAACCAATAACAGGTGACAGACATATGACTGTCAATTTTTTTTTAGTTTAAAGTGTTTTCTTTTAATAATAAAGTGACAGATGACAGAAAAGAGACGTCAAATGATAGATATCAGACGGAAGACAGACGACAAATGATAAAAGAGAGATGACAGATGATATTTTGAAAATTCAAATTTATAAAAATATTTTGCACCAATTATAAGTGATAGCTGACAACTAACAGAAGACAGAAGTCAGATGAAAGATGACAGACTTTAGTTGATAGATAATAGTTGACAGAAGATAGACGACAGACTACAGATGACAGATGCCACACGACAGATATATGACAGATAAAACATGACAAATGACAGATAATATTTTGAAAATTTAAATTAGTAAAAATATTTTGTATAACACTTATTTTAATTTCCATAGTAAAAAAAAAACATTACAAAATCAAAATTCCAATTTTAAAGTGACAAAAGACAAATGAAAGAAGACAGATGACATATGACAGACGAAAGACAACAGATGACAAAAGACAGATGACGGGTGACAGTTAACATTTTAAAAATTCAAATTTATAAAAATATTTTGTTTAGCACCAATTTGATAAATAACAGAAGCAGGTGACAGATGACAGATGACCAGCACCAATTTTAATTTTAAGAATAAAAAAAGACATTGCACATTTAAACTTCCAATTTTTAAGTGATAAATTTTTATTTGAACTGCTTTATTCTTTGAGAAATTTTTAAGTGAGTTTTTAAATTCAAAATTTCAATGATAAAGTGACAGCTGACATATAACAGAAAACAGACGTCAGATGACAGATATCATATATCAGATGACAGATAGACAGCAAACGACACACGTGAGATGGCAGATGACAGAAGAAAGACGACAGATGATAGAAGAGAGACGATAAACGATAAATGACAGATGACAGATGATATTTTGAAAATTTAAATTTATAAAAATATTTTGTTTAGCACCAATTTTAATTTCAAGTGTAAAAAAATGCAAATTCAAAATTCCTATATTAAAGTGACAGATAAAAGATGGCAGATGAAAAAAACAGAAGACAGACGACTAATGACAGATGACACATGATATAACAGATAACGTATGAAAGATAACATACGACAGAAAACAGATGGCTAATGACAGAAGACAGATGAAAGACAACATACACGTAAGACAGACGGGTGATAGCTAAAAGATGGCATATGAGAGATAACAGGGGATAGATGATAGATAACAAATAACAGCTGATAAATTACACATAACAGACAGATGTTAGTCAAAAAATTTTATATGAACTGTTTTCATCTTTGAGAAAATTTTAACTGAGTTTTCAAATTAAAAATTTCAATAATAAAGTGACAGGTGACAGAAAATGACAGATGACAATCAGATAGCAAGCGACAGACCCGATATGGCAGATGACAGATGAAAGAAGAAATACGACAAATGATTAATGACAGATGAAACATGACCAATTTTAATTTCCATAGTAAAAAAAAAACATTGGAAATTCAAAATTCCAATATTAAAGTGACACATGACAGGTGAAAAAAGACAGATGACTAATGACAAATGATTGATGATATATTTCAGCTGACAGATGAAATTTTGAACATTTAAATTTATTTAAAAACAAAACTGTTCAGTACCAATTTTAATTTCAAGAGTAAAAAAAAAAGAAAATTCTAATATTTAAGTGACAGATGACAGAAGACAGACAGTAAATGATAGACGCCAGGTGACATATGACAGATGGCAGATGAATGTCAACAGACTATGGAAGACATACGGCTAATGACAGACATGATATTTATTTATTTAACGGAAGCCATTTCAGAAATACATAAAATACAATTGTTATTAAAATATTAAATTACATATATACACTAATAAATACTTAAGATAAAATTAAATAAACATATATAAAATTCAAGACAATTACAAAACAGATTAAAAACGACAGATGAAAAAAAATAGAAAACAAAAGTCAGAGAGATGATATTTTGTTTACCATTTAATTTCAAGAGAAAAAAAACTTCCAATATTTTCATCTGTAATCTGCCATATTTGAGTGATACCTGACAGATGGCAGATACCAGATGACAGATAACAGATAACAGATAACATATGACAGTATGACCAACAATAGTAATATGACAGTTCACAGATTACACACAACAGATGATAGATGACAGAAGATCATTTTTATTTGAACTGTTTTAACTGAGTTTTTAAACTAAATATTTCAATGACAAAGTGGCAGCTGACAGATGGCAGAAAACAGACATTAGATGACAGATTATAGACAAGGAGACAGCAAGTGACAGACGTGACATAGCAGATGACAGATGAAAGACAACCGACGACAGAAGATAGATGATAAATGATAAATGAAACATGACAAATGGTAGATGATACTTTAAAAATTTAAACTTATAAAAATAATTTGTTTAACACCAATTTTAATTTCGTGATTAAAATATATAAATAATGAGTAAAAAAGCATTGCAAGTTCAAAATTCCATTATTAAAGTGACAGATGACAGATACCAAATTAAAAAAGATAGAAGACAAATGACAGATGATATTTTGAAAATTTAAATTTATGAAAATATTTAGTTTAGCACGTATTTTAATTTCAATAGTAAAAAACAAAATTCCAATATTAAAGTGACAGAAGACATACGTCTAATTCAAGATGACATACGGCAGATGAAAGACAATAGATGACAAAAGACAGATGGCAGATGACAGATAACAGATGACAAATAACAGATAACAGCTGACTTATAACAGACAGATAACTGTAAAATTTTATTTGAACTGTTGAGAAAATTTTAACTTAGTTTTCAAATTCAAAATATTGTCATTTGTAATTAGTCGTCTGAATTACAGATGACAGATGACAAATAACAGATGGGAGTTGATATATGACAGTTAACATATGAAAGACAACAGACGACAGAAAACAAATGGTTATGGACAGATGAAAGACAACAGACACGAAACACCGACGGCTAAAGACAGACGACAGATAATATTTTGAAAATTCAAATTTATAAAAATATTTTGTTTAGCACGAATTTTAATTTTAAGCGAACAAAAGCATGTCACATTCAACCTCCAATATTTAATTGATAGTTAACAGATCGCAGATGACAGATGATGGAGGAAAGACGAAAATTTTTATAAACAGTTTAAATCTTTGAGAAAATTTTAACTAAAATTTTAAATTCAAAATATTAATGATAAAGTGACAGCTTACAGATGACAGAAAGCACACGTCAAATGACAGATATCAGATGACAGATAACAGACAGACAGCAAGCGACAGATGTGAGATGGCAGTGACGACAAATGATAAATGATATTTTGAAAATTTAAAAAAATGAAAAAATATAAAAATTTAAAAAATTAAATTTATAAATTTAAAATTGGTGCTAAACAAATTTTAATTTTAAAAGTAAAAAAAATATTGCAAATTAAAAATTATAATATTTAAGTGACAACTGATAGATGACAGAAGTCAAACATAAGATAACAGACGTCAGTTGATAGATAATAATTGACAGAGGACAGACGACAGACTCCAGATGCATAGATGCCAGATGAAAGGCAACAGATGACAGAAGGTAGACGACAAATGATAAATGACAGATGAAACATGACATGATATTTTGAAAGTCAAAACCTATAAAAATATTTTGTTTAGTATTAATTTTAACTTCAAGTGTAAAAAAAAATATTGCAAATTCAAAAGTGACAGATGACAGATGTCAGATAAACAACCGACAGCATAAGACAGATAACATTTTGAAAATTCAAATTCATAAAAATAAATCATATATTTTAATTTCAAGAGAAAAAATCATTGCACATTTAAAATTTCAATATTTAGGCGACAGCTGACAGAAGGCAGTTGGTAGATAACAGACGACAGATGATTTATAATAGGTATGAGATAAGAGCTGACAAATTACTCAAACTAGATGATATATGAGGTGAAATTTTTTATTTTAACTGTTTTTTTCTTTGAGAAATTTTCTTTTCAAATTTATATAAATATTATATATTAAATGTTAATAATTAAGTGACAGATGAAAAAAAAAAAAGACAGAAGACATACGACTAATAACGAAAGACGGATGATAAATTTTAATTTAATATGCTTTTTTGAGAAAATTTTAACTGAGGTATATTTTTCTTTAATTTTTCTTTTCTGTGTTTTAATTTTTCTTTGGGATAATTTTCACTGCTTTCTCAATTGTTTTTTTATATTTTAATTCTAATTAAACTATTATTTTTTCAAATTGTTAACTGTTTTTTTTTAATTTTATTAATTTTAAATGTGTTTTCTTTTTACTACTACTAAACATCTTTCTTCACAGAATAATAAAATAAAATATACAATAAAATAATATAAATTCTGATATAGTTGTCTTCTTCCGTTTCATGGCTATCGACCGGTGGTCTTTCAGCCCTTTTCTTTTTATTTTCAATTCAATTCAATTTTTAACATATTTTTTTACCAATATTTTATTTTTAGAATGTTGCGAGCTTTAAAAAAATCAACCAGTTATTTAGCAATTGTTTTTATTAAGAAAACTCGTTCCTAAGACGACGGTTAGTTTCGATTTTTTTAACTTTTCTAGAAATTATAGTTTCTAAAAACTAAATTAAAACACCCTTTAAACTGAGTTTAAATAGGCAAATAAATTTCGAAGTAGCTTTTTAATTTATTTAAAATTAAAAATGTCAAAATTTTAACTAGTTTTATTTGCTGTTTTAGCAAGTTTAGAAGTTTGTTGTAAGCTAAAATTTTAGTTATTCTTTCAGAAAATTAATTATACTACTAATAATCATAATTTAAAATAAAATTTCCATTAGAAAAAATTGAATTTGATTTTAGTATTCTCTTTTTATCAATTTTCTACTATATAAAAACTCATTTCAAAATTAGAAATTTCGAAAACACGAAAACTCTAAACCAATACGTAATATATTTGGTTTTTCTAATCATTATTTAATATTTTACAAAGTAAGAGATTTTAATACATTTTTATTAGAAATTTCAATTGCTCTCAAATATTTTTTTCAACTTTAAATTGGTCTTTCAGCAAATTCTAAATTTGTGCTTTAAATAATATTTTAGGAGATTGTATTAATTAACTTTCTAGGGTATTTAAAATATTTTTTGTAAAATTTCTAGAGTTATAATTTTTTAGAATATTTCCATATGCACTTTTTTTTGTAAAATTAGTATTTTAAACAAATTTCCAAAGTTATTAACTGTCATTATTAGAAAATTTTTAATTCAATCTGTTATTATAATTACAAGGAGAGGGAGAGAATATTTTTATTTGTAGAAACTATATTTACACTAAATATATACACTAAACATGATTTTTTTCAAATGAAATTTTTGCTAAAATTAGTCTAGCCTTTAATTGTAAAATTTTAATAAAAGCAAATTAAATATTTGATGACGTCGATAGCCACAAGAAGTCGAATAAACACAAAAAAATTTTATAATTCATTATTGTAATACTATCACCAATAAAAATATTTTCCCTCTCTATATAATGTTGTTTTTGAATAAAAATAATTTTATCGATGTTTTCCAAGGGTTTTTTAGTTCTAAACTCATAAATACGCAATTAACTATTACTATTATGATAACATAAAAATTCCACGATTATTTGATGCCGACAAGAAAAGTTATTTCCGTAAAAAAAACGAATTTAATTGGTTCGCACATTCTGCGCTTCTTATCAGGCGCACAAAAAAAGTGGATTAGTGCGCGTCACCTCATCCGAACAGTTGATACAATTTTTTATCACCTTGGGTGGCCCACGCGTACATCTTTTACCTGCACGGAGCCCTTAATTTTGATTAGTTGTTCTTCGCGGTCTGAATTGTGCGCGTATGCTCGCGGAATCGCAAGATAATTTCCATAAAGAAGCCGAAGAAATCAAGGTAAAATCTAACTTATTATACTAACAATCCATAGTTAGTTTGGCGAATTCTATTAAGCAAAATAAATTTTGTAATTACGATTATATATTGTAATTATTATATGTTATAATTTAACGATTATTATTAAATTAACAATTTATAAATCTGTTGGATTACATTTGTGGGTTTTGCTGAATACGAATTTTTCTATCAGCAGATTTATACTAGATTCTATGTTATATATATATAAAAAAAATAAGAGTATGGTAAAATATTTTAAACTAGAGGGTGGGATAGTGGCCACTCACCCACCCTACATATATATTGAAATTTAAGCTACAACAATGCTTATAAAATCAATAACAAAATATACAAAATATGTATTTTTATTATTGGAAATTATAACATTTACACTGGCGAATGTGCAAATATATGTAGGGTGGATGGATGTACACATTCCCACCCTTTAATCTATAGATTATATATCAGTTTTTTTAAACAATTTAATAACAAGAACATTTATACAGGATTTAAAATGTAACCGTCTCTTTGTAAATATTTTTTATAAGGAAATTAATCATCTTATAAAATTGTAAACTGGAGGGTGGGATAGAGGCCACCCACCCACCCTACATATGCAATAAAATTTAGGACGACATGGTTCTTGTGTGTTTATAAACAACATCTACTAATTTGTATTGTTTTTTTGGAATCTAAAACAGTTACAGTGATAAAGGTACCAAAACATATGTAGGGTGGGTGGGTGGCCACTATCCCACCCTCCAATTTATTGATTATAAATCAGTGTTTCACTGAATATTAATTTTATTATAAGCAAATTTATAATAATGTTATAAATATTTCTCTTCGTAATTTATAAATGGAAATTGAATACCTTTAAAATTATTAAATAAGTCTTAAATTATTAATATTCTTTACGCCCAAAAAAAATTATTTTATAAACAAATAAAATATTACTGGTTACACATTTTTAACTATTTATTTTTTTAAAGTAAATAATAATTTAATTATTAAATAAACACATCAACGACTGGACTAATTAAAATCAGCGTTTCAACTTCAAACATCTTCGCGTTAGGATGCTTTTAGGGGTCGGATGAGGAGTGGCGAGGGGCGAATTATGCAACTTACGTTTTAATTACGCTCTGCACCGCGAGATAAAACAATAGAGAGGGAAAAGTTTTCCTAGGCTCCGAAAAGTCTTCCCGAAAACAGAAATTACTCGGCTTATCGGACGATTATAAACGTTTCAAGGGGGACGGGGGTTGGGGTTGCGTCTCCTCGAGATTTTCACATTCATTAAAAACGAATTAATTACACGAATTTCACGCGGACGGAATTGAAAACCGCTAATCGCCGGTAATTAGTTGCGTTTCGCGCCCCCGCTTTACGAAATTAATTAATTATGATGAAGTACACTGACTAGCATTAAATATTTCATGTAATATTTGTAATTGTTATTAATATTTGATGTTTAAATGGAACCAGGGAATCAAAGTTTGGATTACTATTTATTATATCATATACTTGTTTCTCATTAGTCACTTGGTGAAACATTATGTTAATATATAGGTTTATTAGACTGAATTGAAAAATTCACTCAATAATTATTGTAAAAATATTATATAATGTGTAAACACAATTATATAAATCTGAACAACACAGCACGATTCGAGTTTCGACGTTTCATCGTGACAAATTTTTAGAAGTGCTTTATTTTAAAATGAAATATTTAAATTCTAAATGAAATGAATTTATTTATATATTCGGAATGAACGCTTGCAGTTAATTAAAATGCAAATTATTTTGTTAATTGTACACTCAGGTCCAGTATGATGAAACTAACGAGCAGAAAATAAAATAGTATGCAATTTTCACCTATCCTACCTTTAATCACTATTTTCATTCTGTAACAAGTAAATGATATATTTAATTAATTGCTCACTTTTACAGAAAAACAAACCAAGTGTTTTTAATTTCTTATCAAGATATTTTGAAAATAAAGGTTATTATTGTTATTAATTACTATTTTATTCTGATATTATTATCTTACGTAATAAGATTATTGTATTAACTGAAATGTGTCCTTTTTAATAACGAATCCTCTTATTTTAGTGCCGGTTTTGTAAAGAAGCTTAAATGATGGTCCACGCGACGTTAATATGTTCAAAGCAGCGCGTTATTATTAGTGATGACAAAATAAAAAATAAAACGTATTTTCGCTTTATCCATTTGTACAATTAATCCCCCAAAGCCGGTCTTTTTAACGGGGATATTGTGTCGTCACATGTGTTGCTTCCTCCCCTAAAAATAGTATCAGGTGGAATCGCAGGCCGTTGATTGGCAGGCTTAATTTATTATACTCGTTTGCATAAAATTTCTATTTGTTCGGTAGTGTATTATAATTGGATACTTTAGTAATTATCATTTCTATCTATTTTTTATTGGATTTTACAACTGTTATTATTAATTATTGTTCTCTGTCAACAACAACCATCAGGTTTCGATCTATTTTGGAGCTCTAAGCTTTCTTTACTTTCGATTAAATAATACGTCAAGATATTACCATATCCATCCAAAGAGGAATCTAGTGCAACCCTAAGATAATATCGTAACTTCTTGTTGTTCTTTAATAAAATTAAAACTGTCACATGTCACAAAACATTTTTTTCTTCCGATTAAATTCAATTTTTTAAATATTTATTTAAAGAATTTATAAGTTTACGGTAGTAAAATATTCTAATGGTTATAAACATGTTATTTAGGTTTTTTGTAATCGGAAGATCCTGAAACCTTATAGTTTATTAAATTATTATAATCTCAATCATTATTTTAATATTATTAATATTTTTTGTGGATACAACCACAAATTATAAAATTATGAAAAGTTACTTGAAAATATGAAACTTTCAAATATTCATAAGTGCTTAAGATTTTATTTAATTGCTTAAAATTCGCAATATTCTTTGTGAGCACAGAAGTTATTTGTAATTTTAAATTTTCTAATTGTTTCAATTGTTTGTTTTTTAGATAAGATTCACCTATTCGCCTAAAATTTAATTAACTTGTATTTATTTTTTGGGATGTGCAAATAATGATTATTATTATTTTTTTAATTGTAATTTTAACAGATTCCAAAATTTCTTATCAGGGTTTTTCATTTTATTACTATTGAACTTCAGATAATCAATAATAATATTGTTGATGTTGACAGCTGTCAAAAGTCAAATATTTATTGTTTTTATTAAAGCACAACAAATTGTTGCCCTTTTTTGCAGAAACTGCTGAATTGAAAATATTTTATTTACCGTATAACTTGAGACTATAAAAAATAATAGTATTCATATTGACATCCGTTAACATTGTCAAATACCAAATTTTTAATTTTCTTTTTATTTGAGCTGTCAATACTAAAATATTTTATTTGACAATCAGAAGAATAATATTGTGTGACAAGATTTTAAATTGGTTGATTGTTTGACAACTTCTCAACTCTTAAAATTAACAAATATAAGATTTTTCAATTTCTTCTATTATTTGACATTTGACAACTTGATAGTTGACTTGACAAGTTAACGAATGTCAGATTTTCAATTTGTTTATTGTTTGGTAACTTGACAGCTGCCAAAGTTGCCAACTATTAAAAATATTAATATTTTGTAGTTTGACAAATAGACATCTATTAATGTTGTCAATTTTTTTACTTTCTTTTTTGTTTGTTTTATAAGTTGACAGCTGCCTAATTTTACAATTGTGATATCAAATGTCATATTTTTAATGTTGCTTTACAATTTAAGACAATCAAAAGAATAATATTGCTTGGCAATAGCTGTCAACGTGTCAGACTTTCATTTCTTTTTATTGTCTGACAACTTGACAGCTGTCGGATATTTTAATATTGTTTGACAACTTGACGGCTGTTAAAGTTGACAAATGTCAATTTTTTTTATAGTTTGACAATTTGATAGTTTACTTGACAAATTGAAAATGTGATATTTTCAATTTTTTATTATTTGATAACTTGACAACTTGACAGCCATTAAAATTGGCAAATGACAGGTCCATAATTTATTTTATTGTTTGATAACATTATAGTTGACTTGATAAGCTTTTATTGTCTAACTTGACGACAGTCAATGTTATAAATCTAAAATTTTCAATTTTCTCTTGTTTAAGTTGTCAAATTAAAAATATTTTATTTGCTTTACAATTTAAGATAAACAGAAGAATTATATTGTTTGATAACTTGGTAGCTGTCGAAGATGTCAAATATTCATTTCTTTTTATTGTTTGTACAACTGTCAAAGTTTACAAATGTCAGATTTTTTGTTTTTATATTGTTTTACAACTTGACAGCTGTTAAGGTTGACAAATGACAGATTTTAAATTTATTTTATAGTTTAGCAACTTGACAGTTAACTTGATAAATTTAAAAATGTCAGATTTTCAAATTTTTTTATTGTCATCTGGTTAAAATTGACAATAAAATTTTAAATTTTTTATAATTTGACAATTAAATATCTATCAATTGAGACAATTGTTAGATTTTTGTTATTCTTTGGTAATTTGACAGCTGTCAAGGTTGCCAATTCTTAGATTTTCAATTTATATATTGTTTGACAACTTGACAACTCTCAAAATTTACAGTTGTAAGATTTTTATTTTTTTTATTCTTTGACAATTTTGCTGCTGTCAAAGCTGACAATTGTTAGATTTTCAATTTTTGATTGCTTGATAACTTAACAATTTTAAACGTTAACAAATGCTAGATTATCAATTTGTTTGTCAACTTTGACGGCTATCAAGTTGTCAAACAATGTCAGATTTTCAATTCATTTAATTGTGTGACAATTTAGCAACTGTCAAAGTTGAGTCTGAGTTTCAAATTTTTACTGACAACTGTCAAAATTCACAAATATCAGATATTTATTGGTTTTTTATTGTTTGACAACTATCAGAATTCAGAGATGTCAGATTTTCAATTTGTTCATTGTTTAACAACTTGACAACCCTCAAAATTGACAAATATCATTTTTTTTTATTATTTGACATTTGGCAACTTGACAGTTGACTTGACAAGTTAACAAAAGTCAGATTTTCATTTTGTTTCTGTTTTGTAATTTGTCAGCTGTCAAAGTTGTTAGATTTTCATTTTTTCATAGTTTTTTTTTATTATTTGACAACTTAGCAGCTCTCGGAATTCAGAAATGTCAGATTTTCAATTGGTTTTACAACTTGACAACTCTCAAAATTGACAAATGTCAGATTTACATTTTTGATGGTTTGACAACTTAACAGGTGTCAAGTTTATAAATATTGTTGACAACTTGACAGCCGAGACGAGTTTTAGATTTTAAATTGTTTTTATTGTTTGACAATTGGATAGTTGTAAAAGTTGACGAATGTGAGGTTTTAATTTTTTTTATTTAAAAACTTAACAAATCACAAAATCAAATTGTTGGCCTTGGCAGCTATCATAGTTGTCAAATGTCAATGTTTTATTGTTTATTTAAGTTGGCAAAATAAAAATATTTTATTTTCTGTACAAAGTTGTAAAATATCAAATTTTATTTTTTTGTTTTGTTTAAGCTGATCAAATGAAAATATTTTATTTATTATACAACTTGAGACAATAAAAAGAATAATATCGTTTGACAACTGGATATCTGTTAAAGTTGACAATTCTTATATTTTCAAGATTTTTATTGTTTGACAACTTAACAGTTGACTTGTCAAGTTGACAAGTTTTCAATTTTATTGTTTTATAGTTTGACAGTTGTCAAAATATTCAATGTTTTCTATAGTTTGTCAACTTGGAATCTGCCAAAGTTGACAAATGTCAGATTATATGTAACTTAACAGCCCTTAAAATTGACAAATGACAGATTGTCAATTTTTGTATTGTTTGTAAACTTGACTTAACAAGGTGACTAGTGGCGAATTTTGAAATTTATTATTGTTTGACAACTTGAGAACTGTCAATGTTAACAAATGTCAGATTTTTAATTTTTCATTCTTTCACAACTTAATAACTGTCAAAATTAGACAGATTGTCAGATAGTTGAAGCATTTATTTTTTGAAAATCCAATATTACTTAATATAATAATAATAGTTGTCAATCAATAAATAAATTAAAATCTAATAATTGTCAAATTTGGTAGTTATTAAGTTGTCAAACAAAAAATGATGAAAATCTAACAATTGTCAACATTGAACAAGAAAAACCGATATTTGTAAACTTTAACGGATGTCAAGTTGTTAAAGAATAAACAAATTGAAAATTTGACATTTTTCAACTTGTCAACTGTTAGGTTGTCAAACAATAAAAAAAACTGACACTTGTGAGCTATAATAGCCTTCAAGTTGTACAACAATATAAAACTAAAATTCCGACACTTGAAAACATTGACAATTATCAAATTGTCAAACAGTTAAAACATTGAAAGTCTAACATTTGTCAACTTTGACAGTTATCAAGTGTTTTCAGATGATTAATGTTTGTATTCAATTAGAAATTGACATTTTTCAAGTCTTTGGCAGCTGTCAAGTAATCAAACAATAAAACAAACTCTTAATCTGACACTTATCAACTTTGAAAGTTCTCACGTTTTCAACCAAAAGTAATAATTTGAAAATCTGTTACTTATCAACTTTGACAGTTATCAGACAATTAAAAACTGAAATTCTGCAATTTGTCGACTAGAACAGCAGCCGCTTTCCCAAACAAAAAAATTAAAATCTGACATTTGTCATTTTTAATAACTGCCAAGTTGACAAACTATAAAAAATGAGAATCTGACAATAGTAAACATTGATGGTTGTCAAGTTGGTAAACAATGAAAAATTGAAAGAGTGTCAAAAACTATCAAACAATAAAACAAATTGAAAATCTGTCACTTATAAACTTTGAGAGTTCTCAAATTGTCGAACAATAATAAATTCAAAATCTGAAGATTTGTCAACTTGGCAGTTGTCAAGATTTTAGACAATAAGTGAATAACTGATATTTGTCAACATGACAAATGCCAGTTTTTCCAGTTTTTTTACTATTTTACAATTTGACAGGTGTCACAGTTGTGAATTATTAGAATTTCAATTTTTATTATGACAGCTGTCATAGTTGTCAATTATTAGATTTTAACTGTTTGGCAACTTGACAGCTGTCAAATTTGAAAATTGTAGAATTTTAAATTTTTAATTGTTTGACAATTCTTACATTCTCATTTTTTTATTCCTTGTTAGTTTGACAATTGTTTATTATTGACAACTGTCAAAGTTGATAGTATTGATCAGACAAGTGTCAATTTTACAAATATCAGATTTTCTGTTTTTTTTTTAAAGTTTGTTCTCTTGACAACTATCAAAGACTCACAATTTCTTATTGTTTGTTAACTTGACAACTTGACAACTGTCAAAGTTAATAATGTCAAATTTACAGTTTGTTTATTGCTCGACAACTTGACAGCTGTCGAAAGCTGACAAATACCTGATATTCATTTTTTTAGAATTTTACAGCTGTCAAAGTTGTGAATTATGAGACTTTATTTTTTATTATTCAACAACTTGATAACAGTTAGATTTTCTGATTTTCTATTGTTTAACAGTTTGGTAAATCGTAAGTTGACGAATATGACAAAGTAACTTTTGTATTGTTAAGTATAAGATTTTCAATTATTTTTTATTATTCGACGACAATTATGAATAGCCGTCAAAGTTGACAAACGTAAGATTTTCAATATGTTTATTGTTGACAAATGTCATGTTTTCAGTTTTTTATTGTTTGACAATATGGCGACTGTTAAAATTAACAAATGTCTGATATTTATTTTTTTACTGTTTGACAAACTTACTGCTGTCAATATTAACAAATTCAAATTGTTTAATGTTTGAAAAATATTAGATTTTCATTTTCCTTTTTTTATTTGGTAACTCGACAGTTCACTTGTCAAGTTGAAAATGCCACATTTTCATTTTTTATTATTTGACTGCTTGACAAGTGTCAAGTTTACTAATGTCAGATTTTCTGTTTTTTTTTTTAAATATTGGTTTAAACTTAATAGCTGTCAAAGTTGACAGATGCCAGTTTATTAATTGTTTATCATGTTGCAACAACTTGCAGCTATCAGTGTTAACAAATATTAATTTTCTTTTAATTTCTTTTATTATTTGATAACTTAACAGATGACTTGTCAAGTTAAAAAATGTCAGTATTCATTTTTTTTATAATTTGACAACTTAACAACTTTCAAAGGTGACGATTATAAAATTTTCATTTTTTTTTTGTTTGACAACTTGACAGCTCTAAATGTTGAGAAATATTAGATTTTAATTTTTTTGTATTGTTTGATAGCTTGGCTGTTGCCGAAGTTGACAAATGTCAGATTATTATTTTTTTTAATTGTTTGACAATATGAAAGCTATTAAAGTTGATAAATTTCAGATTTTCAATTTTTTTATTATTTGACAACTTGAGAATTGTCAAAGTTGACCAACTAATGTTGGATTTTTAATTTATAATTGTTTGACACTTTGAGAAGTGTCAAAGTTGACACATGTCGGATATTCATTTTTTATTGTTTGGCAACTTGACTTGAACGTTTGACAATT
This sequence comes from Ontholestes murinus, assembly GCA_963969525.1. Taxonomy (NCBI): domain Eukaryota; kingdom Metazoa; phylum Arthropoda; class Insecta; order Coleoptera; family Staphylinidae; genus Ontholestes; species Ontholestes murinus. The sequence continues at coordinate 66,400,178 of OZ018395.1, forward strand.
GTTAATTTGTTAATTGTTTGACAACATGACGAGTGTCAAAGTTCACAATTTTCAGATTTTCAATTTTTTATGGTTTAACAACTTGACTGCTCTAAAAGCTGACAATTGTTAGATTTTCATTTTTTTTATTTTTGACAACTTGACAGCTATCAAAGTTGATAATTGTTAGATTTTATTTTTTTCATTGTTTGACAACTTCACAGCTATCAAAGTTAACAATTAATTTTTGTACGTTTCCTATAATTTGTGTGTAGATATTGATATGTATTTTTTTAATTTTGGATTGTAAGCTAAAGAATAATAAACATAAACATAAACATAAACAAACAAATTGAGAACTGCCAAAGTTAATAAATATCGAATTTTTATTTTTTATTGTTTGACAACTTAACAACTGTCAAAGTTGACAATTGTCTGATTTTCAATTTTCTATTGTTTGACATCTTAGTAACTGATAAATGATAAATGTTAGATAATCAGTTTTTATTGTTTGACAACTTGGCAGCTCTCAGTATTGGTAACTGTTACATTTTGATTTTTTTTACTATTGTTTGACAACTCAACATTTATCAAAGTTGACAAATGTTAGTTCTTCAATTTTTTCATGTTTGCATCTTGACAGCTAACGAAATTGACAAATATCAGATTTTCAACTTTTGTTGGCAGCTGTCAAAGTTGACTAATTCCAGATTTTTTAAATGTTTTTAGCGTTCAACAACTAGGCAGCAGTGAAAACTTGACAGCTGTTGAAATGAATTTTTTAAATAAATTTTAATTGGCTTTTCTTGTAAAATTAATGATATTAGCCGTTTCGTTTTGAATGTAAATGTCAATGGTCAAGGTCATTTTATTTGTTAATGACATTTATTTATTGTTTTTGTTTTGCATTGTGTGTTTTCTGTAATATTCCAAAAGTTGCTAGCTGTCTGAAGATGAAAATATTCTATTAATTGTCTCGAGTTGCTCAAGTTGTAAAGCAAATGAAATAATTTAATTGTGACAGCTTCACTAAAGAAAAAGGTAAACCATTGACATTTAACAACTATGGCAGCTTTCAAGGCTAACGATTTATTTTTGTTTTATTGTTGTTAAATTTTAAACAATTGCTTTAATAATTAAATTAAAACTTGTTTTTTTTTTAAGCAACAGTTTAGGCTTTAATAAAAAAAATGATATTTTGTCATTTGACAATTTCTATAGCTATCAAGGTGTCAAACAAACAAATAATAAAAACATCTGAAATTTTTCAACTTTCAAGTTGTCAAACAATAGAAGAAATTGAAAATCTGACAGCTGTCAATATTGACAGATGCCAAGTTGCTAACCAATTAAAAAAAAAACATTGAAAATATGGAATTTGTTAAATTAGACACTTTTCAAGTTGTCAAGCAATAAAAAAGTATAAAATCTGACATTTGTCAACTTTGAGAGCTGTCAAGCTAACAAACAATCTAACATTGACAGCTGTCAAACTATTTACCAAAAAAAGAAACACGAATTTGTCAACACTCGCAAAAAATAACAAATCTGATGTCAACTTTGACAGCTGACAAGTTGTCATACAATAAAAAAAAAACATGAAAATCTAGGAACTTTTCCGCTTTAACAGCTCTCAAGTTGTTAAACAATAAAACATTGAAAATCTGACATTAGACAACTTGACAAGTCAACTGTCAAGTTGTCAAGTAATATAAAAGATTCAAAATGTTTTTTGAAATTTGATTGTTTTTGAGTTTTGAATTGATTTTGGTATAAAATTTTCAACAGTTCATTTAAAAGGTTTTTAATCGCATAGCAATTTCTATTGATTGAAATTCCAAATCAATTTTAAACTATTTTTATAAGCAAAATTTAAACAGTTGTTTCTAATATTACTAGCAGTAATAAACTGAGATAAGATAGACTTATAATTTTAAATTATAGTATGAACACTAATAAAATAATATAATCTAATTGAAACCGTAGCGCCCGTCTCTTATACGTCTTACACACACATATTTTCATTTAAAAATTCCAGCCCCGGTCCGACCAGACCCGCAGCGCGGAAATATTAAAACACACGACCGTAAACCCACTGGCCTTTATTACCTCCAGTTAAAACTTCCCCGCTCATGAAACTTGCACGTAGCTGTATACGCGGTGCATGTGTGTACTAACCGACATCAAAAGATTTCTTTCTCGGTAAAGTATTTCCAAAGCTTGTGTCTGTATGTGTGTGTGTGTGTACGTGCAGAGAGGAAATTTCTCATTATACGGCGAATGTTAATAATAATGACGGCCCAACTTGCCGGTTTAATCCGCGTGGAGTGGAAGTTTTGTATTGCAAATAAATAAGTGAGGTCGTCGGAGTTTTCGTCTTCTCTTCAGTTCTCTTCTTCTTCAAGACGGGGTGGAGAGATGTTTCCGGTGAGTGGTCGTTAGTGGGTAAATTTTATAGAGGTGCTTAAGGATTGCGTCTTTTTTTTCTACCTTGGTCGTTGTGTGAAGTTGATGTGAAGACTTTTTAATAATAAAGAATTAAATTATTATAAAGTATCATAGAAAAATTATCAATGTAAATGTAAATGGGTGATGAAAATGTTCAAACACAGTATAGGATTTCTGAATGTTTTTAATATTGTACTTCAACAATGTTTCACTATACAGTGGCTTCATCAGGTAGATGAAAATATGAAATTCAAGCCCTTTAAAAGTTATCTGTTGTGTACTGTAAACGACATTGCTAGAATTGGTTTGCCAAATTTCGTTTCGGTAATTTTAATGTCAAAGGTGCGCCATGTTCAGGAATGCTAGTTGAGGTTGAAGACTTTAAAATCAAGGCTTTAATCGTAGCAAACCGCCACTATATGACTCTAGAGGTTGCAGAAATATTAAATGTTTCTTAAACGATTGTGGAAAGGCATTTGCATAAGCTGGGATGTGTTGGTCAACTCAATATTTGGATCCTACATGAACTCAAAGAAATTCGTTTATCGAAGTGTATAAATGCTTTCAACAAGCTTTTGAAAAACGATGAAGATGATCCATTTCTCAAATGTATTGTCACTGGCGATGAGAAATTGATAGTGTCGTGTGGAAATGATCATGGTGAACAAGCTGCAATAATTTCGAAAGCAAATATCCATCAAAAGAAGGTTATGCTTTCAATTTGGTGGGATTACAAAGGCGTCGTGTATTTTTGAGCTGCTACCACAGAACCAAATAATCAATATGGCTTTGTACTGTCGCCAATTGGACCAATTGAATGAAGCCATCAACGAAAAGCGGCCAGAATTTGGTAAATCGTAAGGGTGATGTGTTCTACCATGACAGCGCGTAACCACAGGCTAGTGTAGTGAAGCGCCAGAAGTTGCTAGAGCTTGGATGGGATTTGAAGGGCCATCCACAATACTCACCAAACCTTGTGACGTCCGATTACCATTGATTTCGATCTTTGCAAAGCTTTTTGGATGGTAAAGAGTCCAGTTCAGACAATGGTGTCAAGCAACACTTGCTTCAAACATTGCTGGGAAAGGCCTGAAGTTCTTTGATCGTGGCTTCATTATGTTACCAGACACATCATTAAGTTTTTAGTACACAATACAATAATTATATTTTTTCTACTTTGATTATTATAGCAATCAACCGAAATTACTGAATGCTCCATAAATTATATTTGTAATAACATCTTTACTACTTAAAGTTTATAAAGTAAAACTGAAATATTTCACCGAAGATTCAAGTGATTAATAGCGGTTGAATTAATAAACTTCTGATTAGAAAAGTTTCCAGTCTTAATCGAAACTATTGTCATCATCGTTTGGCGGCGTTCATAACAGAAGGCGACGTTTTCGTCGATGATGAATAATCGCGACCGTCGTCGGAAGATAATAGAATCGACGCGGAGATTAATGGCCTACTGCTGTGTATCAAATAATAACTCTCTCTCTCTCACACACACAGATGCGAAAGAATTCTTATTTCGACCACTCTTATGAGGTAACTAAATCCAGAATTTAATATCACCGTGCTGCATCTGCATTGCCGGAATGAAACGCTGAGAATTTTTATTAAATTTATATTTCCTCGAGTTGTACGTAATAATATTAGAAACATATCTATAGGAATTATTATAATAATTACATTCTTCTAAAGGAAACTAATAATATTTTAAGCCCTAACTTCACAACAGGCGTTCTTATTGTTTTTGAACAATATAAACACTCACACAAACAGTACAATCAATATGAGCAAGACATAACTTTACTCACAGATGACTGACATATAATTGAACATATTAGCATACATCAAGCGGCTACTCTATTGGCCAACGCTCCGCACGGTGCAATAACTTAAAACCTGTACTACTCTCCGGATGTATAATTTTAAAAACTAATAAATTACAAACTCTCTAGTAAATTGCAACATTTCAATTTTAAATATTTTATGTATTCATATCTGTAGTTGTAGATGAATTTCGTATTATTCAAATTTCACCGGTCAAATCGGGGTGGGCTTTATGTGGGCGCTTTCACGTCCTTGGTTCGGAGATAAAGGGCATCGTTTAACAAAAGGTTGATTTGTGCGTGCAGATTAAGTGTTAATACTTAATGGAATTGTTAATACGCCGCATAAATCCACGAATTTGTACTTAATCCGGTTGTTTCTGTATAGAATGGAAGGATCCGTGTCTAACAATTAGTCGCATGAATTTCGCATGGGAGGGAAATAATATACATATGAATACGTTATTTATTGGATGAAGGCCGGTAATTATTCAAAAGTGATGTAACGTGACAGAAAATTGTACTGTAAAAATGATTGAAAGATTAATTTCTAAAAAATATTGTATTAAACATAATTTTGTTATTGAATAAGGCTAGAAAATTATTTAAGTAAGTGAACTGCTATTGAAATTGTATAATAACTTAATTAAATATTTATTAAAATATAAAATTTACAACTTTAGAAACAGTTTTAACATGTCTGCAGTAATGAAAATAAGTAGCTTACCATTTCACATAATTGAAAAGGCCCCAAACGAAAATAACTCCATGGAATCAATCAAAATTCTGCACAATAGATTTATGAATTCCAAATTTAAATTACTTACATGTGCTGTATTAAATAACTCATATTGTAATGATAATCATCTATTTTAATTATTTTTAGTACACGTTATTTACAATTAGGTCTAAATAGATAAATAAATGTCAATTTGATGCTATTGGTTTCAGTCAAGTTTCTTAAAACTTTACTAATGATAACTTTAATAAAATTAACAATTAACTTATGAATTTTTATCTTAGATAATCTTTATTACCTGATAACAATCAGTATCTTTTAACTATCAACCTTGTTTTGAATGTAGAGATGAATATTTAAAAATTATTAACTTAAACTATTGCAGAAATGTATTCTACTTCTAAACTTTTATTCTGTAATGTGAACGTACGCACCCTCTAGTGACACTGGTGGAAACTGTATGAAATTCCTGCTGCAGCAGGAATCTCCCTTTCAGCAGCCTACAGTATCGACAGCAGGAGTGAAGTGGAATGGCGTGCGTTCATTCCAGTTTCAACAGAGGGCGCCAGACGTTTCCATTTCGAATTTAATTCCTCAACGCTTGAACTTCTAAAAATACATCGTAAATTACATATTATGCTACAGTAATGACTAGACTAAACTTAATAAATTCTGAAATACGTCACTTTGTGATACACATTTTATAACTATAAATAACACGAAATTAAACAAATGTGTGATATATAAAAAGTTTAATTTTGTGTTATTTAAAGTTAATCAACTCCTAATTAATTAATTATATTTTAAAATCAGATTTGTTAATAAAATTCAGACTTCCCAAGCTATATTCTTAATGGAACCAATGTTTAATACAAGTGTACTAACTCAAACAAATCAATTTTTGTGTTTTTTCTCATAGTATTTAATAAATAATTTTAATAAACGCCATCGATTTAATTAGATCAATTATTTAAATTAAATTTTCTTGATTAGTGAAAAATGAGTTACAAGTCAATAATTGATCATAAGAATGTTACCACAATTCATAATTGTTATCATACGATAAATTAATTTCTCAATTAACCTCTAGTGAAACATTTTTATATTAATTAGATTGTTGAAACAAAATTAAGCGTTTAAATCAACAACTAATTGTTATAAGATGTCAACGTCTTGTAGAAATTAAGCAGTTTTGTTTTTAAATGTTTATTCTCTTGATTTACTTCCCAAAAAAATCACTATTCCTGAAATACAAGTGTAATAAAAAGTGTTTAAACCTAAAACTGATAAAAAGTAAACTTGTGAAAATAGATTTTTTAATTTCTCTATAAAGAATTAGCCTAATGCTAATAAACTATAGGAGTTACATGAAATTTATATAACAAACAATTGTTAAGAATCCAAAAGTAAGCAAATTATTAAGCCATTTTGCTTAAACCTAATAGTTTTTGAGGAAAATATAGGGAATGTATTATGATGCCCATATTATCATTTTTTATTTACGTAAATACTTAAATAAATACATTCTTTCTTTACATATTAAAGATGGTAGAAGCTATTACTTTGTGATACTTCAAAATATATAAAACAATTAACTTTGTTGGTATCACTTTTTTAATAACTATAGTTTTAACAACTTCAGTTTGTCATTGTCAAACAATAAATTTATAAAGTTCATTGTTTTATTTATTTTGGATTATCGAAATGTATCACGAAGTGAAAGCCTCCACAATTACTTATTTACTTTGTGATATATCTTGGAATCATGAACTTTAAAAGAACCAAGTGCAGTTTTTTCTACAGTTCCCACTTTCTTTACGATTAATTTATCATAATTATGAAAAACTCATTGACGATGGAGGCTTCTACTTCGTTATACATATTTAATCACAAAATTAAACACAATAATCACTTTGTTTTGTATAACCGTTATACAAAACAAAGTGATTATTGTGTTTAATTTTATAATTATGATTATTCAAATGTATATTTCGAGTACTCTATAATCATTGCCAATAGTTTATCCTTGATTATTTGCAAAGAGAGTATTAACTGATTTTAGCTTATACTGGATAATTAGAGTGTTTTTTTAAAAATAATGTTTAGTGATAAAAATAAACTTATTTGATTCAAGACTAGTCAGGACAACCCCATTATTATCCTCCTGGTTGACCTTCTATTCTCATCCTTATTAAATTTTAGGTATAAATATGTGTTTACTTTAAGTTTGAAAATGATCAGTTCTTGATCTAAACTCACTTGTTGAAATATAGTTTGATATCAACAAATAAAATACACATCAAATTTTCTTCATTAATTTCTACAATTGTCAAACCTGAAATTCAACTTCTGAAGTCAAGTAAAGTCTCTGTTTGCTCATTGTTTGCTATATGAAAGGTGAAAACAATCTCCTGAAGAATATCTGTAATTTATATTGAATCAAAAAATTCGTAGTTTATTATAAAAAATCTTTGGTTAGTTATTAAGTAATCTTTCAGAATTTTAGATCTTCTTTGCTACACAGATTTTAGTTTCTTGGATACTTACTGATTTAAGTAATTAAAGCACTAGTTAAAATTCACTTAATTGACAGATTATGATTGACGTAAGTGTATTCTATTCAGTGTTTTAATTATTTCATTAAAACAATTCACGTAACACATCCAAAAAGAAAAAAACACAAAATCTTTTGAAATATGTATGTTATATGTAGAGAGCGGATAAAAAAGCTTAAAAAATGTGAAAAAAAGCACTTAAAAAGGCACAAAATTTAGAGAAAACAAGCATTAAAAAAGCATAAAAACAGGAAAAAAGCATAAAAACACGAAAAAAGCACTAAAGAAAACTATATTTTCTTGATATGTTACACGTTTATCAACATATTTTACAAAGGAATTTGGCTTAAAACTAAAATAAACATACTTTCTTTACGCAATATATAATATTATGTAAGTATTTAAAAATTAAATTGTAATTTTGTATACGTTTCAAAATAACTAAAATCTATTCATAAAAACAGTAGATCATTAAATGTTGTTCTAAGGGTTTAATTGTAAAAATTATTACTTCTGACGCTCAATAAATTTTTGAAAGTAGAAAAGTTTCTCTTTATTTTAAATTATAGCTGGATCCATTTGAAAATTGCCATTCAAAATCAAGTTTAATTTATTTAATATTAAAAATCCTTCATTTTCAACGAATACTTCTTTCGATATTATTTTGATTTCTTGGCCAATGCATGCAGGTATTTTCTAAAATGAATCTGCTTTTATAAAGATTTGATTGTGTTGCTCACAAAATTTAAACGCGATTTTATGTAACTCAATTGTTTTGAAGGAAGCTCTTGTTTCTTAAGAACTGTTTAACAGTCTTTAACTGATTTGCTTGCCGTTTCGAGAAAGTTGTATATAACCCTATTAAATTCTTCAAAATTGTTCGCATAGTACATTGTAGCATATAGCCAAATTCCCCATTTTGTTAGCACTGGTTTATGGGGCAGTGAAATATCAGATAATGACTTCTTGAATAATTGTACTCACAGAAGAATATAAGAACTATTTTTCCATATTTAATTAAATCTACAAATGGAAATTTCATTCTTATAGTTTCAGAAATTCGTTTCTATTCATGTGTTAAACTTGTACAATGCACAAAATGCATTATTAGTAAAATTTTGTAACTTGGTATTGTCCACGGCAAAAATAAGCTTGTCAGTCCATCATTTATGAATTTTGCTATAATGTTATTATCAGTTTTCTTCAATTCTTTTGTATATATCAAAATACTGTTGGTCGGATGTCTTCATGTTAAACTCATATTATTACATTAAACAAGTCTGTGGTTTCATCCACACCAAACCACATATAATTATTGTTAATAATATCTTTAATTTTTTGTATGGTTTCATAGTATCTAAGAGCTACATAATTTTTTCTCGGGAATGCGTATTTTACAATATTTTCCCAAGAAAGATTTAATTGCATTATTTTGTAATTTTCTTAAAGGGATATTAGAATGTAAAAGTATTTTGCACAAATGTGAATTTAATTGAAGATGATGCTAAAGATTGTGAAATTGTGATGTTTTGTTAGTTCAGCTTTGAAGTTTTCTAAACGTTCTTGACGTAGGGTTGTTATAACATGTTTTACATACAAGCCTTGACTAGTTAGGATGCAGTTGGGAACTAAAATAAAACTTACTAATTTTAAACATGCCTTACAAAATAATGTATAATTTTCACTTATTAATTATGGATAGCCTCTAATTAATTCTTGTATTGTGGTTTTCACCTTTTGCATTATGGGTTAAATATACATGTGAATTATATAATATAATTTATCTGTGATTCCCCAGGTTAATACGATTCACGCATATTTTTTTTGATAAATAAGCAAAGTTTTTGGAAGGTCAATTCAATAGTTTATGAATGCGAGTTTGAATATGAAAATTAACGAAAACGGTAAATATGCGCCAGTCGTCCCATCGGTACTTTTGCCAAGAGAAGGAAATTGATACGGTTGCAGAACACCTGATTATTAGCTATTACTTAAATTTGTTTACATTTAATACTTACTGGGGCCCCTATTTATTTTTTAACGACGTTTACATCCGGAATATCATAGGTGTGATTCCTATGAAGCGTTCGTCTGTATTATCTGAATAATGAGACGGTCTATTATATCTACTTATTTATAAACGAATCCATTGTAAATTGGTAATTTATACTAATATTTATTAATAATAAAATTCATTATAATTATTGTATCATATTGTGAAGATTTTTAACAATTTTGTTGTCAAAAGACACGAAGAAAATATGTAATACAAATATAATCTATAAATGATGGAATACAGATTTTTACGAAAATTCTCTATATTAGCACATTAATTTAATATCAGCGTGAAATTATTATTAAATGTTTTTTATATGTTTAAGAAAATGCTCCAAATAAGCATCAAAATCTAAAAAAAACATGAAAATAAGCATAAAAAGTCAAAATAAGCACAAAAAGTCAAAATAAGCAAAAAAGCCCAAAAAAACTTAGCGCTAAGTAATCACATTCTTCAAGATTCTTATAGATATTAAGAAATTTTTTCGA